>OZ020304.1:1433618-1904797 GCA_963971305.1 Arcuatula senhousia
TAAAATTTTGATTTTATAATTTCATGTTCATTTTCGTGACAATTAAAGTTTTTTTTCATCAGTCGATAAATGCTTCTTAGCTAGCTGTCAATAACTGCAAGTGTTCTCAAGAGAGTTCCTTTACATGTATGCCTTGTTGTTCTCGTAAAGTACTCTTGTCTCAGGTTCTATCTTGGTGAATTGAAGTTTTATAGATTTGATTTTTAATGTGTGTTATTTTTTGTGCTTTGTACAAGATTGACAATATGGGGAGGTTGGGCCCAAAAAACAAGTTTAACCCCGCCACATTTTATATGTGTCTGTCCTAAGCCAGGCATCCTTGTCAAAGCTTATGTTTGTCCTTGTCAACTAGCTGGTTTTCTTTTGGTTATTTTATGTCCAAAAATGGGTCTTTCGTTGATAATCTATGGAATTGTTTGAATCTTATAAATTGTACTTTATTTTCTAGTCTTGGGCCAATGCAAGACAGCGAGCAGTGAGCTCTGGTCATGTTGAAGACTTCTGGCTGTTTTCCATTGTGATTTTGTAAATTGCCGTTTCTTTAATGTTGGTTGTGGTGTGTACACTTATTCCACGTCTCTTTATCGTCTTATAGAAAGATGCAAGACACGGTCAATATAATGCAATGACGGAGTACTAAGTATTTACAAAAAAAGAATGCTAATAAAAGCAGATTCTATTTGCCAATCTGTGTGCAATGACAGAATGTTATGCCTCCGGCCTTGAATTCCATGGCAAAACTCATCTGTCTTTTAAGTCGGTAAATGATTTGGGAATTCACGTGATCTTCTCACTTATTTTAATGGTCAATAAAAATGTCCTATATAAAACGGAGCAAGACTCGTTCAATTTAAATTGAAATTGTTCACTCTAAAGTCAACATGCTTAGTATATTTTTGTTTTTCTTGGTCTTTAGCAGCACCTCTGGTTTCCCTCGCCAAGTTGTAAAAACTTTAACCGTGCACAATGGAGGAGTTTGGGGAGACTGGCACCCACCACAGTTCTGTGCGGCTGGCTATTTTACTAACGGTTACACCATGAAGGTTTGTTTAATTTTCTTAATAAAAGTTATTGAAAAGTATTAAATGCAAGGAAGGGTTATACATTTACCAAAAAATTATTGTTAGCTTTTAAAGCTGATATGAATTCAAAAGCTTTAAAAGGCGAGGCTAATTTTTGTAAATTATGAATAATAAAATCTTTGGTAACATAACAAATCACTAAAAGAATTTAAGAACTTATAACTGATTATAATATTGCAATGGGTTGAAAACCAAATATTTTTTTCTTTACTACTAAAAAAATGTAATTTACATCTTTTAATGGAATATATTATATGTTATAAAAAGAGGTTAGGATTGAATATGCCTCAAAATAGACAAAAAGTAGAGAGAGAAAATAGCGAAGTAGTTGATATCTATGACGGATGGCGAATATCAATATTAATGTCACAAGTGTCGAATATTATCGCATTGTGTGTGTGTGGTTTTTTGTTTTTGTTTTTGTTTTTTTTTTTTTGTTTTTTTTTTTTTTTGGGGGGGCACATTTGGGAGAAAAATGTATCTCTTTTGAAGAATAAAAAAGAAAGGTGTATGTACCTGAATACGAAAAAAAAAAAAAACAGACAAATCGGTTGACGTAAATTTATTAAATACAAAAAAACAACAACACATTTTACGATTAACCAAAAAAATAGGTATATCCTGCACTGCTATAGCAAACCCGCTACGTTACCAACGGCTTACGGATTTACTTAAAGGGCGACGATACTAGACCTCTGAGTCAAAGTAACTTATTTGAGAGATAGAAATCTGGTATTCGTCTCCAAGCGAACGACATCTGCTGTAATATGTCTTGAGTGATGACATCAACGTGAGAGCAACGTAACCCAGCGTAAACAAAATGTCTGTTAAAAGTGACAATTTTCTCCACACGCTCTGAAATAACGAACCAGTTGTGCTACGTAAACTTCATATGTGTAGACTAGAGTGGACAGAATTTTGCTACACAGAATAGGAAAGTTGACGATTGGAAAGTTGAGGTCACAAGGTTTGTAATATTTGTACAAAGCTTTCGAGACAAAAATCTAATTTGAAGCAGACCTCCTAGCGTATGTAGTATCCTTTGTCTCAATTTCCCGTTAAATTATGAAATGTAAAAAGTCACAAATCGGGGCATGGAAACAGGGATTTGTTTATTCACAGACATAATTTTCATTATTTTATTCTGATAAACGAAAAGTATAGATGCTATGTTGAGATTTAAAATTGTACAATTATATTTACTGATCATTAGATTGAAGAAAGACAAGGTAATGGTGATGATTCAAGTGTGAACAGCATTGTTCTAAGATGTACCCGTCCAAGGAACTATGGAGTGTATGGCGGCCAAATCAGTTCTGGGCAAGGAACTTGGGGAGACTGGACGGGATGGAATTACTGCCGAGATAGAGATTTTATTACGTCTTTTGCTCTTCAAGTGGAACCGGACCAGGTAAGACAAAGATGTTTTAACGACTATTAGTTTAAAATATATAACTGTAGTTCTTATCATGTTAAACCAGGATAAAACGTTCCAAAAAAAAAATCATTTCTGAGTATAGCTAAAGTCATTTTAAGATGTTTTCATAACATAGGTAAAATACAAAATGTATTAATGTCATCATTGTAAAATTGGTGTCTTAAATCCATCTTTTATTTTTAGGGGAATGGTGACGATTCTGCAGTCAACTTCATAAAATTTAAATGTAGGGACTTACCAGCCGGTGAAGACGAATACGCGATGTATCTTCCGCCCGGGACCGGTTATTGGGGGTCATACGGACATTGGAGCGAGAGCTGTCCAATAAACACTGCCGTTTGTGGCATCCAAACTCGGATTGAAAAAGTCCAAGGTGGTGGCTTGCCATTCATCAACGATGACTCGGCACTGAACGATGTCAAGCTGTTCTGTTGCACTGCCGGAGCAAGCGGTACGGAATCGACGACCTTACCATTTTATTATCAAAATTAAATCAGTTTTTAATATATATTTTGTTCTTGTTAAAACTTTGAATAATTATTCAAATAGTCACAAATTTGATGTTCAAGCTTATAGTTCAATCAGGCCCTGATCCAAGGAAAGGCATGCCCCCCCCTTTCCGCTAAAAGTGACAAAATTTATGTTTTAACAAAATCCGCGTTATTATAAATTTAAAGTAAAACAGTTAAATAATTCGCGCTCTGCTTCCCTCCCTAGACCAAAAACCATTAATCCAACATCTAATTGTATACAAGAAACCTCTTTTACCACCGAAAGAGTATTATTATTTTTTTTTCTTGTGAAATTTTAACAATAATGATGTGGGACTTATACCATTCACCTTTGAATTGTATTTCTTTGATACGCAGAAAATTCAAATTGATAAATTTTCATATTTTTATAGAGACATATGGCCTTTATAGAAATAAATATTTCTATCGATATTTCTATCAATATTTATGGTGAACGGATACTTTTTTTTTTGAACTACCAATTCAAATGCTGGTTATGATAGGTTATCCATTGAAATATACATACACGGAGAAACCAATTGACCTGTTTTATAAAAAATTTGATGCTTGTATAGGCACATCAAATAATGTTTCTTAGATTTTACATTTTCTGATCATAATTTTAAATCATTGCGATCATCATTGACATCCAATACATGTATATACACCTGGAAAAGGTATTACAAGTCAACACAACGATTTTACCAATGTGGAAATTTATAGATTTTTGTGAAACTCGTGTTTGAGAATGAAACGTATATACATGCAGGTTATATTGAATATCCTTTTGTAAACATGCAAAGGTCTGCATGTCTGTTGGTGTAATATTACACTTGTTTTCAATGAAGGTTTACACATCCATCAAAATCTAGCAGCTTGCAGTGTTGAAATAAAGACAAAATACTAAATAAATACTTTATTTATTACTGACCATTTACAAAGTCTTCTTTCCTTGAAATGGTTTTTAAAAATGTTCAACTCATCATCATATAGTATTTGTCCTTCATTTGAAAAAATGTCCCTTAATTTAAGATGCCTGTTTGTTGCTTCTTTCCCGCATTCATTAGATCAGCTGCCTATTTGTTGCTTCTTTCCCGCATTCATTAGATCAGCTGCCTATTTGTTGCTTCTTTCCCGCATTCATTAGATCAGCTGCCTATTTGTTGCTTCTTTCCCGCATTCATTAGATCACTGCAACTATAAACGAGAATAAAATATGTAAAAACAAATGCACAAAATAAGGAAGTATAAAATTACAAATCAATGTACGAGTTATGACTACCATTTGATTTCTCTTTTACTATAATTTGAAACAAATGAGCATAAATGATACTGCAAACATAACGGTGGAACAAATTCTTTTAACATATTTTCAATAAATATGAAATTATTATTATCAAACAAAAGTGTCTAATCTACTTTTTTCCATGTTTGAAAGAAAATGCAGAGAAATGAAATCCCCTACATAAAAGCAGTACATCAAATTTACATATACATGTGGAAGGTAATGAGATGTGAAACAAGTGTATGCGACACAACCTACATATATAAAGGGCAATTTCAAAATCAATGGAAACAGCAGCAGGTTTAATTGTGACCAGTGGTCACTGATCGCCCTTTTGCAATTAATTTGTACGAGGTAAATTGTATACTTTTTTTTAACAAAACAATACATCAGACCAATTTTTTTATTAGTCCCCTATCAACAAAAGCTGAAGGCTTCTTTAGGTTTGCGCTCTGACCGTCCCTCTGTCTGTCGGTCAGACTGTCGTATGCCTCAGTTTTCAACACTTTTTTTCTGTAGACAGTTGTAGATGATGATCTGACTTTTGGTTTGTAAATTCTAACATTATGAGTAACAGATTAAGCTTAGGTTTTTTTTCTCTCTGCAGAAATTTTACAGGAGTACTTGCCCTTTGAACAATAAAAAAATCTGTCAAAGTAAAAAATGGCCGGATTTTGTTAAACAAGGAAGTAGGTGAGAGACGTACCTGAAATCGTATCCCACGTTATGAGACCCAACCCTGATGCTGTATACCAAATATCAAGTGGCTGTTATTAGTAGTTGCTGAGAAAACTGTTACGAAAATTTCTTCCCCGCCCGCACACCGCCTGCCGCCTGCCCGACATTCACCATTTTATAACCCGGATTTTTCACTTCGTGAAATCCGGCCAAAAATGACTGAAATTTCAGTTATCGGCACTTTTTCGTTAATGCTTGCAGATAATTACTAGATCGAGTTTATGTGTTGTTTTGTTTCACTAATTAATTGTTTATCAGAATAACCAAATGTTTTACAATTAAAACACTGAAATATTGGGCTGGTAGCGGTTTGCAATACTCTCAGAATGCATTTTTTTCAACAAAATGTGAATACAAAGTTTATCAAATTTTGCAAATGTGGCAATCAATTTAGATTATATTTAGGCCTACTTCAAAGGAAAAGTGGATCAGGTGTACACCTCCACCTACAAATAACAAAATATGTGTTTTGTTCGGTGCACTTCATTAGAGCGAATTGACATTTCAATTGAACGAGAAAAAAGTTTCATTTGAGCGAAAAAAAATTCATTTGAGTGATTTCTTACAGGTAAATTACAGGTAAATTTTGTTTTTACAGGTAATAATTACGATTATTTTCATTTGTACCATAGAGTTAATCATTTTTAGTTAGTAAGTTAGTTATTGCTTTACTCCCAAGCAGCACGATTTCGGCTATATCCGGGAGATGAACATGAAAGTGGTGATACAATGAACATGAAATGATGATGAAGTGGAGAAAATGGGGACACAAGGCCAATCGGAAAAGGAGTGATTGGTAGGGACGGGAAATTTAGACTCCTGCATGGGGATCCTACGGGTCCTACTCTTGCCGAGACCTGCAGCAGGGTTCTTTAATGTGCGAGGAATTACGTGACATTTTTTCCCAACACGATGCACCACTATGGTTTGCGGTCAGGTTTTCCGCATTATCGCCTGACGACCCCGCATCTCTCGATGTCAGGGCTGCCCCATTCAACCACGTGGGGCACACATCCCAGTCGCTTAGTGGGCAAAGCGGCCTGACCCGATGTCAGGTTTCTGATCGCTCTTTAGTGGACTTTTACCGACAAGCTAATATTAGCGCTGCTGTGGGCCTATTCGCCACCCGGAACCCGAACGGGTAAGTTATTCATATATAGATAGAAGTTATATGTCCCCTACCGGCGAAAGCCGAAGGGGACTATAGGTTTGCGCTCTGTCCGTCTGTCTGTCCGTCTGTCTGTCTGTCCGTCTGTCACGCCTCAGTTTTCCGCACTTTTTTTCTAAACGCTTATAGATAATGAACTGATTTTTGGTATGTGAGTTAACCTTGATGAGTTACAGATCAAGTTTGAGTTTCGTGCCGGTCCACAATTTTTTATGGGAGTTATGGCCCTTTGAACTTTGAAAATTCACTAAAATACCAGTTTTCCGCACTTTTTTTCTAAACGCTTATAGATAATGAACTGATTTTTGGTATGTAAGTTTACCTTGATGAGTTACAGATTAAGTTTGAGTTTCGTGCCGGTCCAAAAATTTTTATGGGAGATATGGCCCTTTGAACTTTGAAAATTCACTAAAATTTCAGTTTTCTGCACTTTTTTCTAAACGCTTATAGATAATGAACTGATTTTTAGCTCACCTGGACCAAAGGTCCAGGTGAGCTATTACCATCACTTGGCGTCCGTCGTCGTCGTCTGTCGTTATCTGTTAACAATTTTTCAAAAATCTTCTCCTCTGAAACTACTGAACAGAATTTAATGTCCTGCACCAAACTTGTGTTTCGATTTTTGATTGGTCAAAAAAACATGGCCACCATTACTAAAAATAGACCAGGGGGGTCAGACTACTGTTTTTGGCTTGTAAATCAAAAAGTATAAGAGATAGATGAAATCTGATGCCATCCTACTGCTTCAGCATCAAAAGTTCTACAAAAGTCTCCATTTGGTCAAAGTTGTCAGATGATCCCTTATAGGGGTTACAGCCCCTTAAACGTGAAAAATAGCGTTTTTGCATGTTTTTGGCCTATAGAATGAAAACTATTGTAGATAGAGAAAAGCTGTTGCTTGCTTAAATGTTCAGCTCATTAAGCTCTACACAAGTCTCCATAGAGTCGAAGTTGTCAGATGACCCCTTAAAGGGGTTATAGCCCCTTAAAGGCGAAAAATAGTTTTTTTGGCCTTTAGAATGAAAACTATTGTAGATAGAGAAAAGCTGTTGCTTGCTTAAATGTTCAGCTCATTAAGCTCTACAAAAGTCTCCATAGAGTCGAAGTTGTCAGATGACCCCTTATAGGGGTTACAGCCCCTTAAAGGCGAAAAATAGTGTTTTTGGCCTATAAAATGAAAACTATTGCAGATAGAGAAAAGCTGTTGCTTGCTTAAATATTCAGCTCATTTAGCTCTACAAAAGTCTTCATAGGGTCAAAGTTGTCAAATGACCCCTTAAGGGGTCACAGCCCCTTAAAGACGAAAAATAGTGTTTTTGGCCTATAAAATGAAAACTATTGCAGATAGAGAAAAGCTGTTGCTTGCTTAAATGTTCAGCTCATTTAGCTCTACAAAAGTCTCCATAGGGTCAAAGTTGTCAGATGACCCCTTATAGGGGTTACAGCCCCTTAAAGGCAAAAATAGTGTTATTGGCTTTTAGAATGAAAACTATTGCAGATAGAGAAAAGCTGTTGCTTGATTAAATGTTCACTCATTTAGCTCTACAAAAGTCTTCATGGGGTTGAAGTTGTCAGATGACCCCCTATAGGGGTTACAGCCCCTTAAAGGCAAAAATAGTGTTATTGGCTTTAAGAATGAAAACTATTGCAGATAGAGAAAAGATGTTGCTTGCTTAAATGTTCAGCTCATTTAGCTCTACAGAAGTCTTCATAAGGTCAAAGTTGTCAGATGATCCCTTATAGGGGTAACAGCCCCTTAAAGGTTTGAAAAATAGTGTTGTTTCATGTGTTTGGTCTATAGAATGAAAACTATTGCAGACAGAGAAAAGCTGTTTCTTGCTTAAATGTTCAGCTCATTTAGCTCTACAAAAGTCTCCATAGGGTTGAAGTTGTCTGATAACCCCTTATAGGGGTTACAGCCCCTTAAAAGTTGCATAATAGTGTTTTTGATTACATGTATTTAGAATGAAAACTATTGCAGATTGAGAAAAGCTTTTCCATGCTTAAACATTCAGCTCATTTAGCTATACAAAAGTCTTCATAGGGTTGACATCAAGACCAGGTGAGCGATTCAGGCTCCTGGGAGCCTCTTGTTGGTATGTGAGTTTACCTTGATAAGTTACAGATCAAGTTTGAGTTTCGTGCCGATCCACAAATTTTAATGGGAGATATGGCCCTTTGAACTTTGAACATCTATTGCATTTTTCTTTTCTAAACTTTTTTTATTGTTCCTTGTAGATAATAAACTGATCAAGTTTAGGTATTCATTTGTTTGACAAATTGTTACCAGTGACTGAAATATGAGGCCGGTAGGGGACTAAGTATTGTTTTGCAATACTCTCAGAATGCTTGTTCATATAAAGATAGAACAAATATGCAAACAATATGTTTATTAAAATAATATTTCACATGCTAAAAGAATATAACAATGTCAGATGAAGGAATAACCATCAAATAAAAGACACTTTTTTCCTTTATAGGTTTCTGTCCGCTTCAAATCCATGTTCAACATATCTTAATATTGACTAAATAAAAAGGGAATTTAAAACAATATTACAGCACTTTATTCCATATTTAGCCATGCATGTACAGTATATCCCCCCCCCCAAAAAAAAAAACCAAGCATGCATGAAGTAAAATGTCTGGGTACAATGCATGTACATCATTACCGTGATTACCAGCAGTCAAATGAAATTTCATACTTAATACCCGACATGTTAAATCAGTATTCCTTAAAAAATTCTTACTTCTTTCATAGTAGATAATAAGCGTTTGGCCCAATTTTATAGGAGTGCCTTGCACATTTCGTGTGCTGACAAAATGATGTAACATGCCATTTGGGGGTAGGGAATTTTAGATGTTATCAAACCTGATTTCTTGTATGGTGTATTTAATTATACCCCACGCAACGAAGTTGCGAAGGGTATAATGTTTTTGGTAAATAAATGGTAGGTGAAGCCACATTTAAAAGGTAAAACAAAATATGAAATATAAATAAATAAAACCTTTAAAACAAATAAAAACTAAATATAATGTTTTTGACTGGTCCGTCCGTCCGTCCGTCCGTCCGTCCGTCTGTGATCAAAGTTTGTAATCGCAACTCCTCTTAAACTACTGAACAGAATTTAACGAAACTTGGTATGCAAGAAGTACACCATATGTAGTTGTGCATATTACAAGGAATTTTTGATCAGCAAATTTTTTTGGGAGTTATGGCCCTTTGGACTTAGAAATTTACAGAAAATCATGATTACAGTTTGTAATCGCAACTCCTCTTAAACTACTGAACAGAATTTAACGAAACTTGGTATGCAAGAAGGACACCATTTGTAGTTGTGCATATTACAAGGAATTTTTGATCAGCAAATTTTTTTTGGAAGTTATGGCCCTTTGGACTTAGAAATTTGCAGAAAATCATGATTACAGTTTGTAATCGCAACTCCTAATAAAGTTCTGAACAGATTTAACGAAACTTGGTATGCAAGAAGGACACCATATGTAGTTGTGCATATAACCAGGAATTTTCGATCCCCAAATTTTTGTTGGGGTTATGGCCCTTTGGACTTAGAAATTTGACATAACTTTGTTATGATGTATGTATTCAAATACTTGCACATTCACTTTTACAATCATTCAATATTATTGATTCCTGTAGCTCGATACTAATTCCTCAAGGATAACATTGATAGTCCAATAGCCGAACGCGAGGGGTATGTGAGCGTGCTCACTAAGGTTCTTTCATTGAAAAAGATATTTACATAATAGTAGTGTCAAAATGACAATTCTGCCCCAATGCAGAAATCCTGCATAGAAATCCCAATCCCGACGGCCAAATGCAAACGGACGGCATTCCTATTGAGCATAGGGTAAATACAAGAATTATGGCTTTCGTAAAGAGCATAAGTCAGGTCACCCCACAGGAAAGTGGGGATAAGGACACCTTAAAGAGAGGTGTGCCCCAGATTGAAATAAATAAAAGGATGGAATCCAATAGTAATAAGATGGATCACTTTCAGGATTTCTTCCTGGAGAATGAGCAAGATTTGGAAGATAGCCCCCCAGCCCCAACCCCCCAAAGGCAGCAGCAGTGCTGCAAAGCCCCCAACCTGACGCAGATGGATGAGCATACCCAGATGTGTCAAAATTGCGGTGCGAAGTCAATGAAGCCGCGATTTGAGCATCAACCAGATGGGGAGCAGAAAACCACATGCGGCGTCTCACTCAAGAGGAAGAAGGGGCAGTTCTGCAAGAGCAAGCCCTGGAAGGATGGCCTCTGCTGGAGGCATAGCCAGCAACCACACCGGCAGGAGGAGGAGGAGATCATTCCAGTCGAGGGTAAGATGGTGGTCAAAGAGACCATGAAGACCCTCCGTCAAATAGCTAAGGATGAGGGTCTGAGGGGGGTCAGCAGAAAGAACAAGGAGGCCTTGGTGAAGCTCATCGAGGAGAAAACCACCCGTAAATTTGCCCGCCAGGAAGTCTTCACCAAGAAGCAGCTCAAAGCGCTGGCAAAGAATCGCGGCCTCACCAAATACTCCCAGCTCAAGAGAGACGATCTGCTCCATCTGGTGGAAGAGAATATCAAAAATGCCCCAGTCGAGGAGGAGATCAAAATCATTGATATGCGGGAAGCTCTGAATGGCGTATTTGGCACGGCCGTCATCAAACCTTTGAAGCCGCATGACGTAGCCACGTTTTTCAAGCTAAGTCAGAGTACGATCTCCACCACCATCTCCGATGCGCTTACCCAAAAGAGGGGATTGAAGGTCCACTTAGTGCTTTTTGTGGAGATGGTGAAAACGAGCCTCGCGAAAGGGGAGAATATCTACGTCACCACTCCTTTCAGATCACGGACGACAATGCTCGTGGAATCTGACGACCTTGATCAGGAGATTTCGATCATGGTGGAGAAGGTTAAGGAAAGTATGGCAAAGTATATGCGCGAAGGGAGCGGATGGACTTTCAGCAGCGTCGAGAAGCTAGAAATCCACTTCGACAAATTCAAGCCGCTCAAGGGGGCTTCCTTCATACCGACCCCATCAGCACTCGCGAAAAAGAAGGCAATCATCAACGTGAAAAATGAGGATCAGGAGTGCTTCAAGTGGGCTATCCTCTCCGCGCTTCATCATGAGGAGGTGGATCAGAAACATGCCAATCGCCCCAGTCAGTATGCGAAGTGGGAGAATGAGCTAAAATTTGAAGGCATCGACTTCCCGGTTTCGCTCAAGGCGATTGATAAATTCGAGAGGCAGAATGCCTCCATCAACGTCAACGTCTTTGGCTTCGATGGCGTCAAGAAGGGTGAGGATGAGGAAGAGGATCTCCAGGTATATCCCCTGAAGATTTCGAAAAATACGGGCTCCACCCACGTAGATCTTCTCTTTCTGAAGCACGAATACAAGCAGCACTACTGCTGGATCAAGAGCCTCTCGCGTCTTTTGACCGCACAGGTCACAAATCACGATGGGCAAGCATACTTCTGCCGCAGATGCCTCTCCCACTTTACGAGGCAGGATCTTCTCGACGATCACTTAGAATATTGCAGCCAGAAGGATGCCATCAGGATCGAGATGCCGGAGGAAGGATCCGCCATAGCCTTTCACAACCACAAGAAGCAGATGAGAGTCCCATTCGCGATCTATGCGGACTTTGAATGCTTCACGGAGAAGATCGATACTTGCCAGCCCGATCCGACCAAGTCCTACACGAAGCAGTATCAGCAGCACCGACCATCAGGTTTCTGCTATTGCGTGAAGTATGCCCACGGCGACTACAAGGAATCGGTCGTCTACTGCGGGGAAGATGCGGCTAAGAAATTCGTCCAGTGCATTGAAGAGGAAGTGCAGATGATCAGCAAGATATGCAAGGAGAAGAAGTCGATGGTGATGAGCGACGAGGACAAGGTAAGCTTCGAAGCAAGCATGCACTGCCACATTTGCGGGGGTGAATTGGAAGGGGATAAGGTCCGGGATCACGACCATCTCACCGGGAAGTATCGGGGCGCGGCACACAACCAGTGCAATCTAGATTTTCAGCTTCCGAAGCACGTGCCCATCCTCTTGCACAATCTGAGTGGGTACGATGCCCATCTTTTTGTGAAGGAATTCAAGGGAGGGAAGATCACCTGCATCCCCAATACGGACGAAAAATATATCAGCTTCTCAAAGCAGCTAGACGATGGTCTGGAAATGAGATTCATCGACTCGTGCAGATTCATGCTCAGCTCCCTCGAAAATCTGGCAAAGAATCTCACACCCGATAAATTCAAGGCGGTTAGGGAATGCTTTGGCGACAGATATGAGCTGATGATTAGGAAGGGGGTCTATCCCTACGATTACGCCGATGGACCTGCCAAGCTTGAGGAGACCCAGCTCCCACCCAAGGAAGCTTTCTTTAGCACACTCACCGGTGAGCATATCAGTGATGAGGACTATGCGCACGCTCAGAAGGTCTGGGAGGCCTTTGAGTGCAAGACCCTGCGAGATTATCACAATCTTTACCTAGAATCCGACGTGGCCATACTGGAGGATATCTTCGAGGATTTCAGGGATATCTGCATGGGAAACTATGGGCTCGATCCTGCCCACTACTTCACATCCCCAGGGCTAGCCTACGATGCCGCCCTTAAAACCACCGGCGTCAGATTGGAGCTGCTCTCCGATCCAGACATGCTCCTGATGTTCGAGAGGGCAACCAGAGGGGGCGTCGCCATGATCTCCCATCGCCACGGCAAGGCTAATAATCCCTACATGACCGACTACGATAGCTCCCAACCCACCAAATATCTCACCTACCTCGACGCCAACAATCTCTACGGTTGGGCGATGGCACAGCCCCTTCCCACGGGAGACTTCGAGTGGATGGAACCGGAGGAGATCGAGAAGGTCTTGGAGTATCCTGACGATCACGAGTACGGAGCCATGGTGGAATGCGATCTGGAATATCCGCAAGATCTTCACGACGCCCATAACGACTACCCTCTCGCGCCAGAAAACGTGGAAATCGACAAGGTGCGCAAGCTCGTGCCTCATCTGGGCAAGCGCGAAAAATATACCCTCCATTATCGAAATCTCAAGCTCTTCTTATCGATGGGCATGAAGCTCGTCAAAGTCCATCGCATCATAGGATTCAGGCAATCCCCCTGGCTCAAGTCGTATATCGAGCTGAATACGAAGCTCCGAGCCGCAGCCAAGACCGACTCCGAGAAGGAATTTTTCAAGCTGATGAATAATTCGGTCTTCGGCAAGACGATGGAGAATATCCGAAAGCGCGTCGACGTCAGGCTAGTCACAACCGAAAAGCAGGCCCTGAAGCTGGTGGCCAAGCCCAACTTCGATCGTCGAGTCGTCTTCACCGAGAATCTAGCAGCCGTCCATATGAAGAAGACCAAGCTCAAGTTCGATAAGCCCGTCTACCTAGGAGCGTGCATCTTGGATATCTCGAAGCTCCTGATGTACGACTTCCACTACGGATTCGTGAGAAAGACGTACGGCGATAAGGCCCGGCTGCTCTTCACCGACACAGACAGCTTAGCCTACGAAATTCAGACCGCCGACTTCTACAAGGATATCGCACCACACGTCCAGGAAAAATTCGATACGTCCAACTATCCGGCCGTGCATCCCTCCGACATCCCCACTGGCGTGAATAAGAAGATCATCGGAAAATTCAAGGACGAGTGCGGCGGCAAGACCATGACCGAATTCGTGGGGCTCCGGGCAAAACTATACGCCTTCAAGATGGACGACGGTAAGGCTACGAAGAAGGCGAAGGGAGTCACCAAGAGCGTCATCAAGCGCAGCATCGCCTTCGAGGACTACAAGCGCTGCCTCGACACCCAGCAGGAGATCCATCGCCCGATGAATATCATCCGGAGCCATCTCCACCAGATCTACACGGAGCAGATCAACAAGATCGCTCTCTCCGCCAAAGATGACAAGCGCCACATCCTCCCCGATGGCATCAGCACCCTCGCTCACGGACACTATCGAATCACTCACGGCAGCAAGTGAGCTGAGGCACCTCCCCTCCCCTCCGCATTTAGCAGGCTCTGACGGGTGCGGATGCCCATCCCACACTTAGCAGGCTCTGACGGGTGCGGATGCCCATCCCTCCTCATCTACATTTGGCATATCTAGATAAATGAGCAGCATACGCGTGCACGGCTTCCTCCTCCCCCACAAGCCCCTCTCCAACGTAGAGCTTGAGGAAGCCGCCTCAGCCCTAGGCATCCCTCGATTCAGAGGAATATTCATGCGCGATGCCTTGCCTCCCAGCCCCCAGCCCATCGAATGTGGTATCCTGAATCACGACGATAGCGATGGCCCCGGCACGCACTGGACGTGCTGGTATAAGAGCGGAAGATTCAAAGTCTACTTCGATCCTTACGGCCTGCCTCCGCCCGACGAGATGATCGACTATCTGCGGCCGGAGATTCGATATAATACTGATGAAATTCAGCGGCGCGGCGACGTGGTCTGCGGACACTTTTGCCTGCATGTCCTGAAGCTCCTTTCGGAAGGTCGGACGCTTGAAGACGTAATCTTTGGACTATAGATAAATGGATAAGTTTGGATCTCACTCGAGGAAGCGCATGCCCGTCTGGCGGATGCTCCAGGATCTCGATATGAATGATAATCGCATCACTAGTCTGGGATTGCCGCGGGATAGCTCGGACGCTGTGACGAAGCGATGGGTTAATCAGCAGATGAAAGACGGCATGAAAGACCTCGAAGAGCTAGATTCGGAAATGAAGCAAATGCAGATGGCCATCAAGCGAATGCAAAGGGAGTATGAAGCGTCCATCAAAGATCTTACCAAAAAGCTGATGATCGTAGAAGATGGCAAAGTCGATAAGTCGGAGTGCGTCTCGACGAATGGCGGCTTGATGACGACGGACCTAGACATGCAGAAATATCACGTGCTAAATCTCCCCCTCCCCATGACTGATAATGAGCCCATCACGAAAGCCCTTTACGATCGCCTGCAGCAGGATCTAGACGCATTAAGGGTCTTCGTCGAGCTGAAGCATGCATAAATCAAGACTTTCTGGTCTCCTTGAATCGAGACCGGAAAGCCTGGGGATCATCGCCAGTCAGATTCCTTGACCCAGGAATTGAAGGTTTTGGGATATCCCCTCCATTTGACGCGGATTTCTTTCTCCCCATTCCGGATGCGTCGGCTCAAGATTTTCTCGATGCGAAAGATATCCTGGTCGGTGCGCTGGAGCTCGGGCTCGTAAAAGGATCCCTGGATTTCCTCACCCTTATAGTCTTTGAGACGATAGGTGGGCGGCTGCGTCGCTAGGGCCTGAGCGATGGTAAAGACCTCCTCCGTCCAGCGCGGAGTATATCCCTTCTCGAAAATGCCCTTCTTCTTTGTGATTCGGACCTGATCGCCGACTTTGAATCGGTGAGGCTGCATGGGCGGAAGGTCTCCGTAGAGATTCCAGAAGACTTTGGCCTCGTGCTCTTTCTGGCTGGCGGCGGTGGGGGTCATCTTGATGGATCGATGCTTGGTGGTATTATACTGGCGGACGAAATCGTCCAGGACAGGGAGGTAGGTGCGCGTGGAATTGGCCGAGAAGTATTTGAACATCTTCTCCTTCATGGTGCGATTCCAGCGCTCAACGACGCTCGATTTCTCTTCGTTTTCTGTGGAGTAAAGATCGACGTCATGCTTCCGGAGCAGATCCTTCACCTCGCGATTATAAAATTCCGTGCCCTTATCGGTCCATAGCTTCTCGGGCGTGCGATCCTTGAAGACGGTCCGGAAGGCATCTCGCACCGTGGTGCCTTTCTTATCCTTGAGTGGCACCAACCAGCCGTATTTGGAGAAGACGTCGATGATGCTCAAGAGGTATTTGAAGCCTCGGTTATCGCGAGAGAAGGCGCTCATATCTACGAGATCGGCAGCCCAGGTTTCGTCCACCCCACCTACCACCACGCGGCGCTTCTGAAATTTGCGTCGGACTGGCTTATGCAGCTCTTCGGCTAGCTCATCCGACCATCGGACTTTTTCCCCCCCCACGCCCAGCCCAAATCGTGCTTTGGTACCGATGATGGGTCTGACGATGCCACGCTCGAGGCGCTCACGTGCAGTGGGATTGGGGATGGCATCGAGGGAGGCTAGCATCGTCTTATCGCAGATCGAATTTCGTGCAGCCGTATCCTTGTGCTTGGTATAGCAAAGATCGTGCCGATAGGCTGCCTCATCGACTCGATTGATGGGTCTCGACCAAGATTTGGGCGTGCCGTCGGCATTGAGTCGCTGGCTGAGTCTGGTCCCCGGACCGGTGAAATTATGCCCCGGCAGATGCATCTCGACGGGCAGCTGATTGATCATCTTATTCACGAGCCCGGCGCCCTCCTCCGTCTTGATGAATTGCGACTTTCGCGCACCGCACTCGACGCAGGTTCCCACCTTTCGCCGCCGCCGTCCGTCATCGCTCGTGATCACGGCGCGATTATTCGTCTCCGTCTTCTTTTTGCACTTCAAGCAATACATTCCCATTTTATATAGATAAATGGACGTTGAAGACCTTACCTATGATGAGCCCGCCGTGAGTCGTCGGAATAATCATTATCTCCTCCCGCAGCGATCCATCCGAGGACTGATCATCGGAAAGTCGGACTGCGGCAAGACGACTCTGCTGAATAATCTCCTCCTGCGCGATGGATGGCTCGACTACGATCGACTCTACGTCTTCGGAAAATCACTCCACCAGCCCATCTACCAGCTGCTGCGGCAGGCGTTGGGGAAAGGATTTTCGAAAGACGATATCCGCAACCTTCTCTCCATCAAGGATCGCTATCCCCACTCTCTGGTCGACGTGGTGCAGACGATGAAGCCACCGCCCAAGCCTAGCGGCATCGAAGCTTTCTTCTTCGAGGAAGCGAGCGACGTGCCCGATCCCCGAGATCTCGATCCCACTCGCAAAAATCTCATGGTCTTCGACGATCTGATGCTGAGCAAGCAGAGCAAGTGTGAAGACTACTACGTGCGCGGTCGCCATAATAACGTTGACTGCTTCTACCTCTGTCAAAATTACTTCAAGCTCCCGCGGCAATCGATCCGGGAGAATGCCAATTTCATCTGCCTCTTCGAGCAGGATGCCAAGAATCGCGATCATATCCACCGGGACCATTGCGGTGATCTCACCCCCGCCCAATTCGATGCCCTGTGCGACCACTGCTGGTCCAAGCCTCACGGATTCATGACCATCGATCTCACGAGCCCCAAGACGAATGGGAAATATCGATGCAATCTAGACGATTTCTATCGAGTATAAGATAAAGAATGGATCACTTGGAGGAATTTTTCCTGGAGAATCAACGGGACTTGGATTGGGAGAATGCTCCAAAGTCCCCACTACCACCCCCTATATCCCCTAGATGCAAGCACCGGTGGGAGCGTGTGCTCATCAACCATGAGATCCCAGGCCATAGCTGCAGTAGATGCGGGGCTGAAAAGTACGCTAGCCGCTTCGATGATCAGGATTTCGAAGGAAGGACCTATAATTCTCACTCCCGCCGGAAACCTAAGCCAGCGCCCGGACCCCCGTGCTGCATCAAGACCGTCCGCGGCCATCAGTGCACGTATCCCTCCATATCGGGCAGTGATAAGTGCAAGAGGCATTCGAAGCTTTTCCCTGAGGCATGCTGCCGGTGTGGAGTCGCGATCCCCCGTGGCAAGGCTCTGCACAATATCCGCGAGGAGACTATATACGTTCCAAAATTTATCACTCTCTGGTCAGACGTAAAAGTGAGGATGGTGGGGGAGTATGATCGCATCGATGGAGTGCAAGGGTCATCCAAGCCCTTCTGCTCCTCCAAATGCATGGAGAGTGCGTAGGAGGGGTAAATCCACGGTTTTTGCATCCTGCTGAGGTAGGAGGCAAAAAGCATGGGGCGATCGATTCATCGCTTGCGGGCGTTCATTCCAACGCCATGGGGCGATCGATCCATCGCTTAGGGGCGTTCGTTCCAACGCTATGGGGCGATCGATCCATCGCTTAGGGGCGTTCGTTTCAACGCTATGGGGCGTTGGGCGATGCTATAAATAAAATGACGTTTATCAAGATCACCGATCCCAAGCAGCGTGAGGCGCTTGCCAGAGATTTGCAAGAGACGAAGCGCAGCATCCAGGCTAGCGATATGCAGCGTCGCCTGGATAAGATCGGACTAAGCCGCGATCTCTCCAAGATTTTCAAGCCCGTGGTCGAGACGCAGAAGGAGACTGCCTCCCAGATCACCAAAAAGATCGAAGATATCCCACTCGCTCTGCCCGCCCCGGTGCCTGCCCTTCCTCCTCCTCTCCCTGCCGCCGAGGGTGACGACGATCCGCTTGCCATCGAGCAAGCATTAAAAACCAACCTCGGTCCGCGAGCCACCCACTATCTTCAGCTCAGTATGACTCCCAAGGCTGACCATACCTTTGGACTGCGAGTGGAAGACGGCAGCATCATGATCGGAAGTCTGCCCGTCACCTTCGATGGAAACGATATCCTCGTCGATGGCGAGCGCTATGAGGGAACCCCCGGCCTGTGGGAGCTCATGGTCCTGAAGAATCCCAAAGATTTCGACGTGGAGGACTTGCATCCAATGCCATGTATCAAGGCAATTCTTCGCTCTCGCAGACCCCCAAGGCCAGCAAAAGTCGGAAATGGAAGGAGATCGTCTCCTACCTCTATAAGCAGGATAAGTATGGGAGTGGGGTTTCGACCGTCTTCCTCCCCACGTGCTTCGACCAGTTGCTGGATCGCCTCGATCTTTGCGCTGCTGCCTACCAGGCTGGAAATAATGGGGTGCGCAACGAAATCGTGGCCATCCTGGATGCCATGAGGAAGTCTGGTCATATCAGCAGGAGTGAGTACGAGAAGCTGCATCGGAAGCTCCTCTAAATAAATTTACGATGCCTTTAGTAGTGAATCACGGATATCGTCGAAAGTATGCCGTCGGCGGAAAAGGTCTTTTCGATACGATCGCCAATCTGGCTGGACGGGTGCTTTCCTCCTCCGCCGCCAAGACGTTGGGAAGCAAGGCCGTGAGCGCCGCCTCCAATGCTGCCCTGAAAGGTGTGGAGAAAGGTGCGAGTAAGGCGGTGGACCACGTCGTCAATCGAGTGACCCGCAAAAAGAAGCCTCAAGCACCACCCACCAAGAGAACCCCACAGCAGCAGACCCGTCTCAATAATCTCATCTCGGGCGGGGGCATCGCCACCATCCACGACTTTGTCCAGCGCTATAGATAAATATATGATGGCCGATATGCTCTCTATCACCGAAGGACTGACTTTCGATGAAAGTCTCCAGGAATATCAGGTTCACGAATACGAACCTCAAGCCGGGGCGCAGCTGAATAATGCCGGCGCAGAGATACGCATCAATATCGAGACTCAGGATCTCTTCCTTCATCCCTCCGAAAGCTATCTCTTGATCGAAGGCCGACTTCAGAAAAATGATGGCACTGCGTATGCCGACGCCGATCTCGTATCGCTCGTCCATAACGGTGTCATGTTTCTCTTCCGAAGCATCAGCTACCGACTTTCCGGCCAGCAGATCGAGCATCTCAACGATCCGGGTATCGCAACCACCATGCTAGGGATGCTGACGTATCCCGACGACTTTTCCAAATCGCAAGGCCTCAACCAGCTATGGTTCAAGGACTCCACGGCCGATGCTGAGGCAGATAACGTCGGATTCGCGGCACGCCACGGATATATCATCACCAAGCCAACCAATAAGGGATCCTTCTCCTTCTCCATCCCTCTCAAGCACGTCTTTGGCTTTGCCGAGGACTATGATAAGATCGTCTACGGATTCAAGCACGAGCTTTCCCTGGTGCGCGATTCGGATGCCAATGCTATCCTCCGAGCCGCTGCCGTCAACGACGTGGCCAAGATAGTCTTGAGCAAGGTCTCCTGGTTCGTCCCCCACGTCATACCGTCCGACGAAAAGAAGCTGCGGCTCTATAAGACCATCCAGAGCAAGACCAAGATCGATTGCGGATTTCGCATGAGGCAGTGCGACTCCATAGCCGTGCCCCAGACTTCGCAATTTCACTGGCGCCTAGCCGCTAAAAGCGGGCGAGAAAAACCGCGATGGATCATCGTCGCTTTTCAAACCGAAAGGGATAACGACCAGCTGCATAATGCCGCCGTCTTTGACCACTGCCGATTGCGAAATATCCACGTGACTCTCAATGCGGAGCGCTATCCCGCTGTGGACTTCAATGCCGGCTTCACCCAATGCAAGGTCGCCAGGGTCTATAAGGAGGCTGCCGAATTCCGCAAGAAATTCTATAGCATGGAAAGTCTGCTGAGTAATGGCGGCATCAATCCCTCCGACTTCATCGATCTCTATCCCCTATTCGTCATCGACGTGAGCCATCAGTCCGAGCGATTGAAAGAGTCGACGGTGGATATCCAGATCCGTGCCGGATTCGAGCGCAACGTCCCTGCCAATACTCAAGCCTTCGCCCTGGTCATTTCCGATCGAATCCTCCAATTCGAATCCGACGGCCAGAAGATGAGCGTCGTCTTCTGAAGAGGCTTAGATAAATGGACGATTCATTTTTGCGAAAAATCGCCACCAATACCGAGCCCAAGCATGGGTTTTCCTTCATCGTCTCTGGAAACGATAGTCAGGTCTTGACTCGCTTCAATCCGCCCCTCCAGCTGCGCGAGGAAAAATCTTACGAGATGGCTCTCGTGAATCTGGAGACCTACTACTCCATCCCCAATATTCATGCGGGAAATAATTCCTTCCGCTATTCTCCCGATGAAGGGGCAAGCTGGTTTCCCATCAAGCTGAGCACTGGCTCCTATGGAATCGACGATATCAATGATGAGATCCAGCGGCAACTGCGGCTCAATAAGCATAAGGCTAAGATCCTTCTCGATGCCAATCGCGCGACGCTAAGAGCGACCCTCACTCTCGCCAGAAATTATCAAGTGGATTTCGATGTGCCCAATAGCATCAGTACGGTGCTTGGATTCGAGCGTCGGACGTATGCCTACGATCGAAGCACTAATGGCTACGCGGAAGGTGAGAATATCGTCAATATCATCAGCATCAATAGCATCCTCGTGAATAGTGATATCATCCACGGAAGCTACGTCAACGGCACGCAGCAGTCCACGATCTATAGTTTCTTTCCCGCAGTCGATCCCGGCATGAAGATCATCCAGACTCCTAAAAATCTTGTCTACTTACCCGTGACTCTGAGAACCATCGATCGCATGCAGACGTATCTGACCGATCAAGACGCTCGCCCCATCGATCTGCGAGGAGAAAATCTCACCATCCGCTTCCATCTGCGTGAGGTATAAATAAATGGATTATCAAGAGTATGGTTTAAACTTGACGAAAGGTCAGGCAGAGAAGATCCAGCGTGCGGCAAAGAACGGTTGCCCCGTGAGCGTCCGATTGTCGCATTCCAACCTATCCGGCGAGCATAAGATGCTCCTCACCCACCGTCAGATCCAACGCATCGCCAAGCTCTTGCAGAGCGGTAAGGGTGGTATGGTCTTGGAGATGAGTCCGAAGCAGGTGAGGCGTAACGTGCAGAAAGAAGGTGGATTCCTCCCCATGCTGGCAGGTCTCGCCTCTGCTGCACTACCCATGCTGGCCAAAACCGTGCTACCTGCTTTGGGCGTGGGAGCATTGAGCGGTTTGGGAAGCGCAGCCATCCAAAAGGCCGTGGGATCTGGATTGTACCTGAAGAAGGGTGGGAAAGTATGCTGCGTGAAACCTCATGGTCGTGGTCTGTATTTGAGTCCAGGCACTTTGCCCAATACGTACGGCGATGGATTGTACTTGAAGAGCGGACGTCAGATCTACGACGGAAGTGGGCTGATCCTTGGACCTAATAGCCCCTTCAAAAGCATTCCCATCTTGGGCATGCTCCTATAGATATAGATAAATGAGTGATGAAGTGGATGCTACGATCGAGGATTTTCTGGAAGCTGAGATCTGCAAATACGCCCGCATGCTGCGGATCTATAAGCGACTGGATAAGGCGGTTTCCATCGGACTAGGTGCGTGCTCCGTCGGCAGTCTTTTGCTGACAAGTGGCACCATGGGATCCGCTTTGACTGGTGTAGGCATCCCTGCCTCTCTCCCATTGGGTTCCCTCGCTTGCCTGAGTGCCATCTTCACACTCGTTCTCTCGCTAACCTCCAAGCGCATCACCAAGAAGGTGAAAAAGCATCGTGATACTTTACGATTGGCGAGATCTTATCAGTCCCAGGCCCCCACCCCAGTCATCTGCCTGAAGAATTACTACGATGAGAAAGATCAGTTGCGAAAACCTTCCACCACCTCTTTTAGTGAAGACCTCACTACGCATGCGCCATAGGGAGGATTCTTCCAACGCGCGCCTCGCTCGGCTACGCCTCGCTCCCCGCGCTTATTCCAAAATCCTCCGAATCAAAGTTTCAAGTGACAAAAAAAAAATTTCCCAATCCAGTTATTTGGATTGAAAAATTTCGAACCCCTACCCCCAGATTTTTTTTTTACTTCCTCACCAGATCGTACGAGAGATATTGCTGGTTAGATTTTTTGCTGACCTTGAATCCCGTGCTCCGGACGTAAGCTCCTTGCAAGGAGCCCTTCTCTTTGTTAAGCGTGGGGCAGGCCCATACCCTTGTGGTCTCTTCGTCTCGATCCTTCAGGGTGAGGATTTTGCTTTTGCCGAATTTCCCATCCACTTCTACCACCTCCAAGATTTTATAGATCAACCCGGTGGGTAAATCCTTCCATTTGAGTGCTTCCTGATTCTGGTCCTGCACCTTCTCCTGGAAGGCGTCTTCGCTGATGAAGTCATCCCCATCAAAGAATCCATTCTGTACGAAAGCCATAATTCTTGTATTTTACCTATGCTCAATAGGAATGCCGTCCGTTTGCATTTGGCCGTCGGGATTGGGATTTCTATGCAGGATTTCTGCATTGGGGCAGAATTGTCATTTTGACACTACTCATAATTAACAAAGATCCTGGTGTATGAAATGAACGTCTGTATTTTCTGTATTACAAAAAACAAGTTCAGTTCTTCTCTAGGGCCATCCACCATAGTAAAAGAATCACCCAAGAAATTCCGAATGGACTTTCATCCAATCACATCATTACACAGTAAACTTTCATGTTTATTTTAAGATGGGAATATATATTACCCTTGTATTTTAGGATTTCCTCTAATCTTCCAACTTTAACTCATCATATAGTTTTTCAACGCTGCAAGCTTCCCACATTCAAAAAATAAAATAGATCAATTATTGTATCACACTAAAAATGGCGTTTAGATTCTAAACATAATCCTAAGCGCTTTCGTGTCTCCTTTTTTAATGCCAAAAAGATCTAAACATGTTTACAACCTAAACGCGTTTAGATTTTAAACACAATCCTAAGCACATTAAGAGCTAAATGTGTCATAAAAGTGTTTAAATTCTAAACACCATTTTTACAGTGTACAGTCTTTGGCAAGACAAATCAGATGTAAAGTTCAAATCTGAACAAAACTTTCAGTGAATCAAAAAGGGAACCTTTTAGTGAAATGAAATTGTTGTAATACTATTTCCTAGCTGACAAAGCTCTCGATAAAAAACAGTAAAACATGTACATGTATAAAAACGTTTCTGATCTTAAACATGTTTTGAAAAATTAAATTCGACTTATGTTTACCAGGCTGTGCTGAACCTAGTTCAAGTCGAGTTGATAGATGAAAAAAAAATCATTTATAATGCCGAATTCCAAGGTGATCGGAATTTATGCCATTGAAAATGATTTGTTTTTCTGTGCAGGCAAATAAGCTCAAAATAACATTTTTGATTGAAAATTACAATTTTTTTGCCACTTCTAAAAGACTCTTGATGACAGAACATAGATAGACAGCAACCGATCTTGCATTTTCTTGTGTTTGCATATTGCCGTTAACAAACACATTTTATCACAAAAGTCGAATTCAGGTTTAGTTATAACAATACAAGGTCCATAAAGATCTTCCACGTTTTCAAACCCTCACACGGTTTATATTTAAAGGTTATAAACAATAAAGATAGTCGAGATTTTTGAAGTGGAAAACAAGGAGCTCTGTAGTAGAGATAAACAGACATAAACCAACGCACATCTTAATCTTTCACGCTGTTAATGCCATCGTCCGTTATCTGATGGCTTAGCCGAATCAAACTCATTAACATTTACAATGAATCAAAACTAATAAGCTTAATTAAAAGCAACGAAGACCATTCTAAATGCTTCATTTTGAAGAGCTAAGATTTTCAAGTTTTGAAATTTTGAAATATTTGAGCGGCCAGTGTTTCCGCAATTCGATCAATGATGTCCAATTCTAAAGGATTTACTTGTGTTATATGATATATATCTTTCCTAGAAATAACATGTTTTAAACTGAAACATATTTTATTTTGAGGCAGGTGTTGCTATCCCTTTTTTTCCGTGTATAGATTGATACTAGATAGGTTGTCGAATAGATTAGATTGCATGGTTTTCGGTCTGTACGAAAGCCAATGGTTTGTTTCAGGCTTGGTGATTACAGACTGTGGGTTTGAGATTTGATTCACCATATACCATGTGCACTAATACAAGGGAAAAATGAAGCAGCTGTTTCATTTGTCATCTATCACACGGTGGGTCTTACAGAATTATTTTCCTACCTAATGCGGCTCTACTTGAAGAGTGAATGCCATTAATATTTTTTAAAAAGGTATAGAGTAAATGAACATGAGACCATAACACATATAAACTCCACTGCAATTAACTTCAATGGCCTGTAAGGGTGTTAAACCTGGGGTTTAAAAATTAACATCAATTAAGAAAGGAGCAGAGGTACCACTGCATCATCCAAATGACGAAAATACGAAAGGACAGAGACAAAACAAGTCAACAATAACGAGAAAAGGACGAAAAAAACCGACATTAAACATAAAACACAGATATATAAAAAAAAAAACCATTTGAACAGCAGTTAACAATGCTAACTTAATTCGTGACGAGAGTGAAAATCAGGTGCTCCGGAAGAATAAGCAGTTACTATTGCTATAACACACCCGTCGCACTACAAACCGCATATTTAACAAAGTTTGCACATGAGAAATAATCTCATGAACAAGTACACCATATCTAAGAACATCTGAAACATTGGGAATCGTTCTACTTACTTAAGGAGGTTTGCTCCTCATATTTTTAGATTTTTGCCAGATTTTCGAGATCCTCGGGGTTTATCCATCTATAATACTTGAAATTTTTTGCACATGAACCCCCTGTTTTCTTTTTCTTATTCAAAAGTATTTCCACCAAATATGCAGTTCACAATTTTTTATGAAATTTTATTTACTCTGTCATACATTTTAAAGAGTTTAAAGATACCAATCTGTGGCAATGCAAAAGTAATGAAAAATCTAGAGAGAACTTATTTCCCGCCAAAATTATAAATGCTTATAGCATAAAAACGAGCACATGGACCAACATTTTTTTCTTGCTTATTTTGATCATGTGTCCATATTCTTTACAAAAGATTCAATTTTATCCATTTTTATTTACTTTAAGATACAGGAGCAAACCCCCTTAACACAGCATAAAAGAAAAACTTCTGTAATAAATGAATAGCTTTTAAAAGAAAATGTTGTAAATGACCATGAGACCATAACACATTAAGAAATTCTTATTGAATTGATTTTCAACATTCCGTCCGCTGCAGCTTATGGAGTTTACGTATGACAATTGATTCGTTACTCCAGAACTTGCGCGAATCACATCGATTTCCTCGTCAAGGCGTCACATTTGACACAAAGTTATGTTGCTCATCGGTTGCTGTCATCACTCAAGAAGTTTTACGATAGACGATAGACATCATGCACCCATGAGTATGAATAGACAAATTTGAGATTTCTATCTCTCAGATGAGTTCAGATGTTGGTCAGTCGTAGGGTTTGTTTTGTCTTCCTTTACCGGATTTGACACACTGAATTGGGAAATTAGCAGCGCGACGGTTGAACTCGGGCAGGAACCGATTACTCTTCCGGAACAACTGATTCACTCTCATAACGACTAGTGTTTGCGTTGTTAATTGAAATTCAGTAGTATTTGTGTTTCCGCGTTTTATATGTTGTCTGGATTTTTTTTTTCTTCCTGTCCTTGTTTGTTTACGGGATTTGTCTCGGCCCTTTCGGATTTTGACATTCTGATGCCCCATTAGTACCTCTGCTTCTAAGAATATGGACTTTCCGCGATTACCGTGGTATTTCAATATAATACTACTGCACTTGAAATGGTGGAAAAAACCACGTTAGTTAGTTAGTTAGTTAGTTAGTTATTGCTTTACTCCCAAGCAGCGCGATTTCGGCTTTATCCGGGAGATGAACATGAAAGTGTTGATACAATGAACATGAAATTATGATGAAGTGGAGGAAATGGGGACACAAGGCCAATCGGGTAGGAGAGTTTTGACTGCCACTGGAAAAAGGAGTGATGGGTAGGGACGGGAAATTTTGCCTCCTACATTGGTTAGTTAGTTAGTTAGTTATTGCTTTACTCCCAAGCAGCACGATTTCGGCTATATCCGGGAGATGAACATGAAAGTGGTGATACAATGAACATGAAATGATGATGAAGTGGAGGAAATGGGGACACAAGGCCAATCGAGTAGTTCGCGTTGCTGAATGCGGTTTTGTTGTTAGTGTGTGTGTGTGTTTTATGTTGTTATGTGGTTTGTTTTGTTGTGATGATTTTTGTAAGTTAATACATAAGTACAATTTACGTGCTTTTCTTGTCAAGTTTGTCAATTTCCGATCGTTAAATTTAAAATTGTTTAAAACACCAGGTTTTTTTCCTTGTTCTGCACATGGTCAATATCCTAGTTGCTGCATTTATCTTCCCTGTTTAGCTTTGAGTACTTTTTATTTAAAACTTTGGTTTTTGACCTTACAATGTTTTGATTCAAACGCTGCTAATTACAGGTTATTTCTTGTAATATCGATATAGAGCATAGCCAAATTCACCGTTTTTATACCCGTTCTGGTAAACAGCAGAGCCGAGCTTGTCGTAAGAGGCGACGGGATTCTGATGTCGGGTCAGTGCTCAGCCCACAGAGCGAACAAGTGTGAACCCTAGGTGGCTGAATAGGGTGGCCCTCGTCCTCTGGTGTTGTCAGGTCTATAATACGGAAAGCCTGACCGCCGACCATAGTGGGCCAACGTGTGTGGAGAGTGCCACGCTTCTTGCACGTGAAAGACCCCTTTGTGGATCACCAAGTACTGCACCACATAGGCTAGATTTTCTTACCCTATCCATCTCTCCTCTTTTTCTGTGGTTCCTCCTTCATTTATCATCATCATTTCATGTTCATTTTATCATCTTTTCATCGCCTTTAAATAACCTATATAGCGTTGCAAGGGCGTGAAACACCAACTCACTCACTCTCTAAATTACTTCAACATATCGTTATAAATATATGGAAGAAAAGTCTTCAACATTTTAATTAGAAAAAAGAGACACAGAAACTGTTTTGGGTGCATTTCTTCTGTTGTTGTGTTACGAAATTACAATATTTTTGAATTTGGTAACAATCTTAATTTTTGTAACTAAACAGACATTCAACTGTGTTAATATTGACAAGAGATATTTCTGGTATATTTCAGAAATCAATTTTCGTTTCTACGAACCAACTATGTAATAAACTTTGACCTCAAAGCAAAAATCGTCTTTATTTTCCTCTGCTTTTCCCACAGTGCATTAGGTATCTCCAAGAACTAATTACTTTTGTCAAGAAAAGATAACACTTTGTATACATTGTTTAATCATAAATTTAAAAAAAATATGTAATTAATGATCTGTTTGTCTCTTTCTGGCTGGATTTGAACTATATGCATCTTATTTAGACCATGGGCCAATTGCAGAACCGCGAGCAGTGCCAAATGGCCTCGTTGAAGGCTGCTGGCGGTTGTCCATTGTGGTTTTTCTAAATTGCCGCTTAATTGTGGGCTGTGTCGCGTACACTCATTCCATATCTCTTTATTTTCTATTCGTATATATCGTTCGTATTCTTACGTTCGTATTCTTATGTTTGTGTTTCTGCGCTTTCGTTAGGAGATTGTGCAAAATATTAGTTTTTTTCTGCTGTTTTTGCGTGTGTGTGTGTGGGGGGGGGGGGGGGGTGTAACGACAAACTGTGTTTCTGTGTTTCTTAATGCGCATCTTGACCCCCCCTCCCCCAAAAAAAATCATATGCTCGTTTCTTGGAATTTATAACGCGTAACCTTCAGTATTTGCATATAACAAATGTATATTTTTAATTATATATATAATTTTAACTTTTGCTCTAGACCGCAACTAAGCCAACAACATATAGTACAAGCTACTCCTGTCATCCTGTATGATAATATAAAACTATTATTATGACTAGAGCAAACGTTTCTGCAAGACAAACAAACACTGCTGTTGCACTGAATACTAATATTATGGATAGAGCAACATAAACCTGAGATGGAAGAATACGTCCCCTTTGCAATAGTTTAGTTGGTGGTGAATATCATTTGATTTATTGAATTTCCTTCTTTGAATACTGAAAGGAAAAGCTTTATTGATAGGGAGTTCTGAGTATATATAAACGGCAATAAGCAAAATCGTGCATTAAACCTAATGTCAATGTTTTTTCTGTAAACCTTTGGATCTATTTTGACTATGAATTTCCATACCGGTATTACAACCCATATCATTTCTCAAGCGATGTTATTGTCTCGGCTTATGTCTCCATCTAAAATGCGAGTCTCGAAATGATATGGAACCTGATATTGAAAACTCTGTATAATAACCTTTATCTCATGGTTACTATAACACGTCTAATGAATGGCATACAAACATTGAAATAATACAGAGTATCTCCACTGGTTGTTGATATGTAGTATGCGTTATTATGGTAACATTATTGACCGGTTTAAGGTATAAAACATTACTTTTTGCTCATATGATTGAATAAGATTTAAAATATTATTTTTAAATACCCCTTGACCAAACCATGACCACCCTACACTAAACCATGACGTCCCTTGTACAAACCATGACAAGTAAAAATCTGTATTTTTGCGATGTATGCTTTGTAAGCGCTTTATTTCACTGAAAAATGTGTCAAAAGGTTGTATGAATAGTGAAAGGTTGTTTGGGGGCAAAATCTAGCCTTTACTTGTGCTTGAAACATAAAATGATGTTATTTTATCAGATGAGCAAAACTATATTTCCTGAATGATTTAGCGAATATATTTCATCATATACATGTGCCAGAATTTAGTATAAATACACCCTACCCTTTCATTGTCCGAAAACGCCTTTTGTGTCAGGACAAATTATGGTTTCATTTTTGCAGACGACATTATGCAAATTTCCCTTGTACAAACCATGACGCCCTTGACTAAACCATGACGCCCTTGACTAAACCATGACAAAATCCCTTTACCAAACATTATACGATATGACACATTACTACCTGTGATGTAGCTTTTGTGGGTTATCCTTGGGTGCTAGCTTATTTTATCCTTCCTGTTTTTATATTTTAGTTGTGTCTCTTTGTCTAATTCCATTAATGTCATTCCATACTATTTGTATACAGGCAATGTATTGTATGATCTGTATGTTAACTGTTTGTAATATATATGCTTTGCACTCTAATAAACATTATTATTATTATATATATATATATATATATCTTTATATTCTAATTGTAAAGCTAAGACAAGAACAACAGCTAGTAATATCTACGTACAACCTTTAACATCTAAGTAAAGCAAACAAAATTAAAGTTTAATTTTGCCTGCAAATTGTATGTCTCCCAAAAGTTGTAAGTTCAATAGGTCATAACTCCCACAAAAATTTGAGGATCAAAATTTCCTGCGAATATGCACAACTACATATGGTCCCTTGGCGTCTGTTGCAGATCTTCAATGTCTCCACGCAACGGTAAAGAAATATTATGCTTCCTTAACCGTTTCTTAATTCCTATAAGTAGTTTGGATTTTAAGGCCTTGTTGTTCTGCACAAGACGTGAGGTGGATTGCTCTATGTTATGAAATTTAACAGAGAACATATCCAAACAAGCACTGTCCCTTGACGTCTTTTGCAGATATTCAATGTCTCCGCTCAATTTTAACCTCATTATCTTGCGATTCTACATCAGTCACGAGGTGGTATACTCTTGTCCATGAAATATGGCTTGAGTTTATCCATAAGCAACGTCCCTTGGTGACTCTTGTAGAATTGTAACTATAGTATATACTTTTAATCCTATATCAAATAAACAGAGGGCACCCAAAATAAAAAAAAAAAATATATATATATATATATAGTTATTGACAAATCTCTCGTTCTCTAGACCTTATATTATAAATGAACAACCTCGCCGGGGTCATATATTGGCAAATTAATGATATTTTTTTTTATTTATTTATTTTTTTGTCTATTTGTCTCATTACAGCTCTTCTTATGTCTATGTATGTTTGAAATCATGATTGTTTATAATTGTAATAGCCCCCTGTGGGACCATAATTGGCAAATAAATATCTTATATCTTATATATCTATGGTTTCTATCCTATATACCAAGTTTCATTGAATTCAGTCACGTAGTTTCAGAGGAGTTGCACTGACAAGATGATAAATGAGGATTTTTTGCAAATTTCAAAACTTTGAGGAACAAAATTTCCTGGTAATATGAACAAATACATATGGTGTCTTTCCTATATACCAAGTTTCATTGAATTTGGTTCTGAAATCAGTAGTTTCAGAGGAGTTGCGCTGACAAACTTTGTGGTGGACAGATGGACGGACAGACGGACAGGACAAAAACAATATATGTCTGTATATAATTTTATGTCGACCATTCTACATGTTATATCTCTTTTAAATCATTGCTTAGCTATCATAATCAAATTAAAATCTTTTCTTAGCTATTCATAATCAAATGATACGTTTTTTTTGCTTTATTTCTGTCTTCAAATTGAACACTGTTTGAATCAAACAGATAGCTTATGTGTGTTTTTATTAGAAATAACTTATAAAAATTTGTAACAAAACAAGATACTGTTATAAATCTGATTTATTTAAATAAGATTATCCGATCTGTTAGTTACAACAGAACAGCTTGACATCGTTGAGTGAGGTGTCATCGCGTCTTCCTCCTAGAGGTCTTTCGACTCGAGTTTGAATGCCACATACGGCTGTGTTTCTTGGACAGCTCTCGCTCCATCGTCCGTATGATCCCCACAACCCTTGGCCGGGAGACAGAGACATCTGATATTCAAATTTTCTTGCCGGTATATCCCTGCATTTGAATTTGATGTAGTTAGCTGCCGTGTCGTCACCCCATCTACCCTTAAACAAAACATGATGCATTTTAGCCTCATACAATAGCAGTGCGATCTGGATCTTACCAATTCCATGTTACAACGACACCTAGGGGCACCTAAGAAATCTACTCCGGTTAAGCCAGTCATTTTTGGAGCCATAAAAGGTAAAAATACATTAATAAAAGTGTTATAGATTAAAAATAAACCAATTTGAAAATATATTTTCCATACATATTATTTAATTTTGAGAAAGTTGTTTCTCTGTCGTTTTATGCTTCTTTTCAAAAAAGGTGAAATATGTTTTACTTTTTCCTACGCTGTTTAATAATATCAGGCATTATTAATTGTCTTACTTGACGGGACTCCACTTGCAGATCGAATGCCGTTATATAATCTCCATTACGACATAAATAATATCAGGCATTATTGTCTTACTTGATTGGACTCCACTTGCAGATCGAATGCCGTAATATAATCTCCATGACGACATTCACTCCATCCCTTCCAGTCTCCCCAGATCCCCCGACCGGAACTGATTTCGCCGCCATAACTTTTAAAGCTGCTTGGATTGGTACATCTGAGAACCACACTGTTTAAACTAGTATCATCACCTCTGCCCTGTCTGCCTTCAATCTAATAAGTAAATATTTCAACGTAGTATTATCCCCTGCTTGTATAAAAAAATGACAACGTCTGTAAAGAACCCATATAGCGTTGAAAGGGCGCAAAACACCAACTCACTCACCCAAAAATATGATAATGATCGTGTTTGTTTATAAACAAAACCGTCCTACATTGCAATCTAATAGCAAGTAAGAGACACAGTACACGACACCGTTGTAAGACACGATTGAGAAAATGTGGTCACCAGCAAAATCTTAATGAAAACAAATATTAACCGTATCATTTAATAGAATATTAAGGCTTTCCTACTAATGGCAAAATTTTGTGAAAGCCTTTCTTATTTCGCATCTGTTTTTGAATCAAAGATTAAGATACAAAATCATTTTATTTATTTACCCAAATTAGACATCAGGATATATTATTTAACTTACACAATGATGACAAAATAAACTACATCTTCATAACATCTGCCAAAGTCGGAAATAGTTTAAAAAAATTTGAAAGAATGGACATTTTTTGTGCATACGTGTATTAACTTAAATTTAAAATCAAAGTTTAATGCAAATTACATTAATACATGTACGTGTTTAAAGAAATCATACGAAATTGAACACAAATATTTCAGCATTTCATATTCAAGTACATTTTCGCTTATATTTTTTTAATATGACATCATTGATTTAAAAATACCGGACAAAAGTCGAATGCTCTGCTTCGTACGTAGATAACAACTTGCGTGTAAAACTATCATTTCCCAATTAAGGATATTCAAACTTATAAGACGTTTAAACGAATAATGTTTTTATAGTGTCAACTTATTCTAACATTGAAAAGATTTTTACATCAGAAATCAATTTAGAATTAAAACATTCAAGACAATTATGATAATTCAAAAAAAAATAATGATTACATTTTTTCCGAGTAACATCCATAGATAAATCAATATATTTTAATCATTTTGTAACATTTAGTATTTAAAAAAAAACGTAAGAAAAGTATACAAACCCTCATTGTATAACCATTAGCAAAATACCCAGCCGCACAGAATTGTGGGTCGTGCCAATCTCCCCAAATTCCTCCATTGTGCACGGTTAAAGTTTTAACAACATGGCGAGGGAAACTGTATACACTGTAAAAGGCCAAGAAAAACAAAAATAAACAAAGCATGTTCACTTTTCGGATACTTCGTTTGACAATAAAAAAATTGGATGAAAAAATATATTTATAGAAATCAATAAAAACAGTACTATGTTTAATTGACGTGTAGCGTGACAAAACCATACAAACGTCTCAATTCACCTGTTGTTATAAAATCGATAAAGCAACATGCATATTCTATATAGTATTTTTATTTTTCGAGTTTCTTAGAAAATGTATTGAAACAGCAACTCTTGTGACACATATCATTTGAAACGATCTAATGAAAAAATATTCCGATGACAATCAACTTTTTGGAGCTAAGGACAAATTATACTATACAGGCTGATTCAAAGTTACCTGATAACTTAGATCTGATATGTCGTCAGTCAAGCTATTATAATTTTTCAGAAGGAAGATAAAAACTGCTTTGCTTTTAAAATATTTTCTAGTTTGGCCTAGTTATATTTAAACAACATATCTTGTATTTATGAAAGATTGTTAAGATTGGTAAAATGGTTCAAAATAAACTTATATTTTTTAGATCACCACATCCCCGGTGTAGGATGAGGATGGGCTATGGAGATGAATTATTGCATCCAAAGTAAAATAAACACTTCAAATATAACAAAATAAACATAAAAAGTCATATCATTAGAATCTCGTCTTTATATTATGAGTTCTTGTCTTCCAAAAAGACAGAAATCAAATTGTATCACTTCTGGTTATAACAACTTGACTGATAAGCTTCATAAAGAAAATATTTCAAATTATTCCAAAACATTATGAAGCTTCTCAGTAAAGCCGTTTAGACCAGAGGCTTCCATTTAATCATATTTTAAGGTCATTTAACATTTCTGCAAAGTAAACTCTTCCTTCTAAAGAATCCCTAGCCATCGTGGGTGCAACGACAAAATTGAAAGTATAGGTAACTTGTCAAGCCATTGATGCAATGGTGGGAATGTGATGAATCTCGATTTGAGGTTACAAGTGCGCAAATGCAAACTTCTGCCACCGGTATTTTTTTACCCTAAAGCAAAGCGTGGAATAAAATACAGAATTAAAGCAACGCGATTGGTAGATACAAAACAGCATTTGAATAGATGAGTGAGCTAACTTATGTTAGATATTGACAAAGAAATTCTGGTGCCAATCATGTGTCTACAGGGCGCTTGCGTCTTTGAAAATTTGGGTATTGAAAATAAAATCGAAAAATCCCCCCTTTTTCAACAAGAAATTACGCTTAAAACGCCGTATAGACATAGGTTTTTTTTATTGGCTATAAATAAACGTTTGGATGTAAACTGAAAAATTTAGACCCATAGAAAGTAAAAATCCAGTCAATTTTTTTTTAGATTTGACTACAAGGGTACCCCTTATGGAAAAATGCATTGTTAAGATTTGCACAGTTGTTACTTTGGAAAGACGGAAATGCGAGGACATCAAAGCAAAACCACCAGACTCAGACTGTTGTTAAAATTCCACATTCAATTATATAGTCATTTTGGCTACAATATCACTGTTGACCTAATCAACCTAAAACATGTCTTACTTCGCGAAAGCCACTGCTAATCAACTAGAACCATGATTTTTAAAACAGTTATGAATTTAGTTGACGACTCTGCCAGAAAATGGACAGAAAAAGAACGGGAGAAAGACAGTTAAATTTTGCCAGGATGGGTTAAAGCTGTGAGTTCGTTGATTTAAAAAAAAAAAAGATCAATCAATACTTTGAAGATCTCGATGAGCACTTAGTCGACATTCATTTTCAACAACGGGGATTATGAGACTAATGGAAATACTTTATACTTTATCTTTGAAATATGAAGGAATGTGTTCTGTGACAGATTCATGATGTAGAATATTTCCTAAGTTAAAAGCTTTTCAAAGCTTTTGATCATTGTAATAACAATGCCCACTACTGCGTTTCTGTCTTTCTTTTTTGTACTTCCATACTTCCCACATTGTCTTTGCTGCCGTAAGGTAGTGCGGTTCCCAATCGTCAAATCCAGAATAATTCCCTTTCTTTACGACAATGTGCACATAGATTGGGATTGTTTGTAGCGTAGTCAATTTATTTTAGAATGATTACTTTTAGAGACAGGATGAAATGACATTTTTTTATTACAATGTTCGTAAACAAATGTGAAACTGTCGTTATTGACACCTGATCTTTGGCCACACCTAAATTTAGCTTTTGTTGTCTCACCAACATAAATCTATCCCGACTACATTCTAGCCTGAAACAAAGTTATGAAGCAGACTTTTTACAATCTCTTCTAGACAAAAAGATCGTAGACTAGCTCTCTCTTATAACCTCACATTCCGTTACATTGATGATGTCTCGAATTGGTGACTTTCTCCTCCTAATTTATCATCAGGAGCTTGAGATAAAGAACAACGGAATGTAGGAAGTTTGCCTCATATTAAGATCTACATCTCGAAATAAAGTAAGTAAACATGTAGTAAGTAAACTAATACATAAGTAAAATGTACGTGCTTTTCTGGTCAATTTTGTCAATATTAGAATTATTTTAAAAAACCGGGCACATAGTCGATATCTAAGGTGTTAGATTTGACTTCCTTGTTCGAACCTTTAAACTTTTGGTATTTGACCTTCCAATGTTTTGAATCAAATGCTGCTGATGAGATGTTACTCCTTGAAATATCGATATAAAGCGTATCCAAATTCACCGTTTTTATACCCGTTTTGGTATTTGTTCTTATTATGTTGTTTTCTTATTGATCTTGTTTCTTTTGTAACAATTTTGTTTTGTTTTTGTTTTGTTTTATGATTAAAGCTTGAATAAAAATGAAACTTCAACAAAAGAATGAAAACACCTTGATTAAGGTATCCTTATATATATACTCTGCAAAAAAAAGTTACGCATAGATTCAAAGTCCCCGTAGGTTTAATGTAAATCGAAACAATTTCAAAACATTATTGCCGAGCTGTTCTGCAACCGATTTTCACGAAACGAAATAAAGTACAGTAAAAAGAAAACAAAATGAAGATTTCTTGTTTTCACGAATAATAAACTAACTTGACCTCAAAGCCAAAATCGTCTTTATTTTCCTCCGCTTTTCCCACAGTGCATTAGGGAAATCCAAGAAGAAATTACTTTTGTCAAGAAAAGACAACACTTTGTATACATTGTTTAATCATAAATTCAAAAAAAATATATATAATAAGGGATCTGTTTGTCTCTTTCGTATATATAGGTTTAGTTTCGTTCGTATTCTTATGTTTGTGTTTGCAGGTTTTGTCTCTGCCCTTTCGGATTTTGACATTTGGATGCCCCATTGGTACCTCTGTTTCTCTCTCTCTATATATATATCTTTCTATTCTAATTGTAGAGCATCCCGTGCGGGGCCCTGGTGGCGAATAGGCCCGCAGCAGATCCTAGCTTGTCGTAAGAGGCGACTAAGGGTCTTAGGATTCAGACGTCGGGTCAGTGCTCAGCCCACAGAGCGACCAAGTGTGTACCCTAGTTGGCTGAATAGGGTGGCCCTCGTCCGCGGGGGGTTGTCAGGTCTATAATACAAAAACCCTGACCGCCGACCATAGTGGGCCAACGTGTGTGGAGAGTGCCACGCTTCATGCACGTAAAAGACCCCTTTGTGGACCGACAAGTAGTGCACCACATAGGCTAAATTTTCCGCCCCTATCCACCTCTCCCCCTTTTTTTGTGGTTCTTCAAAATTTACCGGCCCCCATCCCCATATTTCATTTATTATCATCATTTCATGTTCATTTTATCACCCTTTTCATGTTCATCGCCTGTAAATAACCTATATAGCGTTGCACGGGCGTAAAACACCAACTCACTCACTCACTCACTCGCTAATTGTAGAGTTAAGACAAGAACAACAGCTAGTATTCATCTACGTACTAGCTTTAAGGTGGGACGATACCAAATATCATATATCCAGATTTTAATAAAAATGGTAGACACATAGTTCTTAGTGATTTACATCCATATTATGAAATAAAAAATGGGGGTCACGGACCTCGGTTTTCAAATAAATGTATTTGAAAACTGCATTTTTGCGGGAAATTAACAAAGACATATAGGAAAAACAGAGTTTTAACATCAATTATTCTTACTTTTTTACACAAAATGGACTAACGATATTCAAATTTTGACCAAAAACTAGTGTAATATTCCTTGGAAAATTTGCGATGCATTGATATAAAATAAAGGATATGTCACGGACTTCGTTTTTAAGGTACGGATCGACTCGTGAACATTGCATATACGTGAAAAACGACATTAAATGACGGCCATTCTACATGTTATCTCTTTTAAATCATTGCTTAGCTATTCATAATCAAATTAAAATCTTTTCTTAGCTATTCATAATCAAATGATACGTTTTTTTGCTTTATTTCTGTCTTCAAATTGAACACTTTTTGAATCAAACAGATAGCTTATGTGTGTTTTTATTATAAATAACTTATAAAAAGTTGTAACAAAACAAGATATTGTTATAAATCTGATTTATTTAAATAAGATTATCCAATCTGTTAGTTACAACAGAACAGCTTGACATCGTTGAGTGAGGTGTCGTCGCGTTTTCCTCCTAGAGATCTTTCGACTCGAGTTTGAATGCCACATACGGCTGTGTTTCCTGGACAGCTCTCGCTCCATTGCCCGTATGATCCCCACAATCCTTGGCCAGGAGACAGAGACATCTCATATTCAAAGTTACTTGCCGGTATGTCCCTGCATTTGAATTTGATGTAGTTAGCTGCCGTGTCGTCACCTCTACCCTTAAACAAAACATGATGCATTTTAGCCTCATACGATACTTGTGCGATCTGAATCTTACCAATTATATGTAATAACGACACCTAGGGGGCACTTAAAAAATCTACTCCGGTTAAGCCAACCATTTTTGGAGCCATAAAAGGTAAAAATACATCAATAAAAGTGTTATACATTAAAAATAAACCAATTTGCAAATATATTTTCCATATTTATTATTTAATTTTGAGAAAGTTTTTTCTCTGTCGTTTTATGCTTCTTAAAAAAAAAAGGTGAAATATGTTTTACTTTTTTTTCTACGCTGTTTAACAATATTAGGCATTAATGTCTTACTTGACGGGACTCCACTTGCAGATCGAATGCCGTTATATAATCTCCATTACGACATTCACTCCACCCCTTCCAGTCTCCCCAGATCCCTCGACCGGAACTGATTTCGCCGCCATAACTACCAAAGCTGCTTGGATTGGTACATCTGAGAACCACACTGTTTAAACTAGTATCATCACCTTTGCCCTGTCTGCCTTCAATCTAATAAGTAAATATTTCAACGTAGTATTATCCCCTGCTTGTATAAAAAATGATAACGCCTGTTAAGAACCCATATAGCGTTGCAAGGGCGCAAAACACCAACTCACTCACCCAAAGATATGATAATGATCGTGTTTGTTTATAAACAAAACCGTCCTTAATTGCAATCTAAGAGCACGTAAGAGACACAGTACACGACACCGTTGTAAGACACGATTGAGAAAATGTGGTCACCAGCAAAAACCTTATGAAAACAATTATTAACCGTATCATTTAATAGAATATTAAGGCTTTCCAACTAATGGCAAAACTTTGTGAAAGCCTTTCTTATTTCGCATCTGTTTTTGAATCAAAGATTAAGAACTATGACTCGAAATACAAAATCATTCTATTTATTTACCCAAATTAGACATCAGGATATAATATTCAACTTACACAATGATGACAAAATAAACTACATCTTCATATCCTCTGCCGAAGTCGGAAATAGTTAAAAAAAAATTTAAGAGTGGACATTTTTTGTGCATACGTGTATTATAAGTAAAATCAAAGTTAAAATTGCAAATTGCATTAATACATGTATGTGTTCAAAGAAATCATACGAAATTGAACACAAATATTTCAGCATTTCTAATTTAAGTACATTTTCACTCATATTTCTGAAAAGGAAATCATTGATTTAAAAATACCGGACAAAAGTCGAATGCTCTGCTTCATTCGTAGATAATATCATTTTACATTGTATTTACGTGTAAACCTGTTATTTCCAAATTAAGAGGCTGTCCATGTAGAAATCAGACAAAAGCCTACATAATCTGGCACATGAAGAATTTTATCCCAGCAAATTTATTGTTTTAATGTATTGTTGGACTCATATGTAAAACAAAAATCACCAGGATTCGTTTGAGAGCAACATGGATGACTTGTGATTCAGCCTTAAAGTTCATGAACAAAGCAACAAAATTTTGCAAATATACAAGAGTTATCTCCCTTTTTCTGCATATTTTCAATGCATTTTATATAAATTATATCTAAGTTATCACTTCAATTAACCATAAATCTACCTTTGTTTTGGGGAATGGTTGTTAACCTGATGTGAAATCAATGAAAATTTTTGAAAAAAAACAAAATGTGTCATGTGCCAGCTACTGCCTGGGTTTTGCTTGGACAGCCTCTTAAGGATATTCAAACTTATAAGACGTTTAAATGAATAACTTTTTCATAGTGTATTGAAAAGACTTTAACATGAGAAATCAATTTAGAATTAAAACATTCAAAACAATTATGGTAATTCAATAAAAAATTTAATGATTATATTTTTTTCCAAGTAACATCAATAGATAAATTAATCTATTTTAATCCTTTTGTAACATTTAGTATTAAAAAAAAAACGTAAGAAAAGTATACAAACCCTCATTGTATAACCATTAGCAAAATACCCAGCCGCACAGAATTGTGGGTCATGCCAATCTCCCCAAATTCCTCCATTGTGCACGGTTAAAGTTTTAACAACATGGCGAGGGAAACTAGAGCCACTGCTAAACACCACGAATAACAAAAATAAGCTAAGCATGTTTTGGTTAGGCGCCTTCAGTCTAAACTAAATAGTCTTACCTTAACCTTTTATAATGAACGCAAGTCACATTTTCTGAAGACCATCCCACTAAGGAAGTTTAAAAGTCAGCTGACTTCCTAAATTATCAAGGCTTGAAAGAAAACAAAAACCAATAAGTATAACTTATATTGGCAGAAAATTATATCAATATATAACATATTATATAAAATCGAATTCATACAAAAATGTAAAGATAATATAATAATGATATTTCATATCTAGAAAAATAAACACAAATTTCAAAAATAAGTAGCAATTTTAAGAACCTCATTAGATGGGTGATCAAAAATACCCGACTTTTTTCTACTCCTACAATTACGTTTTTTTCACAGATTTAACATCATCAAAATCATCAGAATCTACACTACAACTATCAGAATCAGTAGAATCATCTGAACTAGTAAAATCAAGCAATTTACAATTATCTTATCACAACAAAATGAAATTAATTTGAAGAAACCATTTTAAAGTATCTAATTGTTGCCACATTACATTTTGTCGCATATGTTATTTTTTGCTATTTATTTCCTATAAAAGTATCTTTTGTAAACAACACTACATACGTTGTCTTTATTGAGCAATCATTTGAATTGGGGGAAGCTATGGTGAATTTTGAAATAAAAAAGGCAGGTAGCCAGGCAGAAGAGTGCTTTGACTTCCAAAAAGGCCCGATTTTCCAAGAAACAAAGGTTGAAAACGATAACCTTTGATCCTTCAATAAAAATCAAATGGTTGCCCAGCCTCCCTTAGAAACCAAAGATGAAACGAAATGATTGGCTGAAGATTCTGACATTACTATAATGTAACTCATTCAAAGAAAAAAAAATTGCACACGCTTTATTGTCATTGCATTTACTGACATTTTCATTGATCCAATCGTTCAATTTTTGTCTCTGAAAGATCACATTTTAGGGAACAATTCCAAACCTACCAACAATCCAACAGTCAATACACATTTCCGTAAACGATAATTCTGGATTACCTTCACTACGATAACATTTCTAACTAAAAGGGACAAAACCTACCAAAATTAACGCCATTTTTTTCCACTAATTTAAGCTATTCGGTATATTGTAAAATAAACCGAATAGGAAGTTTACATATATCCATCTGTTCCGAGAAATGGAAATATAGCCAAGTATAATCATATGGTTAAAAATATCAAAATTTAATGATAAATACCCGTCCTTGAAATATTATGCCAATTTCCTCATGCCAGCATTTAATTCCTAAATCTTTCAATTATGTGAAGATCTTTTCATGCTTATATTAACCAAATTCTACTTTTTTATATTTAATGGAGACCTTCAATCTTAACAACCTGGAATTAATAACAACAATATTCGATTTTTACTTGACTCCCGTGCAGAAACAAATTTGTTATAAATTGGCAGTTTGAAAAGCAATTTTAGGCAAAGTGTATTTATGAAATTGGAAGAAGCAAATTGGCACCGCACAAATGGTGCATTCGAGTGTCAAAAGTCTGAAAGAGCAATGACAAAACTGGTGAGCACGAACAAGAACAGCACGAAGAAACACATAACACAAAAGCAACCGAACGGAAATCAACAACGCGAACTCAATTCGTAACAAGAGAGAACTCATGTGCTCCTGAAAAGTAAGCAGTTCCTGCCTGCTATAGCGCACCCATCGTGTTGCTAATTTTCAATTCAGTGTGTCAGGTCCGGTAAAGGATGACAAAACAAAATTCTACGACAAACCAACATCTGCACTCATTTGAGATATATAAATACCATATATATATTTTTACGAATGCACGGTGTCTATCGTAAAAAAATGAGTGAAAACAGCAACCGTGGAGCAACATAACCCTGTGTTAGCAATTTCTCTGGCAAACATGACGCTCTGCCAAGGAAATAGATGGTTTTCCCGCAAGCTCTGGAGTAACAAATATCTTTAAAATTTTATACAGGTGATAAGTATTATTTTGTTTGCAGAAGAACCAAGGGTGGACATCTTTTCTTTGGAAACGAGGAACCTTGCTTATTTGTGGCACTCCATTTTTACCGATCTCTTTTTAAGCTTGACAGTCAATGTGCGACCACTTGATTTTTCTTTAGGATTCCTTCTAAATTAAGAAAGGGTAATTTTTCATTATATGGCGATTTTTCTGTTTTAGCATACACTCTGTCTGAGTTTGCAAGGTTCTCCTATTACAATTTTGTTAAAATGGGGGCTAACAGCCATAATTTAATGTCTGTTCAGCAAACATTTATACTTTGAGTCATTCTAGAGATGACCGTGGCTAAGTATCTACTTGTTCATCAAGATGTCGGAAACCTTTTTACTGAATTCGGGATCTCATATTGTATCCGCCGGAGACATATATTATTTAATAACTACTAAAGGAAGTGCGCAGTCCCTTTTCGTGACCTTAGTCTTAAATTGGTCACATTTTTTTTTGTTTTTTTATTGTTCTCCAATCTTTTTATTCTTAGTGTGTTTGGTATTGGAATTATCCGCTTTGATTGTTTTATAAGTGTGTTAGGTATTTACAGCATTTTGCTTCTGAATAGACGAAAGGCCATACCCAAGGCATACGTTAATCTTAGTCTTAATTTGGGTACCGTTTCGAAAATATTTTGTTTTGTTGTTCTATGCTCCTTATATTTGTATTGTGTTATCCATGTTTGCCCCATTTCATGCTGGTGATTCTTAAATAGACGAAACTCGCGTCAGGCGTAGAAGAAGTTATTGTCTCGGACTGTGTTATATTTTTTATTTCTTATTTCTTTCATTAAATTCGATAACTTATACGTCTTACTTTTACATATTTACATAGCTAGAACATATAAAGTCATTTTTCGGATATTGTTCATTAAAGGAAGTATACGTCATTGACATGTTATTTCCGTTCGGATTATTTTGTGTTTTGTGTTTCTTCGTGCTTTCTTGTTTGTGTTTTCCGGTTTAGTCGTTGCCCATTCGGACTTTTGACACTCGAATGCCCCATTGGTGCCTCTTTGCTTCATTCAAATTCAATTTGGATTTCCACACTTTTGATCCAATGGCAGCTTCACTGAAGATAAGATAAATCACCTCGCATTTAGATGCCAAATGACATGGCATTAGTTATCTTTGGCTTTTTTTGGATGAGTTAAAAAAACACCCTAAAAATGCCCCGGCAAAAAACGGATTAAGTTCACACGTAAAAAATTCTTAAACTTATATTTCTAGACGCTGCTGTCTAATTTAGCAATTGATTATGTAGTTTAGACAACACATAGAGTGACAAAAATACCTTAAATATCTAACATTTTATTCTAAGTGTAAACATTAACCTTAAACATAACACTATAGTAGAACTGAAAGCAACTATACCACCAGAGGCAGTCATAACGTATGGATTGAACCAACTTTAACATTCAAAATTTCAAGATTCAACCAGCAGCTGTAAAAAATTGAATGTAACGTTGAACCCAGATCTGGGATCTGAAATATTGAACTTAGTTATAAAACTTCTACTAGTATGGAGATTTGGTTTAATACTAGAAATCGTTTCGTTTCCACTTTGTTTTCTTACTTTAATAAAGACAACGTACAGGGTTGTTTTACAAAAGTACCATTTTTATTATGAAGCAGATTGCATTTTACAATCTATGTGCATATTTGCAGCGACAAAATATTATGATTAAGACTTTTATGGCAACACTTACATAATTTGTAATTGATTCTTCATATTTACTGATGATGTGGCAAGTCACCAGACTTTCTTCCTTAGTGGGATGGTCTGAAGAAATGTGACTAGCTTCCACTATAAAACGGTTAAGGTTAAATTGTTTAGTTAAGTCACCATGCTTAGTTTATTCTTGGTGTTCGTGGTCTTCAACAGCGTCTTTAGCTATCCTCGCCATGTTGACAAAACTTTAACCGTACACAATGGAGGAGGTTGGGGAGATTGGGAGGACGAAGAGTTCTGTGCAACTGGTTATTATGCTAACGGCTATTCCATGAAGGTTTGTAGAATAATCATGGAAAAATATTGAAAAAATATTATATGTAACAAAAGGATCAATATACTTAGAAGTATAATATGAGGCAGGTAAAACCTGTTACGCTCCCGATGTTTCAATTGATTTAATTTTTTGGGGTTCGAAAATAAAAACAAACTAGCTTTTCTTGTGGGTTACGTGAGCGTTTAATGACGTCTAAAATTTTCAAAGATAAAAACGTTAAAAAGACGCCGAAAGTTCGGGAAAACAAGCGCGTGCTATACCGGACGTTGAAGGAAAATTCAGCTCATAGTACAACTAAAATATTGACATTTCTACCATTATCGCTCCCTTCGGGAGCGTATTAATAAAAAATGTTTTATTGCATTAGTATTGTTTTCTTCAATGTTTTAAAATCTGAATTGTATTATATACAGATCGTCAAGAAGCAAGAAGCTTTGGTTGCTAGGATAAGTCGACCGAATACAAGTAAAACTGAGTTCTTACTCTACAGCTAACATTATTTTACTGTCTGAATCTTAAAATTATATTTTCGTTGGGTTCGAAAATTGGTTGAAGAGGCATTTTTAATGCGTTTAATGTGTAGTTTTGTTACAGAAAAAACATTAAACTTTAGTAGTCAAGAGGCAAATGATAGTTTAAGCATGCTAAAATAATTGAGTATGTTATCATCAACGTCATACTCCGATTATTATACGTTTTGTTTAGTATGAATCCAAGAATAGGGTCCGCATTTGTCAAAATGTACTTTAATTAAAAGTGTCTTATCTGGGGAAATAAATAAAAATACTAAGTATTGCAAGACAAAATTCTAAACCTTTAGGCTTTATTTCGAAAACTACGAAAGCCTATTGAGACCAATTTCATTGTAAGCATTTTTTTATTACTCGTAATAACGAGAAGTGATAGTCGTAATAACGAGAAACAAGTTGTAAAAACGAGAAATGAAACTCAAAATAACGAGAAACAAGTTTTAATATATATAACGAGGAATGAAACTCGTAATGACGAGAAACGAAAGTCGTAATAACGAGGAGTGAAAGTCATAATAACGAGAAACGAAAGTCGTAATAACGAGAATTGAAACAATAGCACAGCAAATGTCGGTATGTTAAAGTATTCTCATTCTCTCATTGACGTGCATGGAACCATAAGGAGTTAAGGAAATTAAAGGATAGGTTGAAAATTGAATTGAGAAATTACAACAATTTTGAACAGACTGGTCCAAACATACATACGTTAGACTAATGTTTAAAGTTTTACAAAAGCCCGAATTAAAAATCCCAATCAATATCCCTTTATTCAAACTTTCCAACATTCCTAAAAATTTTAAAGAAAACCTCGAATACATCTATACAAATGTCGTACACTAACGTAGCAAAAACCCAACTTGACTTGGCTTTTCTAAAACATATTTTGAATCTCGTTTTTGACAAAAATATTTTGGCAGCAGAGGTTAAAAACATTATATAAACAAGAGGCTCCCAGGAGCCTACTTTAATGCTTTTTTGACATTAAAAGGGCTGTAAGTGTAATAAGGGGTCATCTGACAACGTCATTGATTACCTTAATGCATTAAATTTTAGAGTTCAATTTGTTTAACATTTTAGCAATAAAAAGCTTATAAATATATTTTCAACAGTTTGCCAGCTATAAGGCTTAAACAGTTATTGTGACAATTGAGGAACAACAACTTCTAAAAAGGGTAATAAAAAATTCCCATTATATTGAATTTTGAAAGGCTTAACTAACTAAACAGTATTGCTAGCATAAACGGTTTGCATTACATTATGGGAAAGGTAGTGAAAATAGACAATTTTGACTATCTAAGGGGAATAACTCCTAAAATTAATGGTCCTATTACAGATTTGTTGATCTTTATGTGCAATTTAAATTTCTCAAATATCTTGAGTAGTTTTTGAGATATTAAGCTTAATAAGTACAAAATTCGAAAAAAATCAAATAAAAGGTCAACAACTCCTGCATGGGAAGAAACATCTTCTTCAAAATTTCAGGGCATGTAGATCCTTAGGTGCTTAACACATTTGCGGACATTCTAAGGAGAATAACTACTAAAAGGAACGATCCTACAGCATAGACAAAGTTACATTTTTTTGTAAATCTTGATGTGCTGAACAACATGTGATTGAAATTTCTCAAAATACTTTAATAATTTTCTAGATATCGATTATGCAAATTGCAAATTTTGGAGAAGAAAAAACTTGGAAAAGGGCAATAAATCGTACATGGGTAATTGGAGTTTCTTGAAAATTTCAGGACTGGTAGATCTTGACGTGCTGATAACTTTTATTCAGCCAGAATTTTTATGTCTGTAACCGTTTTTAAGTTTACAAAATTTACAAAAAACTGTAATTTGACCCCTTATATTCTATTTTTAGCCATGGCGGCCATGTTTTTTCACGAATCAAAAATCCGGACGATAGCCTTGTACACATAATGCCACGTAACAATTGTTCCAAGTTTGGTTGCGATTAGACTTACGGTGTTGGACAAGTAAACGTTTGAAAAATTGTTTACAGACGACGACAGTCGACGACGACGACGGACGCAAAGTGATGGTTAAAGCTCACATGGACCTTCGGTCCCGGTGAGCTAAACAGTATAGGATTTCTGCTATTTGAAATTATGCTAATGATTAAAAAAATATTTGCCCTTCTTATTATAAAAATAAGTAGTGCTCCGCACTATATATACACAAAGAAAAATATTTAATAGACCGGAGTAACAAGACCCCCTCCCTCTTCGAAGTAAGGTCCCTTACACTAACGAAGGTAGATGCAATCTTGTTTCTCAATTGATTCGTTACTCCAGAGCGTGCGGGACTTACATCGATTTCCTTAGCAGAGCGACACGTCTGACGCAAAAATTGCTCACACAGGGTTATGTTGCTCCTCGGTTGCTGTCTTCACTCAAGAAATTTTACGGAAGACATCATGCACTAATAGACAAATATGGGATTTCGATCTCTCAGATGAGTGCAGATGTTGGTTTGTCATAGGGTGTTGTTTTGTCTTCCTTTACTGGATTTGACACTCTGAATGGACTATTGGCAACGCGACGGGTGTGCTATAGCAAGCAGGAACTGCTTACTCTTCCGGAGCACCTGGGTTCACTCTTGTTTCGACTGGAGTTCGCGTTGTTGATTGATATTCAGTTGTTTTGTGTTTCCATGTTTTACGTGTTGTCTGTTTTTGTCCCGTTCTTGTTCGTGTTTACTGGTTTAGTCTCTGCCCTTTCGGACTTTTGACATTCGGATACCCCATTGGTACCTCTGCTTCTTTTGTTACTGACTCACTAGGCGCTAAGTAAATTTTAGCCAAACCGAAATAGTCGTTAAACCAATGATGACAGTCCAAAAAGATTATTTGGGCATATTTTTTATAGAAGAAAAAGAAATACGAGGAAATGTAATCCTAAACTGTTATCTACCATTTTCTCTTATTGTCATTTCCTTTGCTAAATCATACATCGTTAATCATTTTGTACTGTCATCAGATTTTAAGTTGTTAACGATTGCAGGTGTACCCATTGAAAAAGGAATAATATATTTCTTAGACCAGCAAATTCTCTATCAAAAAATTTTAAAGGTACCCGTATCATTGCCTTCAAGTTTTGTCTAGCCAAGACTCATCAGATGCGCTCTACCAAAAAGATTGAAATGCAAAACACTATATGAATATATGAAGCATAAAAAACAGAATATGCCGAACACTTGGACTAAGACCAACCTATGTCTGGGTAGGAGTAGCTTTAGAATTTAAAAATTTGAAATTTACACTGATAATTTTACAGCTTTGATGTGTCCTTTATCACAAAAGTGCTGATGCCAGAGCTGGCTATCTTCAGGAAAGGAATGAAACAGCAGCGTCAACCATCATGGATGAGATGTTAGAAAACAAAAATACGAAACGTTTCGAGACAGTTAATTTTGCTACCCCTGACACGCATTTCCTCTAATCAAGAGAGGCGCTCTACCAAAACGAGTGAAAATGTCATGCACAATATGAATATGAAGAGCATAGAAATATTAAACCAAAATATGCCAAACTGGAACCCAAATAATAACTACAATCAACCTTAAGTCTGAAGTAGAAGGAACCTTAATCTTTAAACAATTTTAAAATTTACTAGGAAAACTGTATAGTTTCGAAGTGTCCGTCAAAACATATAACACAAAAACGATAAAATGCTTTAATTCCAGGACATTTCTACACTCAGACAACGACTAGTCTTTGATTTTCACAATATACTGACCTTTTTTATTATTTTATTTTTTGTGTGTTCCTCATATGCTAGTTCACCTTAAACTTTTGGTAGAGAGTCTTTGATCATTGTTGTATAGATGAATCAATAGACGATAAGGAGATGTGGAATAAGTGTACACGACACAACCAACATTAAAGAAACGGCAATTTAAAAAATCAGAATGGAAAACAGCCAGCAGTCTTCAACATGACCAGAGGTCACTGCTTGCATTGGCCTTAGATTCAAACAAATCCCTAGATTATCAACGAAAGACTCATTTCTTGACAAAAAAAACAGATAGTTGACAGGGACAAACAAGGATTCCTGGCTTAGGACAGGCACATATAAAATGTGGCGGGGTTAAACTAGTTTTTTGGGCCCAGCCTTCCCCCTATTGTTAATCTTTTACACAGCACAAAAAAATAACACACTTTAAAAATCAAATTGATAAACAACAATGGAGTGAGTTAAACCTTAGGTGTTAGAATTTACATAAATTAAGATAGTGGTTAAAAACAAAGTGTATACATGAGCTGTATGGCCATTTCGGAAAATTATTCCTCATTAGCAACACTAGAGCCCCCCAAAAAGGAAATTCCCAATTTAAAAAATGTTCAAAATGAATGAAACCAAACCAAATCCAAAGATATATAGCTAAGGGCAAAACAACGATGGAGTGAGTTAAACCTAAGGTTTTAGAATTAACATAAATTTAGAAAGTGGTTAAAAACAAAGTGTACATGTACACATGAGAAGTAATCTCATGTACAAGTACATTATATTAAAAAAAATAAAGAGCATACATCTTAAGCACGGGGAATTGTTCTACTAACTCCACACGCACGGGTCCTAAACTGATAGAATAATTTATCCGGTAACTCCGGAACTAAGCCCTCTCGCTGTTGGAAACCGTACAAAACAACCGCTTCAGTCATGACAAGGTAGGACATTTCTTTATTTTTTAACACTAGCTGCTCAAATAATTCAATGCACAGTATGCCTATTCTAAGAAGAACGGTTATAGGATTTGTCCGGTGTAGGCACTTTTTCAAATTGTTTTTTGTAATTTTCGTGAAAAGCGGACAAACGTGGAGTTGTACGATGAAATTCTGAACTATGTGTCAAATTATTAAATAAACAAATACATTCCAAGCCCCAAAGTGTCAAATTTATGTATTTATAACACAAAAAGGAACAAATACTTACAATCAGGCTGTTTGTTTATTAACATTGTTGAAAGTTCATTAATTATGACGGTATTAGCAGAAATCTTCTGACAAATTCTTGGAATAAGCCGCTAAGAATTGGGGAAAGTTATGTATCAAAATACATGTAGTTATGTTTTTGACAGATGTCTGCGAAAGATGAGACTAAGCCAAGGTATCGTGATTCACTCCGGCGGCGTCGGCGTTGATAATAGTTAAAAGTTTTTGAAGAATTTAGTCTGTTTTACGCGAATAAGTAATGGTAGACCATTAATATTGATATAAAATATCTGGTATGCAGTTACAATAGCATAAGTACAGATGATAAGCAATCTATTTTTATGCTACTGCAGTCACGGTCTACTGGCCCCGAAACTTTTTGCTGATTCGGCCAATGTTGACCTTTTTTCTTAAGTCTGTTAAACATGAAACAGTTATCGCACAGCTAACGTATCACCAGCCTACATGAAAGGATCTTAAACCAAAGCAGAAACTTATACACCCATATCCCTCACACCGATATGCTGTAACACAGCACAGCCAGCAGCATCACAAATCATGGAAAATCCAAAAGCCTATCTTACCTTCTCCATTACGATTTTAGACACATAAGCCCCTGATAGAGACAAAACTGATATAATAATTGGTTGACGACATATTTTAAAATCTACAAGAAGAGAAACAACCAAACATACTCATTATGTAGACCTCGCAAAGGCATTCGATAAAACTAACACTTGCTTTCTCATACATTAATTTAAGCATTAATTTATTACATTGTTAACAAAACCGTAAAAATGGACCAAACCATCTATTATATCAACGACCTACAGTCTCGTCTTAGCTCCACAATACGCTTATTCGCTGATGATACGATTGCATTTATACCTGCCAATATCAAATGCTCAACATGTGGAAGCAAAACAAGGGGACCTTAATCAACTAGACCAGTGGGAAGAAGACTGGTGCATGAAGTTACACCCTGATAAATAAACAGCCCGAATTATCATTAATAAAAGAAAACTTAAATTATAGAGCCAAACAATCAACTTCATGGTCATACTTTAAAACTAGAAGCAGTAGAATAAGCAAAGTATCTTGGACTCACCTTTACCAACAAACTACTTTGGCAGGAGCACATAAACAACACCTGTAACAAATCTAACAAAACCATCAGCTGTTTTGACCTATATAAACAGTGCAATAAAAATCAAATTAAGTCTGGACACCAACAGTTACAAAGAAAGATCCAGTGTACGCAATATTATACTCACTGTAAAGTGATAACCTCTATAAGACCGTGGAAGGGACTCGAAACTTCTCATAATGTATGAAATTGATCGAGGGCTTGTAGCCATACTTAAACTCAACAGGCTAACATGACACCTGAGAACATTAAGAACAAGGAACAACAGAGCATTTCAAACAGCAGAATCGATACCAGGAAATTTAATTTCTTTCCCATAACAGTTCGTGCTAGGAATGCACTACCACCAGACATTGTAGAACCGGACAACATGTTTAATGTCCCGATTATGGCTGCAATATCGCTGACGGGACATTAAGCAAACAACACTCAACCAATGAACCGTCAGACTCACCTGTAAATAGTTTTAAACAATTGAATTTTTTTGATATTATCAGTATTGCTGTCTCCAATTTATTCTTTTGTTTAAACAAGAATAAATCATCCACATGTATTAAAGGACCCCTTAGCCTATAATTTTCGATTTTTATTATAAGTAGGGCATGCGCATCAGTCAACATTGCATAATCTTTGAAACGACGAAGGAGGCAATTGAAAGCAGAACAAAGCAGATTTAACAACCACACATGATTCAGCAAAATCTGTTGAACGGATTCAAAGCAGATGACATATACTAAGTCCCTCCGTTGTGGTGCGGCGATATACCATTTATTAATATGAATCAAATAAATCTCACGGTGGTGGAATAGCACATGAATATCCGTTTTCCATATCCTATGGGCTTAATATGGCGTTTCCCAAATTTATTATGCTTATGTTGTTTTATTGTTCGATAGATATCATAATATCTATATTATTTGCTTGAAAGCAATCAGCAACCATCACAAAAAATCATTTCATATATAAAATTTACCTTAGGCGACTTCAAAAATGATTAATATCTATAAATTTACTTTTAGGTGTGTGTCTCAGAAACCTTTGTCCTTGTTTCACCGTTTAACTAATTGACCCAGATTTTCCCTGTTTAATCAGTTAGTTTTAAGAACTTATTACCTGAAGCTTCCATATATTTTCATTTTCATATGGAACCATTTTAATGTGTAAAATGCATTTTTTAAGAGCCGAACTGATACGTTTTCCAAAAATTCAAAGCTTAACAAGCCATTTACCAACAAAATAATTCTATCAGTTTCTCCCGCGTGACACGGCATAAAAGAAAAACTCCTGTAATAAATAATTTATGTAAGGATATGGAGTAAATGAATATGAGACCACAACACATATGTTAACTCAAACTGCAATTATTTTTTATAAGCTCTATGGCCATTTCGGAAAATTATTCCTCATCAGCAGCACTACAATCCAAACAAAGGCAATTCACAATTTAAAAGATGTTCAAAATATTTTCACTTCATGATTTTAAACTACCTGATGACCTCTGTAATATATTATATGTTATGAATAATACTACGCTGAAAATACAAGAAAAAATAACAAAGCGGTATTAAAAAGTGGCCAATTTAGTTAAATGCTGCTCATCCATATTTCAAGGAGTAAGTTAAAGTTTGCTGAAATATATTTTAGATTGAAGATAGACAAGGCAGGGGTGATGATACTAGTTTAAACATTGTGGCTCTAAGATGTACCAATCCAAGCAATTTCAATTCTTTTGGTGGCCAAATCACTTCTGGTCAAGGAAGCTGGGGAAACTGGACGGGATGGATTTTTTGTAGTAAAGAAAATTATATAACATCATTTAATCTTCAAGCTGAGCCGGGTCAGGTAAGAAAATATTACTTTAATATGGTGGTACAGTTATGAAAATCATTTTCATCACACTTTGTCAAAAGAAGTATGTAAGTGCATTTTGGTTAGATTTTGCTGACTGTAAATCTTTGGGTCACGGTTCATTTTTCGTAAAATAGATTAGACAAACTAAACTTTATCTTCATCTTTTATTCAAATTATATCTATTGAAGAACGTACAAGAATAAATGTTATAAAAATGAATATTACAGTTTTTTTTCAAACTTTTTTTCTTCATAATTCATCATACAAGCAACCTGAATACAATTGGATAGCAATACATTTTTTCTTAATATAACTAACATGCTTTGAAAAATGCTCAGTATTATAGGGATGAATTCAGTAAATATGCATACGTCATTAAGATCCGCCTTTTTGTATGAGACTTTTCTGGTACGTAATTGACATCTTTGAGCTTAAAGATTGGTTGATAACTTTTAAAATATTTTTAAGAAACTATGGTATTTTAACAAAATCCAAAAAACAAAAAGTTTTATTAAAAGCACATTTAGATTTTTTACCAGTGCATTAATTGGTGTATGGTATGAATGGAATTTACTACAAAATAACAATGTTTACAAACAATGACATGTTAAAAGCCAAAATATGCCGCATGCGCATATGTTTACGGTCTTATTGAAGCAAAAGAACCTGCTATATCTTATATTCATCGAATAAAAAATGAAAGATTTGGCATTTTAAAGATGATTATTTTTTTTGAATTGTTATGAATTAAATCCAATGGGGCTTTCAATACTGAATTCTACCTTACACCAATATACTACATTGTCATTTAAGGTAATACAATGGTCTAGTACTAAATACTAAATTGTCATCTGTTAATTTTAAGGTAATACAATGGTCTAGAACTAAATACTACATTGGCATCTGTTAATTTTAAGGTAATACAATGGTCTAGTACTAAATACTACATTGTCATTTAAAGTAATACAATGGTCTAGTACTAAATACTACATTGTCATCTGTTAATTTTAAGGTAGTACAATGGTTTAGTACTAAATACTACATTGTCATTTGTTAATTTTAAGGTAATACAATGGTCTAGTACTAAATACTACATTGTCATTTAAGGTAATACAATGGTCTAGTACTAAATACTACATTGTCATCTGTTAATTTTAAGGTAATACAATGGTTTAGTACTAAATACTACATTGTCATCTGTTAATTTTAAGGTAATACAATGGTCTAGTACTAAATACTAAATACTACATTGTCATTTGTTAATTTTAAGGTAATACAATGGTCTAGTACTAAATACTACATTGTCATTTAAGGTAATACAATGGTCTAGTACTAAATACTACATTGTCATTTAAGGTAATACAATGGTCTAGTACTAAATACTACATTGTCATCTGTTAATTTTAAGGTAATACAATGGTTTAGTACTAAATACTACATTGTCATCTGTTAATTTTAAGGTAATACAATGGTCTAGTACTAAATACTACATTGTCATTTAAGGTAATACAATGGTCTAGTACTAAATACTACATTGTCATCTGTTAATTTTAAGGTAGTACAATGGTCTAGTACTAAATACTACATTGTCATTTAAGGTAATACAATGGTCTAGTACTAAATACTACATTGTCATCTGTTAATTTTAAGGTAATGCAATGGTCTAGTACTAAATACTACATTGTCATTTAAGGTAATACAATGGTCTAGTACTAAATACTACATTGTCATCTGTTAATTTTAAGGTAATACAATGGTCTAGTACTAAATACTACATTGTCATTTAAGGTAATACAATGGTCTAGTACTAAATACTACATTGTCATCTGTTAATTTTAAGGTAATACAATAGTCTAGTACTAAATACTACATTGTCATCTGTTAATTTTAAGGTAATACAATGGTCTAGTACTAAATACTACATTGTCATCTGTTAATTTTAAGGTAGTACAATGGTCTAGTACTAAATACTACATTGTCATATATTAATTTTAAGGTAATACAATGGTCTAGTACTAAATACTACATTGTCATTTAAGGTAATACAATGGTCTAGTACTAAATACTACATTGTCATTTAAGCTAATACAATTGTCTAGTACTAAATACTACATTTTCATCTGTTAATTTTAAGGTAATACAATGGTCTAGTACTAAATACTACATTGTCATCTGTTAATTTTAAGGTAATACAATGGTTCAGTACTAAATACTACATTGTCATCTGTTAATTTTAAGGTAATACAATGGTCTAGTACTAAATACTACATTGTCATTTAAGGTAATACAATGGTCTAGTACTAAATACTACATTGTCATTTAAGGTAATACAATGGTCTAGTACTAAATACTACATTGTCATCTGCTAATTTTAAGGTAATACAATAGTCTAGTACTAAATACTACATTGTCATCTGTTAATTTTGAGGTAATACAATGGTCTAGTACTAAATACTACATTGTCATCTGTTAATTTTAAGGTAGTACAATGGTCTAGTACTAAATACTACATTGTCATATATTAATTTTAAGGTAATACAATGGTCTAGTACTTAATACTACATTGTCATTTAAGGTAATACAATGGTCTAGTACTAAATACTACATTGTCATCTGTTAATTTTAAGGTAATACAATGGCCTAGTACTAAATACTACATTGTCATCTGTTAATTTTAAGGTAATACAATGGTTTAGTACTAAATACTACATTGTCATTTAAGGTAATACAATGGTCTAGTACTAAATACTACATTGTCATCTGTTAATTTTAAGGTAGTACAATGGTCTAGTACTAAGCATGAGACTAATTTTAGGCAAAGGCAAAAATATTGCTGTTTAACTGTATAGAAGTTGTTACTATGATAAACTATAAAAAAAGTTTGAAATTCAACCTAACTGTAATGTTCATTTTATAACATTTCCATACTTTTTTCAAGGGAGATAATTTGTGTAAAATGTGTAGGAAAAATTCAGTTTTTCCAATTCATTTTTAGAAAATGAACGGTGATCCAAAGATAAGATTTTTAATTTCAAGCTTGACTTTCAGCTTTTCCTCACTAATGGTGAGACATATTTTCGAAATGGCCAGATTAATGCAGTGTTCAAAGTTTAACAACTTCAGGATGTATTTAGCCTTCCCTGCAGCTTCACTTTTAACTTCTATGTCTGTAATTATATTGAGTAAATATGTTTTATGTACCATATCAAATAAAATCAGTTAAATGACGATTTTCGTCCTTATCCGTTCATTTTAGAATTTTATGACTATTTTATCACATAAATCCTCCTTCCTCTAGAAAAATGTAGTTTCAGTGTGAACAGGTTATGATATGTTTCAGACCTGCTTGTATGAAACTTTGCACCTTAAGTCTGCTTCCTAATGATTTTGTGTATTTCAGGTTATCTGTTAGGTTAGATTTGACTCAGTGTGAACACCAAAAACCGAAAACGAAATAATATTAACATGTATAAAATTAAAAACAAAATTATTAAATTGAAAAGTGTACCTAAATATAATAATAAAACATAAGGCCAAAGCCCAAAAATATTCTATAACCACATCTATAATCATAAAGAAAAGTCAAGATATTGTGGGAATTTTATTCATCTTGTTCCAAGATTTTTGTGTCTTATAATTAGAAAAAAATTATATATTTGGTACATGTGTACATATTCAGGAGTTAACAACTTCAAAACGTGCACATTATGTTAAGAATTCGAAGCTAGATACAATGTTGACTTTTAGGTAAATTGATAAACCGAATATGGCAAAATTCCGCCAAAACCTATACCTTTAAGAAATAAACTGAAAAACAGCAATTATAATGATGTTATTTCCATCATTGAAGCGAACGGGGGAAAAATCAGAAATAAGTCAGCTAAAATATTTATACATTTATAGGACCAAGAGAAAGTTTTATTCCATATTCATGTTATGATATTTTGTAAAATGTGTAAAATGAAATATTGTATACTAACCAAAAGTTCCATTATGAAATGACATTTTTGTGTTGTTTAAAATATAATTCCAACATATTAAAATTTAAAGTGCCGGTTTTGTAGAATCAGCTTTGAAAATGTCTTATTCAAATCAAATTTTCATTTCAGGGTTAACGTGTAAAAAAATCAAAAACATCAGGGATTTCGCGTAACCCCTAGAAATTTTAGGGAATTCATGTATTCCCTAAAATGTCCAGTGATTACATAAATGGTCCCCATTTTTTTCTAGGGATTACAAGTAATCCCTTATTACACATATTCCCTATAACATTTATAAAACAAAGTGAATTTGAACCATTTTTGAACAAACATGGTGACTTATTCTTTTTATTTTATTTCAAGCATATGCATTCTGATAAGTTTTGGGAAAATTATATCTGACCGACTTTTAATATTGTATCATGTTAATAACAAATCAAATTAAGAAAAAAATATTTAAGTGGCTCTTTGTGACTCAATTTTTTCAGGCAAAGCCGTAAAAAATTAAATTCAATCTTTATCGTCATATAAACTGTATATACAGTTTGTGACATAAACAGACATACATATGAAACAGAGATACATATACACATGTAACAAGTTGAAAAAATATATATATACATTATGAAGCAAATGTTTAAGGTTCCCCTGTCCTCAGTTCTATAGACTTTTTAATAAAGGATCCTAATTTATTTACCTCTGTTGGTGTTGATGGGTTTAATTATATATATTTTTTCACTGATGTTTAGGTCTTTAAAAAATATATTAAAAAGGTGATCTCATCATCTAATAATTTACATTTTTGGCAAAGTCTTTCTTCCTTAGGTATTTTAAAATGCCTTCCCCTTTCAATTAACAATACATGATCACTTATTCTTAATTAAGTAATTAACCTCCTAAATTCAAAATCTGATATGGATAATTAAGGCTTAGTTAGAAAGTTTATATTTAGGTTTTTTTATAGAAAAAAGTTTGCTTTTTTCATCAATACTGTTTAATTAATCTTTAAAAAGTTTTATGTAATATGTATGCATTTGGCATTTGATGTACTTTTTTATTATTGCTTAGACTTTTCTGGTCTCTGCAAGCTTTCAGTCTCTCTATATCGATTTCAGATTCCGAAAGGATATCGTTTGCATATGAGACCCATGTGTATATGCCACTAGCATCTAAAGATTCTGATAGTTGAAATGATTCTTCTGGGAAGTATATTTGTTAGGTGTTGTCAGAACATAGGACTGGTTAGATTGCATTAGTATTGTATAGGGATTAAAATGCATCTTGTGCTTTGTTTTAGGGTAGAGGTGACGACACGGCAGCTAACTTCATCAAATTCAAATGCAGGGACCTACCGAAAAATAAAGATGAAAAAGAGATGGTTCTATCGCCTGGCGAAGGATTTTGGGGGTCATACGGGGGTTGGAGTGAGAGCTGTCCGGAAAACACAGCCGTATGTGGCATCCAAACTCGAATTGAGAGTCCGAAAGGAAAAGGCGATGACACGGCACTCAACGATGTCAAGCTGTTCTGTTGTAGCTAACAGATGAAATAATCTATTTTCAATAAATAAGACTAATAACATTAGTTTGTCTTGTTACAGTTTTTTTTTCTAAATTATGTTACCGTTAGAAAATAACTCATCATAATTCTATAACAAGAAAGAAGCAAAGCAAAAAATGTATCATTTAATTATGAACGAAAATGAGGTATAATACCGGTAGGTGCTCGTGACACAGCCTGCAAATAAACAATTGGCAATTAAAATAAAACAGTGAAAAACAGTAAGCAGCCTTCAACGACGACAGTAGGATAAGACTTCTAAGTCAATATAAACTTGAAATATGCTAATTACACTGAAATATTTATATTTACAAAAAAGGTCCACTTTGCAACAATATTTTAAGACTTCAGTTTTTTAACAAATTACATCTTAAATAAAATTGCATTACATTATATGTAAAATTCAGCACAATTAATGTTGTCATACGACTATAAAACTTGAAACATTTAGTGCAAAAATAAAAACTAAAACAACTTTTTAAAGGTGTGATTTCTGAAACGTTAAGAAAAACGTACATTTCGACTTAAAACAATTTGAGGCATATGGTTTTAATAAAGTTCTAATTAAGTTCAATGATTCTTCAGATCAAACTTTAAAGCACAAATGAAAAAGATTTGCTTTTAAATCATTTTAATACTGATATATTAAAAAAATCGAGGCATGTTGCATAGTTTACATCATTTCACAACTTTCTGTGTTTTTTTTAGATTTTGAGACGCGCGATTAATTGGCTCTTTTAATCGATTTTCATACTGTTTAGAATAGGTTGTAAAATGCATTATTTTTTGCTGTTTATGATTATTTTCTGTGAAATTTATATCTGCTGATACCAATTCTAGATTGGCAGCATACAAATTATTTTGAAAGATCAGAGGTTATTGCCATATCTAAAGAAAAAATATCAGCAGATATAAAAGAAATTCCCAAAAATGTCATTTTTATTTTGAAATAGCGAAAAATCTTTGATTTACACATTGTACATTTCAATTGCCTTATGTACAGGCACCCTTGATATTTGTAGTTTTTTTTCAAAGAAAAAGAATGAAAACGTACAGATATAAATTGATCTTGTAAAATTTTACACTACGAATGTACCAAGTTTCTACGATAATCGTAATATAAATATACTCTCTCAAAAAAGTAACGCAACATATAAAGATATTTAAAATGCCATTGAAATAAAAACTATTGAGTTTCAACTAAACATTGTCGTACAAATGTGAAATTTTGCAGAATCATTTAGAAATTATTAATTTTACGTGTGATATAAACAAAATTCAAATTTACCAGCCAACAAAGGCGCAGCGCCAACTGTAGTAATACCGACTAAATGATAAAATTACGACTACGCTTGTGTTCTCTCGGTTTATAGAAAAACGCTGCATACGATCTTCTGGCTTCCATTTTCAGACATATTGAAGCCTTTGCTCCTATACCCCACGCTTTTAAAAACATCGGGTGGCGCTTGCGCTTGCGCTTATCCAACTTTGAAAAATCATTGAAATTGATAGTCTTAGCTAACATCTCTGGTAACCAATTTTTGAAACGGTTACTTTTTTGGTTCCATAACCATGAAAAAATCTTCCTTTCTGTGATGCCATCATTATCATAACGATAATCCCATCTTAAGTGGTAAACATAAGGCTCAACATGAGGCGTGAATTTCCCCCACACACGACATAGCGGTTGAAGGAGTTTTGAACAAGGGAAATCTCCTTTGATTATTCATCAAGAGTGATATAAGCACCAAAACATCGAACTAGAATACCAATTTTTACAAAGTAAGCTTCTGCAAAACATTCTACCAAATGGCAAACAGTATGAAAAGGACGGTTCAGAGATTTTGGAAAAATGGGCGGAGTGTAGTGCATCAAGAGTCAAATGGGTATATACATGAGAATCCTTATCAATAACATAACAAACGTAAAACACAAGACATTTTTGCCATGTAAAGACCTTCTGAAAAGTTTGATCTTTTGAAAAATCGTGCATCTACTGATTAAATTGAATCTGCGCATGCGCCAACGCCTAATTGCGCAATCAAAAACCACGGAAGAAAGCACAAACTTGTGGGTTATAAGAATCCGATATTGAAATCTTGTACGGAACGTTCTTTTTGAATATGGGGATGTCAGTTTGAGTACCGTCTTGCAAACAAACTGCATGACATAATTCTGATTGGCATGCTCACTTGATTTGTCGACATTTTATAAAAATTTTAGCAATTAAAGAATAATGGTCCCTCTACAATTGCCAAGTAAAATTTCATAATGATATTGCAACAACTGATGATATAAAACTCGACTTTTGTATGCGATGTAATTTCAAAATTTTTGCATGTTGCGTTTCTTTTTTGAGAGAGTATATTTTAAATATGTACATCTTTCTAATCTTTCTTTTTAAGAAGCACAATTAAAATCCTAACACAAGTGATAGAAGAAAATGAGATGTGGAATAAGTGTACGTGACGTACACAACCTACATTATAAACGTATATTTTGAATATCCACAAAGGAAAACAGCCAGCAGCCTTCAATGTGACCAGCGGTCGCTGCTCGCTATTTTTTCAATTGGCTACATATGATTCAAGCCCAATCCCAAAGTGCAATGAAAGACCCTCTTCTTGACAAAAAACAATTAACATAAATTCGTTTAAATACAAACATAAGCTTTGATAAAGATTCCTGGCTTAGGACAGGCACATTAAAATGTGGCGGGGTTAAACTAGTTTTTTGGCGCCAACCTTCCCACTATTGATAATCAATAACAAAGCACAAACCAACACACAGTAAAAATCAAATCAAATCAAAATGATGTTTCTTTTCGCTTTTTTTCCTTTTCGTTTTTTTTTATTGATAAATTCAAATTCTTTATTGGTATAAATCCAACAAAATGAATTATTACCCAAACAAATGAACCAATACTGTGTTTATATCTGAAAAACAAAAATACTTAATGATATTTTGAATCAGTTATGAGAATAACGTAAAAAAGGAAGACAAAACAAATTTCTACTACAAACCAACATCTGCACTCAGAAATCCCATATTTGTCTACGAGTGCACGGTGCCTACCATAATTTTTTTTTCAGTGAAGACAGCAACCTTGAAGCTTCATAACACTGTGTCAGCAATTTCTGTGTCAAACGTGACGCTCTGCCAAGGTAATCTTAATAAAGGAATTGAAATGACAGCTATTTCTAACATTGTGTTTTGCATCAATATTAATTGACTGCAATGTGCATCACACTTTTGTGTAATGATAAAGTCATTCGTGCGTCGTCTTTTGAAATTTACAAATTAGTGATTGCGGTTAACAAAACAAAAACAAAGCTCTTGATAAATAAGTAGCGCCTGTCGTTCACGAAATGCTAGTAAGATTATTATTAATTACAATCTGATGTAAAACACAAAACTCATGTGTTACAAACAAACTTTAGTACAAATGCACGTTAGAATTGTGTGAAAATGATCAGGAAAATAAACATTAACTTTAGCAAATAACATAGACGATGTAATAACATGGAAAACCCAGCATATTGATATCACATTATCATAGAACCATGTCATAGAACCACGGAATATGGACATTCTAACTAATTACCATTCAGATCTGGAGAACGTTTTTAGCTATTTATGTCAAGTTCCTCTAGATCATAGCGAAGCATTGAAGAAATAGAAACTGTCTGTAATTTGTTATCTGTATAGCAAACGATGTGATCAATAGTCGGGAATGTCTGTAGAGAGTTGACGTGCCACAAACAAATTGTTGCTTCATGACGGGAAAAAGATGTAAAACTGTAAAATGGAGAACGACTGATAAAACCAGTAACATGTAAGTACTGTCTTACATCTTGATTTGTTTTCCTTCTTGTGAATGAATCAAAAGATCGCTCAAGTATATGGTTATTTTTTCTTTTTTCTGAATTTATCTAGTAAACTCTTTCAACTTCCATTGTTAAATATATATATACTCTCTGGTTTTGAGATAAAGAATGTATGAAGACCACTGTCTTTGTCTTTGGTTTCCAATCAGTGAGTAACGACTGTACAATCGACTCTAATTATATTCCTCGTTTAAACATGCAATTTGTTTTTGATCGATCACATATCATATCGCTGTAATACGGATTTTAGCCTTAAACATTTGTTTTTAGATGAAAGTTCCAATTCCATAAGTCCACTTTGCGTTAATTGTAATTTCCGAGTGCTAATGACTATTTAAAACGATTGTTTCTTTCTGCACGAAAGTGTAGTTAAAACTCAAATATTTTTTGTAATTTATTCCAGGTTGTATATGAAGAGAAAACTCTATATTAAAGCCAAAAAGAGGAATTCGGGTAATCGCATGAGGGTATTCACATAAGTTAAACATTTAGGATTTATTTGCTGGCATGAGAAAATTTCCATACAACTTCAAGGATGGGACTTTGTCGAAAGACAAGAAAAATTAAGTATCTCCTTTTTGGTCGATTCCGGAACCAAGTTGTATGTATCTTTATTGCATTAAGTTTGTTGTGGTATGTACTGCGATTTCCGAAATCAGAAATTGTGTATCCTAAACTGATTTCCGGTGGGCTTGTAAATAATTCTGCAACATTCCCATTCTTAGTAGAAGCACTACAAAATCAGAAATGTGTTCATCCAACGTTAGATCCATTCCATCCGTCAATCATTAACTACTTTACAAAAGAACCTAAACTAAAATGTGCCGTTGAATCTGATTGGATTATCACAGACGGTGGGTATGTTCAAATTTCTTCGGATGCTCTGCTGAAACATAAACAAATACAGTGTAAGCTTGTGCCTATAATGAGAGGAAAAGCGGATGATATGATTCAGTTTGGTCAACCCTATACTCTTGAAGGCCTAAGGGAAAAGGCTCCGTCTGACTTTTTCAAAACATTGTGTAGATCACTGGATGGTTCTAGGTATATTAATGTGCATTCGACAATCACTTTAAATAAGCCTTTTCTCAATCGATTAAAAGATATTCAGCGGAACGTGAGTTTAGAAAGAAAATTGAATGTGATCATGTTTGGCTTTGATTCCGTTTCTCGGAACAGCTGGATTCGAAACCTTCCATCTTCTCATTCTTATTTTACAAATTATTTGAAAGGGGTTGTTTTGGAAGGATACAATATTATTGGTGACGGAACTCCTCAGGCTTTATTGCCTATTTTGACGGGACATACCGAAGAGGAACTTCCGGAGGGACGCAGAGGTCATCCGGGTTCTTCATTTGTTGATGTGTATCCATGGATTTGGAAGAACTTTAGCCAATCAGGTTATATTACACAATGGGGAGAAGACATGGCGCATATTGGTACTTTCAATCTTCGTATGAATGGATTTAAAGATCAACCCGTGGATCATTATATGCGACCTTATTATCTTCTTACAGGGAAATTGTACAAATATTTCAAGCCGTTTTGCATTGGTTCGCAACCACGCCATAGAATCATGTTCAATTACTTAAAGGATTTTCTTAAAACTTACGAAGACTTTCCAAAGTTTAGCTTTCTTTTCCATTCAGAATACAGCCATCAAAGTGCAAACAAACTACAAAATGCCGATGAGGACTTTAAACATTTGCTTCAGTATCTTAACGAGAAAGGTCATCTGAACTCAACTATTTTAATACTCATGAGCGATCACGGAGCACGATTTCATAATATACGACAGACTATACAGGGGAAGTATGAAGAACGCATGCCTTATTTTAGTTTCCTGTTTCCAAAATGGTTTCACAAAGAATATCCATTAGAAATGAAAAACTTAAAGACGAACTCAAAGCGATTAGTAACTCCGTTTGATATTCACGCAACCTTTGAACACATACTTCATATCGTTGTGCCAAAAAACAAAGCTTGTGAAACTAAATCAAAACATTCCAGTTCAAAAACCCTTGATAGAGGAATAAGCATTTTAAAAGAAATTCCAGCTAATCGTTCGTGCTACGATGCCGGTATTCAACCTCATTGGTGTGCATGTCTTCCATGGAAGTATAATAATGTTGACGATATTCTGATTGAAGATGCCGCCTTAACTGTAGTAGACTATATCAATGCCCTGACTAAAACCTTCCGAAAGATCTGTAGCCTCTTGTCCCTTTCAATAATTATCAGGGCAATGACCTTCACACCGAGTATTGAGGTCACAAATTATGTTGGGTCATTAGATCAAGACGGCAGAGTTCCGAAATTCCTTAACCGAACAGCCTATTCTGCAAATCTTCTCCAATTAACGTTTCAAACCTCTCCGAATGACGGAGTGTATGAGGCAACATTACTGCATGACATAAAAACAAATAATTACGTCATCAATGAAAGGGAAATAAGTCGTATAAATGCATACGGATCATCTGCAGATTGTATTGTTAACATATCTCCACATTTACGACAGTACTGTTTTTGTAAATAATAAACGCTATTTTCGCTTATTAATAGTATTTCTACAAAATGCAAAACAATCCATGATAAAAAGAATCTACGGAGATATAAGGAAATATAAAGGATATGTTTAACTCGTATATCAATTTTCAGTATACGTCTGCATTTGGAATATGCTTAAAACTCATATGTTCAATGGCCTTTTTATTTTCTTTGTTCTTTTTATGGTAAAGTTGTCACTGTTGTAGTTATTTATTTTTGATGTGGCTTTCTCCACGCAAACAAAAGTCACTGTGATTCTTTTGTAATTTCTTAATTGCTTAAATTCTTTGAATATTAATCTTACTATCATATATTAGAATAGTGATAATATTCTAGGCTTGGTTATTGGCTTCATTTTGACACCTTCGGTTTCCAATATGTATCCATGCGCTAGAGAAAGCGCAAGGATAATGTTTTGCTGTTCGATGTACGTATGTACATATGTACGTATGTTATACTACTATCCCCGAACTGCGACTATCCCCGATTTCAGGGATAGTCGCAACCTACATTCTACTAACCCGGAAACTGCGCTTATCCCTGAAAAAAAATTGCCGCGAACTCGTAAATATGATACAATGAAGGATCATCATAGAATTTAAGTTACTTTAGCGGACGACCATTTTATTTGACGGGTTGGGGGGGGGGGGTGCTGGCAGTTTTTGTAAATAAATATTCTGGCCTGGAAAAAGTTGGTATTGTATGCAGAAAATAATATAATAAATATTCTTGCCGCAAAGCGGCGAAAAATAAATATTTGGGCCCGCAAAATTTTGAAAATAAATAATCAGTCTCGACCAAAACTGTCCCCCCCCCTCAGGATCAAATGGTTGTCCCTTATGTGTAGCTGAGCGGTTTTTGGCTCGCCTGCTACGAATGTCGCAAAAGGCGAGACTTAGGTGTAGTGATTCCAGCGACAGTGGCGGTCGTGGCGGCAGCGTCCACAATTGTTTAAGTATTTGCTTATACTGATATGGTCAAGGTTATAACTTGTTTTTCTTACATCTGTTTAACATGAAGCAGCTGTGGTACTCCATTGATATTTTGTATGGATTTGCATTAGCATAAGTACAGATTAATTCTTAGGGCGTTTTATATGTATGCTCCTTCAGTCACGGTCTACTGACCTCCAGATTTTACACTGATTTGTCCTATGTTAATGTTTTTACGTCTGTTTTACATGAAAATGAAGCCGTTATTGCGCACCATATTTCTTTGGTAAATTGTGTATGCAGTTGCATTAGCGTCAGTGCTGATCAGTTCATGGAGAATTTTATCGGTATGCTCCTGCAGTCTACTGACTGAAATTGTATACTGATTTGGCTAAATGTGTTTTTTTTTATTTCTTATGTCTGTTTTATATGAACCAGTAATGGTACACCAAAGATATTTGGTAAACAGCTGCATTTGCCTCAATTCGGAGGGTAATTGTCAGGACTGTAATCACTTTAACACTGGTATTTTTAACTTATTTCTATACTGTGTCCAGCTGCGCAAGCGAGGCATGCAGTCTCTGTGTTAACAATTTATACATGTACAGATGTATGATATTCATTCTACAAACTCAAGAGGGTATTACACAGGGGCTTGGCGGCTTTCTTATACATTGTTGTATGTACTTAGTGTATGTAATCGTCTGTCAACTAAATGTGTCAATGATTTTGATATATATTGCACCGTTGCATAAATACAGGGGGCTAAAGATAGGCCACGCCAAAAAATCAACTTTTCTATTTTTGGTCCGATTAAAATCTCTCTTTTTTGGAGTCCTTGTGAAAATCCCTGCCTGCGTTTTTCAATCAGATTTGCAGTATCTCTTACCGTGTGCGAGAAATTAGGAGTCGAAGGGGCAACAAACGCAATTTTTTAATAGTTTGTCGAGGCAAATAGTTTTTCACAAGCAACTTAGTTGATGTTGGCCAGCCAATTGTTTTGAAGTTTTAATATGATGATTATATCAACTAAAGGAAGCATCGTATTTGGGGTTTGTTGCCCTTTCCGTTTTAGAAAAAAAATTGGTCAGAAGGGGCTAAAACATCTGCATTGACAAAACTGTTGAAGAATGTTTATTATTCATTGGATTTTGAAAATTCTTTTTTGTTGAAATGCTTATTAAATTCTGTCAACTAAATTTGTCAATAGTTTTGATATATATCTGACTGTTGCATTGCTACAGCGGGGCAAAGGAGGGCCACGCCCATAAAATCTACTTTTATATTTGTAGCCCGATTTTCATTTTTTTTTCATTGGAATCCTTGTGAAAGTTCCTACATGAATCTGCATGTTTACCTGCGTCAGATTTGCAATATCTTTGACCGTTTTGTAGAGTTTGTCATGGCAAATGATTTCTGTACACTAGAAATTTAGTTGATGTGGACCAGCCAATTGTTATGAAGTTGTAATGTGGTGAATATATCCGCTAAAGGAAGCTTTTTATTGCATTTTGGGTTTGTGGCCCTTACCATTTTAGAAAAAAAAAAGAAATTCGCGGTCAAAGGGTCAAAAACTTCAATTAATATATACAGTTAAATAAGATTTTTTCTATTAATTGTTGATGTAAATATATATATGTGTAAAATATGCATTTCAAAGTCCACCATGGGCTGCATGTGACCAAAGCAATAGACTATCCATATTGGCCCTCTTACGTACAGGGTTCTATCTGTTGCGGTCGTATCATGCTGCGTTCGGCCTAGCTTTTTATTTAAAATAACCTGTACCAAGTCAAGTCCATCGCGATCTTCAATTATTCCGGTATGTCTTCCTCGTTTTGTCTCTTCGCTTTGACATTTAGTATTGATCCTCTATGTTCAGAGACTTTGTTATTTATATACCTTTATTTGTAGTTTTTAAAATACTAACTTGAATAGATTTCCTTATTTAGAAATTTATCGTATGAAAACAAAACAAAAAACTACAAATGAATAGTTTGATTTGCTGGTAAATATTCCCCCGAAATATATTCGCATTGGTATCAAAACATTTTTATTCTGTTGGAAACTGAATTATTCTATTACTGATGATTCTCATCTTGTTATTAATTTAAACATATTTACTGTAGTAAAATTACAACACTGGATCGGATCTTCCTGTGTGAATGGTAGGGTAGTTATTTAATATTAAAATGCGTGGATTTCACAAATTGCTCAAAATTTGTATTGCCTTGAGCTTCTGTACGTGTTGAGCTTTTAAAAGATGGAAAACGAACGAACCCAAACTTGTTGTTTTTCTCAGAAGTAATCCATTTAATACATGAAATAAGGACATAATCCCAATTTAATATGATCGCTTTTTATTCAGCACACTATTTGTCACTGGCAATATGCTCATACAGTACTGTATGTAGAATTATGAATGCTATGAATTTGTTTTCACAGATTACACTAATTCGATATGCAGGAAAGAGCCACAAAAACCCCCCGAAACCTTCACCATCACACAAGACACAAGACTACAACGCCAATGCAAGCAACTATAAACACACATAAAATCAAAATTGCCATTTTCAACGCAAACCTGCATCTGATCGAAGGTCAAATATTGATAGAAACTACGGAAAAATTAGAAGTTTCTGCTTGTTGCAGCACATTCGTTTGTTGTCGTCTCGCATAAGTGTAATTTTACTTTCAATAATAATGCATATGAACACCTCCATATATCAAGATTAATGAGTTCTAGATTAAAGAAACGCAGTTTAAACATGACCATGCAATTAGTAGCTTTGCACAATTGCATCCCTATCTTGTCAACTTGACCTTGATTTCCCGGCTGAGTAACTCTGACAAAATTCAAAACCTCATAATAATAGCAATGATAAAGTTTTGCCAGCACCTCCATAACTCATGAACTATTAGTCCTAGAATGATAAAACTTGGTATTGATATGCAACAGTAGTAGCTTAACAGAACTGCACTCCCATCTTTTTACCTTAGAATTGATTTTCCGATCAAGTGACTCTGACAATTTTCATTACAAATAATTGCAATAACATGCAATGTTCATGTTGCTGGAAGTACATACATACTTTAAAGTTTTAATTAAGTCTTGTTCTTGTATCTGATTTATCTTCGCTCTAAACCACCTTTAAAGAAAATATTATTTGAAATACATGTTTTCGCAACCTCAGTTTCAGTTTCATATAATCCAATTTTAGTCATAACAATAGAAAATATTACAAGTTACGCGTTTAATAAGTTCAAGTCAACAACATTAGTAACTTACAAAAGATATATAAGCTGCATCGTATGGTTGCCTTAAAATAGTTAAAAGGGAAGCCAACCTATGCATAACATCGGTAATTTAAATTCACAATGAAAGTTCGAAACTTACACCGCAGATACCAACATGAAGCTAACCTTACGTTGTACTTAAAATTTGAAAACAATACAAACTAATTTCTAGTACGTGTAACGAGCTTTTTTATCTGGAACATGCAAATTTTTAGTGAACTTTTTTTTCAAGAAAAAGGACATCGCTATTCTATGTGAGTAAAACCGCTTTGAAGTTCGATCGCCACAGCTTGTATACTTTTTATGTTACAGATTACACCTAGACCTATTATGCGTGAGTGACAAACTTTAATCTAGTTGTTTAGTTTATGTTATACAGATATGTACTTAAAACAGACACTACCAAACAGGCTTAGCTTCACAAACAAATTGTATCCTACAAAACAGTCACCAGTTATTGTATATATATAAAAAGGTATATTAGTCTTCATCGTCCATCTCCTCGGCAGTCTCTACAAAGTTTTCTTCATTAGTTGTTATCCATTCGTTCAAACTGTCTTTAGCACGCTGAGTGATCAAATACATTGATGGAAGTAGCCATCGTTGAATTTCTTCTTCAATGTTGGAATTAATTTCCCGCATCCACCTTTGCACACTTCTTGTTGCATAGATTAAAAATAATCCACACATAATTTCTGACAGTTTTTGGCGGAATATATCATAAATGTCCATATAAGAAGACGGAACTCGATAGAAAAATTCTGGATTAACCATTTCTTCTTCAAATTGTACTTGCTTTAAAGCCAAATAGGAAGTCCATACCATAGATGTGTGATTTTTAGCCAACAACCATGTTCGGTTTTGTGTAGATGTCCCCGCACTAGAAATGTTTTGTGATACGACTTCTTCGATTTTAGTATGAAGATGTTGCTTCTCTTCATCATCAAGTGGAAAAGTAAAGGTTCTCAAATCTCTGCTCTTGTTACATACATGCGACCTAATTGACCGAGTTGCCATACCACAGATGTCACATAAACAGTCTTCGGTTATACATGTATCATCATCTGAAGATTGCATAAGGCTCACATAATGAAGTTCGTGCAAATGGCCAAGGTAAAGCTCTATGGTTGATTCACGGTTGATAGGTTCTATAACAACGCTATCTGCGTTTTCTAAACTAGAAACAATAACGATACGTGCATTCAGAAAATTTGAAGCTGCAATAAGGACTATATTGTCACCCCAAGTACCTGTGTTAGACATTTCATCGAGATACCTGCCCCAGCCGTTGTTATTACCATAAACAAAATCACGAAGATCAATGACTGAATCTTCCGACTGTAAAGTTGGGTTTTGTCTCAGATAGTCTGTTAATCTCGTTCTAAGGTCTTCATGGGAGATAGAAATTCCATGTGTTAGCAGCTGGTCACTTAAAGCCATAAACATGCAATTTCCGTTACCTTCATTTTCAGCATGTAGTTCCAGACCATATCTTTCGGCATTGGAAAGTAAAAGATTAAGCTGTGTTATTCCTTTTTTACTCTCTTTGATAGATTCTTGTATTAAAAGCTGTAATTGTTCTATGGTAGATCTTTTAAACTGTTGTCTATTGTAGGTGGTCTTTACAGGTCTGCTTGGAAAGACTTTTGCTGACATTTTCTTCTGTTTTTCGTCTTTATGTCTCTTTGATGTAATCATGTTCACGCTATACCAGTTTTCTTTTTGTTTTCCAGTTTCATCAGTAATTCTTATTTTATATCGATGGCTATTAAAGTTACTTTCAACGACAGTCCCTTCAAACACACTAGGTCCTTTAACAGGTTTACCTCCTCTGTTCACCCTTTCATCTTTTCGAATTCTTTTTACAAATACTTTATCGCCTTGAATATATCTACTCGGAGGATTTTTTTTGAGTTTGCGGTTAGTTGTTTTCTCCGCCACTTGGTCAGATTTAGCCTTGGCGTTTTCTCTAATCTCTTGCAGTATCTTTAGATGGGTTTGAAACTGTTCATCTGTTATTGTAACGTTACTCGTATCTGTTTCTTCTTCCAAATCAATTGTATCTTCTTCTATCTCTTCGTTATTTGAATATGTGTGTGTCTTGTGGTTCGGTTTGATCCCGAAGAAGCATTCATACGGTGACATGTTCAAAGAAGTGTGATGACCTTCATTATATATTCGCTGTAAAAGAGGAAGTCCTGTGACCCAATCACAAACTTCTGTTTTCATTATATCCCGTCTTAATTTTTGTTTCCATGTCTGATGTGATCTCTCATCCTTTCCTTGACTTTGGGGGTGATTGCTCCGACTGTATATTAATCTCGTGTTTAATCGCGCGCATAAGGTTTTTACCACGCCTTTAAACTCGCTTCCTTGGTCACTTTGTAAAACTCTAGGAGAGCCGAATTCCATGTAAAGGGAATAAAGTTCCATAGCCACGGTGCCAGCTGCTTTGTCCTTAATTGGTCTAAGCCACAGAAATCTGCTAAATACGTCCAAGACAGACAGAACATAGTTGTACTGGATTTTGTCAATTGTCACAGGGATATTTCTCAAGTCGACTAGATCAATCTGGTGTCTCTCCATCACATTATTTGCTGTCACAGGTTTTTCTGGTGCAACATTGTCAAACCGCGGATTTACTTGTCTATGTTCCTCCATGGAATTAATGACTCTTTGTATAGTTCTCTCACCTATACCGTAATAACTCTCGGATAGGGTATGTAAAAGTTTCTTTGCCCCATCTCCTTTACTGCTTCGGTAAAATGACTTAACGCATTCATCTATTTCTTCTTTTGGTAGAATGATTTTATCGTCAATTGTGAGTCGAACTTCTTTTCTGCCAAGGTAAGGGTCATGGACCTCTGCTCTTGAAAATTTAAACTGGCTTATCTTCTTGTATATTTTACTAACAATCTTTGATCGTTCTTTTGATGGAACAGGTAACGTTCGTTCTAGTAGAGAGAGAGCCAACTGATATTCTTCAACATCTAGCACTGGGCATCTTGAACGCTTTACTTCCTAAAAATAAATAAATACTGTAAACATCTCAATGGACACAGGACCTTACGACACAATCCCAGTGGACCCATGGACCAATCTGGGTTTCTAGGGGGACCAAACATTACTGTACTGACACTGGACGCCTAGCTTTTGGACCCATCTCGGCAAAGGTAGACCCCAGGTAGGTGGACGGCACGACAGGACAAGGACTCTTCGTCAAGATCCGGTTGGACTTTTATTTTTTTATGGACCAATCTGGGTTTCTATGGGGACCAAACATTACTGTACTGACACTGGACGCCTAGCTTTTGGACCCATCTCGGCAAAGGTAGAACCCGGCTACCGTAGGGTTCTTTACGGGATAAAATAGTTTTAGCACTATTGTTTTAGAAGTAGTGTATTATTATAGTTGAAAAATAGTCCCTCTCTACCACATGAAAATATCAAAAATACATAAATATTTGCAATATTCATTAGCATTTACCAAATTTGAACTTTATTATGTATGAGTGTAAGCCATTATTCAAGATGTGTCTTATTGTGAACATTTAGCACTTCTTTTAAGGATGCCGACCCGGAAGTAATTTCTTTTCTGAATATTGGGTTTTCTAAACCCCGGAGCGGGTGTTTCCATCATTATGTACTAGTATATGGAAAGCCAAAAGGGTCAAAATTCATCTTTCTTACTTTCTTATTTTACCTTTTAGTTTTAAATATTCTTATTCCATATTTCTTATTCCACATTTCAATATCATAATTATCCATCTATTATTTTGTTTTTTTATTTCTTTCTTCTAATTTCACAATTATAAATTCCTGATTTTATTTTCCGTTTTTTTATTTCTAAGTTTACCATTCTTATTTTCTTATTCAGATTTTCTAATTCTAGATCTTTATATCAAAACTTTACTTTTTGCATCACAAATTCTTTAATTCATCATTCTGACTTTTACCATAACCATTTAAACATCTGTATTGCTTGATTATACTTTCATCATGAATGTAAAATCTTGAATATACAATGAAGAATTAACATTTCACCAGAATACAAACGAAGCAAAATACTCTTAGTCGGTAAGACGTTTTATTCGCGGAAGCGCTTGTATCGTTCCTGAAATAGACTATAAATGTTGTACTTAAAATACTGTTTAGGGTTGTAGATAATCATAGAGATCGAGTTTGAGTCAGAGTTTAGAGTTCGAGTTACGACTTGAGTTCGAGTAAATAGAGACCGACCATTTTACTTAAAGGCATGAAAGGGTAGGGACTTGGTTTTTTTCCCCTAAAAACATATTTTGAAAATGATTGTACATGTACTTAAAGTCTTTAGGGCGAGTAGGTAATCATCGAGTTCAAGCTAAGGTTGGAGTTACGACTCGAATTCGAGTCGAAATTTGAACTAACTCACAACCCGGCTCAAAACAGTGATTTTCATGGTAACAATCGAGTTACGACTCGAGTTAGAGTTAGAGTCGAGTAAGAGTTCGGGTTACAAAAAACGAGGTGGAATTATTTTTTAGTGCAATTACATGAATGTTGTCTAACATTACGTGCAACTGTTCTTTAGATTGTGGACTTGCAATAAACTCGTATATAAATAGGTATGATGCAAAACCAATAAATGTACATATCTAGATAATTTCATAAAGATTATTGCAAGAAAATATTAAATGTTTACCGATGGGAGAAATCGAATTTTGTTAATCCAGGTTTCATTAAAATCTATTTAGGGGCTCAGAAGGAATTGCAAATAAGAGATGGATACCCCTGGTTGTCTAATGGCTTCGGTCATGCTTTGCCATGAGAAACACCGAAAAATCTAATCCAATTATTCTATTATAAAATTTGGATATGCGCATCTTGTGAGAAAGATTCATGAAAATCCATAGAGGGGTTAAGAGGAGTTGTGGATAAGTGATAATTATCTGCAGGGGCGGATCCAGGATTTTGTCAGGGGAGTGTCACCAAATGACAAAAAGTCAAAAAGTTCAAGATTAAGAAACAAAATCATTCTATTAAGATGGTGATCTCCCCTGTTAACTGACATGCTTAGCATTAAACAAAATAGAATTTTACATTTGTAAAGTCGGTAATATAGTTCTTTTGTTAGAGTATGATTTAAGTTCGTGCAGTTGCACGTGCAACCTCCGAAGCGGCCCCTTTCAGCCCAAACAGGAAAAATGTCAAACTGTATGTTGGATTGTCATGAGCCAAGCTTAAAAAGTGGCAATATGGAAAAAGAGCAAGGAAAAAGCAAAGACGTATTCAAGAGGCCATCAAATGTCATATGTAGATCTTTCTATGGTGACAAATTTATCATTCGTTTATACTGAAGCAGGTTGCGAAATTCTTTCAAAACTCCCAAGAAGTACGATTTCGGCGGCTATATCAGTGAGATAAACATGAAATGGATGACACAACGAACATGAAATGGTGATGGAGGAAATACGAAGTCAAGGGCAATCAGGGAAGAAAGTTTCGTTTTCCTCTGGAAAAGTTAGGATTGATGGATACGAACGTGCAAATCAGCTTCCCGTATGAGGATCCTACATATCCTACTATTAGCGAAACCTGCAACAAGGTTCTTTAATGTGCAAGAATGTTCCCCAACACGATGCACCACTATGGTTAGCCGTCAGGTTTTCCGAATTATAGCCTTACGAGTCGACGGTTTTTAATATGATATGCAGGGCTGCATGTCTCATTCAACAACCTGGTGCACACATCCCGGTAAGGTTTCTGAGCGCTTTTTAGTGGACTTTTACCGACAAGACTTAGAGCTGCTGTGGGTCTATTTTCCAGCGGAAACTGAACGGGTTTTTGACAACCAGAAAGTCGGTCCCTGGTGAGAGAAGCAAAGGTGTACCAAAGGGGTAATCAGTATCATAAATCGTAAAGACAAAGACAAAACCGGCAGACAAAAAATCATCACAACAAAACAAACCACATAACAACATAAAACACACACACATAACAACAAAACCGCATAATTCAGCAACGCGAACTCAAGTCGAAACGAAAGTGAACTCAGGTGCTCCGGAAGAGTAAGCAGTTCCTGCTTGCTATATAGCACACCCGTCACGTTGCCAAAGATTCAAAAAAGGGTCATTAATAGACAGGTGATGGTTGAACAAAAATATCGACTCTCATTGCGTTTTATGCCCGTGAACACGTACAAATAAGATTATAATGTTTAAGGGGCAAGGTTTCGTCAAAAATTGTATGCATAAATGCAACTAATTCCTAAAATTTCTGAACAGTATAAACATGGCTCAAATATAATTATTTCGGAAAAAAAATAGAATTTCTGCAGAACTTTTCATATGCGAGCACTTTACGTCGTTATTTCTCCATATATATGTGGATTTTTACAAATTATACAATTAGAAGAGATTCTTTATGTCATTATTGAAAACGTAGATTTTTAATGTTATCTATTAAATCACTGATCAAAAGAACTTAATTAACAAAAGGTAAAATGAGTGTTGCCACAAGCGTACATTGTAATTAACCTTTGGCATGTTTATTTAGCAATTTACATGTAGCTATCCAGTGTGTGACCGATTTATATAGAAAGTGTGCCAGTGAAACCATACTTGTGAACCTCAGGGGGGTGTCACGTGCACCGGGTGACACCCCCCTTGATCCGCTACTGATCTGAGGTAAAGATATAAGATATATAAGATATAAGATTGTTTATTCCAATTAAGGTCCCTCAAGGGGCATAATAATTTAATACAATGATTTTACATGTATAATTGGGTCAAGACAACACAAATATTTATATATATATACTAGTAGTCTGTTCAGAGCCATACCAGTTTTATATTTAACAATAAATTCTTCTGAGTTCAAAACATTCTTGTATATAATTTCCTATTAGAGTTGTAATATTTATATCTTCATTTGACAACATCCATAAAAATTTGGAGGAGTTATTCAAAGTTCTGAAGTTTATACATAATTTATCTAATTCTAAATATAGATTGTTTCTCAAATGTTCATAAAGATTACATTCAGTTATAAAATGGCGTTCATCTTCAACTTCTCCCTGTGAACAAAATCTACAAAGGCGTTCAGATCTGTCAATATTTTTATATCTGCCATATTCTATTAATAACGGATGAGCACTGATTCTTAATTTACACAGTGCTTGTCTTATTTTAAACTGTTTATTTTCTAAATATTTCTCTCTCTCAAAACACTGTTTAAAAGTAAAATAGGTGCAAAGCTTCCCCTTTTTGGTTGCTATGGCTTCATTCTGCAATTTATGCCAATACTCAATGTAGTTGTCACATAATTGTTTTTTAATATTATTAGCTAAAGCTCCAGCTTTCATATTCAGATTAGGTATATCTAATTCATTCATTATATACTTTATACAAGAGTACCAAGTGCTGATTTTTCTGGAGTGCAGTGATTTGTTGCACTGATATGCCTCAAATAAAAGCCCTTCCTGTAATTGCTCTAATCTATGACAGTATTTTAACATTGATAAAACTATAGAGAAGTAAATAGGGAAAAGTCCAAGCTCAGACATCACTGCTATGTTGCTGGCTTTTTTGTTAACGCCTAAAACATATTTTAGAAATTTTATATGGGATTGCTCTGCTGTATCAGTAGAGAATATGTTTTGTAAAAAATACTCATTAACCTTTTTACATTTTACAGAGTCTGTATTAAACATGCCCCATATTTCACTCCCATACATTATAATTGGTTTGATTGTATGATCATAAAGGTGGAGTAGTGTTGCTACACTGGGATTAGTTGAAGATAAACAGCTTTGTAACTTAAAACAAGCCTTTGTGGATTTTTTACATAATTCTGTTTTACATTGTTGAAATTTCCCACTACAAGTCATAGTGATACCCAGATATTTAACGAACGAACGGACGAACAGACACCCCTATCACAATACTACCCAAAGAAGGGGTATAATAAATCTTGGTATACAAACATGTATACCTCGGTACTGGACCTATACAACAGCATCCCTGTCTTTTGACCTTGACTTTGAATATCTGACAGTTTTCAAAATAGACATGTATAATATGTATATTTGTATCAAAAGTATGGTGTGTACCTTCATATCTCGAAACCTAGGTCTCAGGTCGATGAAACTTAGCTGCAGGCAATTATACTTGTAGCACTGAATCACATTTTCCATCTTTGGCTGTTGACTTTCGGCAACATATTTTCTTTTGAAAACGTGGGGGTTAGTGGCGGATTCAGAGGGGGGGGGGGTTCCGGGGGTCGGAACTCCCCCCTTTCCTCCGAAATTTTAAAATTTTTGTGTAGATTTTCAGCAAAATTGGTCCGGAACCCCCCCCCTTTGGCCCACATAACCCAGTATGTGAACCCCCCCCCTTTCGAAAATTTCTGGATCCGCCCCTGGGGGGGGGCGACGAAACTGCGAGAAGAAAGATAAATATATATGTGTGTATATATGTCGCTTCTGTGAAAGGCAGGCGACTATAAACAATCTGTAGTTATCTGAATACAGTTTGATAAAACGGCAATTAAGCAAAACAAATGAATATAAATAGATAAATAATGGTCCAGCTACACTTCAAGCAACGTGTTACGAGCATGTTCAAAATTTGACGATCAGTTGCAACAACGTATGCCAAGATTCGCTAACGTTTCTAACATGTCGGCGAACACTGATACTATGCGTTATAGTATGACAGGGCCATAAAAGAGAAAAAAAAACTATCACAAACCAACATCGGTACTCATTTGAGAGATAGCAATCACACATTGATACCTCCGCTTAAAAGAAGAGGGTGTATTCTTTTAACCCTTGTCCACCCGTCCGTTCTATTGTCCGTTCTATTGTCCGTTCATTCGTCCGTCCTTCCGTAATTTTCTAAGCAACTACATGACGTAGAGGTCTGATAATCTTTATATGGCTTTTTTCAAATAGTATACCATATGGTGGATAGCGAATTATGCTCCTATGTCATCTACCTCCTGTTATTCTTAGGGAGAAACCATTTGATTTTTATGGGGGGGCATAGTAAAATCTAAAATAAAAAGGGAGGTTGGCAAAAACCCAGAAATAAAAAGGCAAGACAGTGCTTTGAATTAAAAAAAAAGGCAGCTAGGATGGTGTTTTTGGCTGAAAAATTTATAGTAGTTAGGAAATAAATTGCGCGCGCTAGCGCTAAAAAAAAATCCAAGCTCAGCTTTTTCCTTAAATAAAAAAGCAGGACGGAGAAATTCACCATAGCACCCCTCCATAAAAATCAAATGGTTGAATACTTATGTTTTAATACATAGTGGACATTCATGCAAAAATTCCGTCATAGTTTTTCTTGTCAACTACAGAACCATATGGTGTATAGCAATTAAATGATCCTAGGTCGAATGCTTCCTGTTTACGTAATACTTAGGGTTTACGCAGGGCGGCATAACTTTGGAAGCGGGGCCATCACTAGTGAGCAAAAGCTCGCAGATATACTTGCTTTCGGAGAGCCCTATCTACCTGGGTATTACGTTTCTTGAACAGCCATCGAAGAGTAACATAATACCCTGTGTTACATGTAATTAGAATATTTTTGTCAGAATCCATCGGTAATTTTAATAGATGTATGGATTAATTTGAGTAGAAAAAATGAACACTCGGCCGATGTAAATATATATTAACATTGTCCAGTCATTTTTTTTTTCTGTAACCGCATTATTAATAATTACAAAACATGCTATAAAAATAACTTTGCAACTCTTTTTGTAACTCAAACTCTCTAATTTGAACTCGATTATTGCCATGAAATTAACTGTTTTGAGTTTAATACTTCAAATTTCAACTTGAACTCGAAACGCCCTTTATCGACGCACCTGGGCCATGTATGGCGGTCAGTTTTAATGGCGGAGGAAACAGGAGTACCCAGAGGAAACCACCGACCTTTGGCAGGTAACTGACAAACCTTATCACATACAGTTGGGGAAGAACTCGAAAAATAAGCCAAACTCTAAGGGACGGACCATTTAACTTGAAAAGGGGGCCTTGCTTTTTTGTTTAGCCCGGTATTTTTTTAAGGCGACGCCCATGTAGCACGAACCCTTTTCAAAACATTTTTATTTGGTTATTTCTGAGGTCCGAAGAAAACGTTTTTAAAAAACATTTTCAAAACATTTTTAAAATGTTTTGATTTTTTAAGAATGATTTAAAAACGGTTAATTAACGTTTCCTTAAAACAGATGGAAAATAATTTTCTGAACTGTTTTTTTGAAATCTTTAAAAAATGTTTTTATAACATTTTATTTTACATCTTTTTATAACAATTTTAAAACATTATTTTTAAATGTTATAATAACATTTAGAAAGCATTTCCATATCATCTTTTCATTACGATTTAAAAACAAATTATGAGAATGTTATAAAAATGTTTTTAAAACTTTCAAAGTTAACATCTTTTTCATAACAATTTTATAACATGGTTTTGAATGGCATAGAAATGGTTTTAAATAACAATTTAAAACCTTTTTAGAAGCATGTTTTTGATATGTTTTTGTCACGTTTTATCTCTAACAAATAAGACAAGTTATAACGTTATGAATACTGTATACAATTATTAATGAGTATGAAAAGATTACAGTGATAAAAGATCTGAAATAACAACAAAAAAACTAAATTTTCATCTTATTTTTAAGTCCAATTTTTTATTGTTTTAAGTAATGTTTTTTTTTTACTTTTACTGATTTACATTTATTCTTAATGTTTTGTTGTTGTTTTCTCTTCTTATTAGTATTTAAGGTTTTTTTTAAGATAAAGAATGATGGTAAATATTAAAACACACACATCTATTTCCATCGTTAATTATCTTCGATGGCATGTTAGTTGTACCATGGAAGTAATATAGACATAATATAATACTTCCATGGTTGTACATAACACTAGCGATACTGTGACTAATTTTCTCAAGATGTTTGATAAGCAATTATCCTGCATCGTTATCAGTAAGATCACCATGGTAACCAGCTATTTGTAAGTTTAGTGGTTTGCCACACGCTGTGTGTTGGAGTCTTTATCAGTATAGATTTAACCTTTCAAGAGAGAGGAAACACATCTTGATACACAACTCTAACAAAATGTAAGTAGAATGATTTGTTTTATAATAGATAGACTGATGTTAATTTTTATAATTTTAAATTTGCACATGATTCATCTTTAACTAACGATCATGGTTTAGTTCGAGATTAGACTTTAATCCAATATCATGATAATTGTTACTCTATGTTTACTATGTTTATTATATTGTACATTTATATAAATCGGCATTTATTTATTTTTCAGAACAATGGAAACAACTATAACATGTATAAAGAACACCACAAGCCTTGACAGATGATATTTTCCTGAAATTCCAATAAAAGTTATGATATGGATAACTCGTTGGCTTTGTTAAAGAACATCATATTCTTGTGGACTAAATTTGTGTTTTATTTCTTAATGAAGTTGCTTGTCGTGTAGTTTTCTCGCTTTTTCGGGACACCTCTAATTGGAATTCGCTTTATTATGCATATGCACTTTTGCATAGTTTGCTCTAATGTTTGTCCCTCATTCCTTTGTGGACTTTAATTTCTTTGGTTTTATGTTCTTTTGTCAAGTCACTATCCAAAACCCTTAAGGATAATATGGAAAAAATACAGGATAAAAACATGCTTTAATAACAGTTTAAAAACAGTACAAAATATGTTTATAAGATGTTTCAAAAAACAAGTAAAAAACATTTAGTACGAACATTTCTGTAACGATTTAATATAATGTTATTTTTATATTTATTAGAAATGTTTTAGAAAAACATTTTTAAAACATTTTAAGAAACAGTTTTTACAAACGTTATAAAAACATTTCTGGCACTCCACAAATTTATGTTTTTAAAACATTTCTTAAAAATGTTTTCAGTCCTTTTAAGAAAATGTTTAAATAACATTTTTATAATGTTTTTGTGTTAGCTGGGGTACGCCACAGAATAATTTGTTCATTATCAAGATTATTTTATACTCTCTGATGCCAAAATAGTTTTTCATCAATCATTTTCAAAATATGTTTTTCTTTGGAGAAAACAAAGCGCCTCCCCTTTAAGTTAAATGGTCGGTCCCTTACTCGAACCCAAGTCGTAACTCTAACTCTAACTCTCAGACTCAGATTATAAACAGTATTTAAAGTAAAACATTATAGTCTATTTCAGGAACGATACAAGCGCTTCCGCGAATAAAACGTCTTACCGACTAAGAGTATTTTGCTTCGTTTGTATTCTGGTGAAATGTTAATTCTTCATTGTATATTTTAGATTTTACATTCATGACAAAAAGTATAATCAAGCAATAGAAATTTTTAAATGAAAATGGTAAAAGTCAGAATGACGAATTAAAGAATTTGTGATGCAAAAAGTAAAATTTTAAGAATTTGTGATGCAAAAAGTAAAATTTTGATATAAAGATCTAGAATTAGAAAATCTGAGTAAGAAAATAAGAATGGTAAGCTTAGAAATAAAAAAACGGAAAATACAATCAGGAATTTATAATTGTGAAATTAGAAGAAAGAAATAAAAAACCCAAATAATAGATGGATAATTTTGATATTGAGATGAGAAATAAGAAATATGGAATAAGAATATTAAAATCTCAAATGTAAAATTAGAAAGTAAAAAAGATGAATTTTGACCCTTTTGGCTTTCCATACTAGTATGGCTACCTTTTGAGCATGACTTATATATATTATGAGACGTCAATTTTTTTTCTGGTCTTCGCTATACCGGCATTACTTTCTAATTAAAGCGAGGGTATGATTTTTGGATAAATATATAAACAAAACAAAATGAAAAAAAAATATAAGTCTAGACCCAAACACTTGTCACTCGTGATATAAGAGAGCAAGGATGTGGTGGTGAGGGGCTAAGTGAACTTTTAAATAAATGAGCAGAATGCCATTAGCTATAGCTATAGAAAGAGATCGATATCGGAACATACATAAACAAAACCATGAAAACAGACTATGTCTCTGTTGTAATGATGGAGAAACAGAAGATGAAATCCATTTTCCTATTAGTTGCAACATATACAACAACTTAAGAAACAATTTTATCGCTAAACTTAATAGAATACTCTTATACAAAACAAAAATTGATAACTTAAAAAACTGTATTATTTTTTAATTTATTCAAAGCAAATCCCCTACCATAGCAAAACTTTGACATAGCTTCCGTTTGTACTTGTCTCTTTGATGTTTTCTGTTCCTTGTTTAAGAAGGGGGTCTATCTGTCACTATTTCAGGACTGGATGAATTATATACATTTTAATTAGACCATAGGCCAATTGCAGAACCGCGAGAAGCGCCTGCTGGCCTCGTTGAAGGCTGCTGGTGGTTGTCTATTGTGGTTTTTATGAATTTCCGCTTGATTATGGGCTGTGTCGCGTACACTTATTCCACATCTCATTATTTTTTATTACTGCTAACTTTATACAAGAATTGTTACAAAGTAGGTCTCCCCGAGGGAGAACAGTTTGATCCAGTATTCCGGCGGGGGGATCGATCTGGCATGTGGGAAAAAATGGAATTATAACACCGTCTTAGACGAAAAACTTAAAGGCATACTTAAAAACATTAGTAGTCCCCCCCCCACTTTTTTGCCCCCCCCCCAAAAAAAAACCTTTGCAAGCGAAGCGGATGCTACTAGTGGAACGTAACTTTTGTCTTGCGAAATCCCCATCCTTCCTTTGCCCCAATTACATCAAATCGTTACTATCTTATTCTTTAGTAAAATTTCAATCCCATTAGGATTATGAAAGTCTTTCAAGTTAATGGTTTTGATTTTTTTTATTAGAAATATTAATAAGTATAGTAAAAATATATAAGGGGTGTTTTAAAAATCTCGTTCGTATCCATTAAAATAATGCATCACTTATTTTTATTAAATGTAAAAATTTTAATTTGAATAGACAAATGAAAAACTTGTCCAAAATAAATTGAATTACAATATCCAGGGGTATATCTTTACTATCAAAAGATGGTATTTTTTTCGCATATTTATTATATCTGGAATTAACTGTAGCTGTAGTTGAATTTTATTTCCCGCCAATTCATTGCCGTGGTATTTTTTCTCGCCATTTCAAGTGAGGTGGTATTTTATTGAAATACCACGGTAATTCCAAAAACTCCCATTAAAATAGATTACTATAAGTTGTGTTTTTTGATTTAATAGAAAGGATATTAGGTGGAATTAAAGAACTATACGAGAGTGGTATTTGCCAAAAATGCTACTTTCGATTCTGATAATTTTACTTGCCATACGGCTCGTGAAATTTTCAACCAGCCTCTCAAGACGGAAGAACTTAGTAGTATTTTTGGACAAATACATGTACCACTCACAAGTACCGTATAGTACTTTAAATACCTTTTTCAAAATTAAATAATTTGATTGATAATATATATATATATTTATTTAGAAACTACCCCTTTACATCGGGGGCACCTGCAACCAGGGTAGAAGTAGCGGTGCGTCTAGTTAAAACATTTAAAAATATTTACAGGTAATATTTACATACATACATGTATCTTATCCATTTAAAATTCACATAGTCATAAAAGTATTTACTGACGTAAAAAATACATAAAATCTGGAGACAAAAAATAAAATATTAAAACAAATACTGACATTGACATCTTGAAACATATATCATTAATTAGAATAGGTCATCAATTGTCTCTATTAACGATACTATTACGATAATTGAACATGTCTAAGAGCAACATTCTTCCATTAACATCATAAAAATATCCAACTTCACTGTTAAAAGCATAACCTATGTCTCCAATTAAAAATAAAATTTTGGCACGTGACGACAGTTCCATGAAACCGACGGTATTAGTCGTATACGAAAAAATAGTAAAATATTTTTGCCGGATATGCTCGAGTGCAGGGCAATGCAAAAGCAAATGTTCAATATCTTCAGACTCGCCAGAATCACATAACGGACAAAATTCATTTTCAGACAAGTTCATCCTTAATAGGTTTTTGTTGACAGGCAAATAATTTGTCCGTGCAAGCAGCTTCAATCTTGAAGATTTGAAGTCACTTGCGTCGGACAAATATGTCTGTCTTCCGATTTGTACATGACAATTTAAATATATGTTAAGACTACTCTTGGAAGTGACGTCTTGAAATAACTTTTCCCGGGTAAAATGTCCATATACAGAATCAAAGTTTTCAAAATCAAAATTATCTCTAAGATCATTAATTTCTTGTACATATCCTAAGCAGTCTTCGCCATGCCGTAGAAGCTCATCGAATACACGCACGCATAGTCTACTTACAGGTAATGTATTAATTCGTTTGAAATAAGATACTCTCTGACGAGTAATGAATGCCGTTACTGGCTCCCAGCCTAATTCGAGTAGCAGAGCACATTTAGGAATGTTCATTTTCGTATTAAGAACTATCTTAGCCGCTCGACATTGCCAACTCTCGATCAATGATAGATTTGCAGAAGATAAAGGAGCCCATACAGAGCATGCGTGTGTCAAGGTGGGCCTCAAAACAGAGTTCCAGAGGGCGTCACCAAAGTTTATTCGGTTAAAGTCCCCGTGCTCACCAAGGACGCATGTCATATAATTCAACAGATTTTCCATTTTGTCTTTTAAGTACACATTTACATGGTGACTGGATCTAAGGACCCTGTTTACATGGTAACCAAGATACTTATATTCATTCACCTCATCTATTTGTTGTTCACCGAGCGACCACTTATTATTTAGATCAACTCGTTTTCCAACAACCATAACTTTTGACTTTTTAGTGTTAAATCTTAAATTCCACTTTGCTGCAAATTCGTATGAAATATTCAAGAGCGATTGAAGCTCCTCTTTAGATTTAGCAATCAAAACGACGTCATCCGCGAAGAGCAGGCAGTTTATAAACTGTTGTTGAAGTTCATATCCAAAGCCACGGTTATCGAGCATCTTAACTAAATCGTTCATTAGTATAGAGAAAAGGGTAGGTGACAACACACATCCCTGTTTGACGCCATAGTCCTGTTCAAACCACCCTGTTTCTATATCTCCGAATAAAACTTTGTTTTCAACGTTTTCGTAAATTTTACGTAATAGACGCCAGACCTTTCCTTGTATGCCGCTTTGCCACAGCCTGACGAAAAGGCCATCTCGCCAAACTCTGTCAAAGGCCTTAGATAGATCAAGGAAGGCTAGATAGAGCGGTTTTCTAGAGGAGCGAGATAAAGCACAGATTCCTTGAAGAGCAAAAATTTGGTCTTCAATTCGCCTGTCCTTTCGGAAGGCTCCTTGTGTTTCGCCTAACGTATTTTTCTCCTCCAAGAAACCTGCAATGCAGATTTCTAGAGTTTTTGCAAAGAGCTTATAAACATTCGAAGAAAGCGTAATCCCCCTATAATTATCGAGGTCGCATTGGGAGCCAGATTTATGTAGTGGTACAATAATCCCTTTTTGCCACTCCCTTGGTATTTCCTAAAAAAAAAAAAAAAAAAAAAAAAAAAAAAAAAAAAAAAAAAAAAAAAAAAACAGAATAGAACAGTATTCATTCATTCATTCATATATTATTTATTTATTCATTTTTATTTATTTATTTATTTATTTTTATTTATTTATTTATTTATTTATTTATTTATTTATTTATTTATTTGTATTTTTCATTCATTTATTTTATATATTAAAAAAAAACTAAGGACGTTTGATTTAAGTGAAAAATAAAGAAAATTTGCGGAATCCCTCTAAATACTCCAGATAGAAATTTCATTTTTCAAATAAATTCTACTTGTTATATTCACTTTATCAATTCTATCGTATTTCTTTCAAGACTTCACTTTAATTTTTGTGTACTACTATATACCTTGAGCACCAAAATTTCACAAAAATAAACAAAAAATATTTCCATTTTTAAATTAAAATTTAATAAAGAAAACTAAAAAATTCCATTATCGTCCAACCCGAGCTTTTCTCAAAATAATAAATTTAAAAAAAAAAAAAAACGAATATAAATATTAATGATTTAGTGGTCTTACCTTTTCTGCATCTTTTTCATTTTTCTTGTCTTCTTTACTGGCATAGTAGGATAACACAAAGCACAAAATAATAATAAATATAAACAGTAACTTCATTTTGAAAGAAGAGGAATTGTATGTTTTATTTTTAAGAATATTTCAGTTTATATAGTACCCTTTTTATTTGGGTGGTCATTTGGTCATTTTGGGAATTTCTACCAAGAGAATTGTTTATTCGACATTTCAAGCAAACCATATGCAAATAAAAGTGGCAAACCAACACTAGTTTCGATTTCTCAGACTGTTTTTCAACTTATCTTCGTTCATTTACGAACGTTTTACCATAATTCAGTGCCACTCAGTTCTTATTTATTGTTTTGCAATCTTACTAACTATTTGACACCTATGTGTTAGGTAACTAATTGTCCAGTAGCATACTACTGTTGGAATGTAGAGCTTAACATTAATTCTATGTGTCAGAAAAATTCCAGTCATAGCGCAGCTCCTAAGGCAGCATTAAATGTGTCATTGTTTCGTTATTAACTCAGCTATTCAACAGTGGTGGCATATTAGTGGAGACGATTTAAGCTATCTCTATAATTTTATTGAAAAGAATATGTTTCGTTAATTTTGTAAAGAATGTAAAAATTCGGACGAAAAAGAAGAATAAAGATTTATAAAATGAACGATTTAAATCGCCTTCAAAAGACAATGCTTTTCATGTAAAACTATTGTGTAGTACTGACAGGACTGAGGAAGTATCTTTTTGATCTTTTGATCACTTAATAGAATACTGGTCACAGCAAAGAATATGATTATACAATGAATTTGGTTCTGTTCAGTTGACTTGCAAAACACTCAATATGCACTTAAATAATCACACAACAGTAGTACACACATGCAGTACATACATGTACTACATGTACTCACGGTGTTACATACTTAATAAAATCATTTTTAAAAAGAAATTTGATTATTTTCTAAAGTGATTTCGCTTCACATGATATGAAATCCATTAAGATGGTACATCGAATTGTCAGCTGTTTACTTCAATATATTTATCAGCCTTCCAAAAACATGAAATACGCACGACTGTGATACACGAATTAGATTTTGGACCTTTAAGGGAACGACCATAATGGTCAATAATACAATTTAGCCAGCAAGGAATAATATAAAGTCAAATTAATGACCTGTCAACAGATACAAAGGTAATAGGGGATTTATCGGTCAAGTCATTAAGCCAATTAAATATTTCATTTATTGGTTCGCGCCGAAATTTCTACACGTCCTCCTATACTGTGCCCTTTCAGGATATGAAATTATGAAAAACATTGTAAAATATAAAAAATCTAAGAAGAAATTTCCTCTCAATTTCTCTTCTAAGAAAGGAATTTTCAATGAATTACGATTGCATTTTAATACATTTGACAAAAGTTCCAGAAGTTGATTAAAGATGACTGAGGGATAAAAATAATCATTTGGTTGTCTTGTGATTTATTATACATACAAAATAGTCGAACATATCCCCTACATGATATTTTTATTTACTTTTGTTTAGCCGACGCGGACACTGATAATGCGACTAAACCATTTATTCGGGGATAGTCGCAGTTCCCGGGATAGCCGAATGAAGGTTGCGACTATCCCCGATTTCGGGGATAGTCGCAGTTCGGGGATAGTAGTATAACATACGTACGTATGGCGTTCTCTGTTACCACTGGGAGTAGAAAGATAAAATTTGGGTTATTGATTGCATTATGGGTGGGGACTGTGCTAAAAATTTCGGAATTTTAATAATGCCCTTTGGGGCTGGGCTGCTTAGGTAGCCTAAGGGCACATTATTCCTTCGTCACGGAACTTCTCCTTGGTTATTTGGAATGTGGAATTGAAACTTGGCTCAGTAGTTGCACTATGGATGTATATTCTGCCAAAAGTTTCGGAATTTTGATAATGCCCCTAGGGACTGGGCTGCATAGGTAGTGGCTCAGTAGTTGCACTATGGATGTAGATTCTGTCAAAGGTTTCGGAATTTTGATAATGCCCCTAGGGACCGGGCTGCATAGGTAGCCTAAGGGTACATTCTTCTTCGTCACACAACTCCTCCCAGGTTATTTGGAATATGGAATTGAAACTTGGCTCAGTAGTTGCACTATGGATGTAGAAAGGTTTCAGAATTTTGATAATGCCCCTAGGGGCTGTGCTGCATAGGTAGCCTTAGGGCACATTATTCCTTTGCACACATCTCCTTCCAGGTTATTTGGAATATGGAATTGAAACTTGGCTCAGTAGTTGCACTATGGATGTAGATTTTGCAAAAGGTTTTGGAATTTTGATAATATCCTTAGGGACTGGGCTGCATAGATAGCTTAAGGGCAAATTCCTTCATCATGCATATTTCTTAACATTACTATCACTCCCACTACCAGGGAAAAGTCTAATATTAATACATATACATTTGACAGTACTTGTAATGCTCATTATAGTCATAGTTTATTTCTTTCAGTTATTTGCCCTTATACTATCAAACACCAGAGTTGCTCGGGGATATGCAGCGTGGCTGCTTCGACTAGTTTAACTTTGTTCTCCATGTTGTGGCAACTTGTGCGTAAAGCTTTCAAGCGTCTTTGATGACATTTCTGATGGACATTTGATTATAAGCAGTTTAAAATTTGTCGTCAGGCTCTCTCTTTTTTGTTGAGTTCGTGATTGAAAGTTGATATGAATTTAACCCTGTCCCGGATACTGATAACCTTTTTAACTTAACCAAGTGCATTTGAATGTGTAGTTCATGTTTTCCATTTCAAGTCTACATGTTCTATCAACATGTTAACTGTGTTTCTTTTGGCTGCTATTTGTAGTACGGGATTTAGTTACACTTATCCCCGACATGTAGTAAAAGAGTTAAATGTTACCAACGGCGGATATTGGGGCAAGTGGCACCCGCCAAGTTTCTGTGCTGATGGACATTATGCCTATGGATATACCATGAAGGTTTGGTGTTAATATATTACTTGATACTAAGCCATATGCAAAACATCTACCTTCTTATATTGATGTACAAAAAAATGTTTTGTTTGAATTTTAAAGTATGATTGGTTACACAGGCAAAATGTTGACTGCGTTTAACGTACGTCTGGCGTACGTTAAACGGTTTGAAAATTGTCAAAGTCACTCAACTGGAAAATCAAGGTCAAGGTCAAAAGATGGGATGCAACTGTGCTAAGGTACTACTGGGGCATATGCATACCAAGTTTCATCAACCTAGGAAATGAGTTCATAGTTCATGAGATATGGAGGTGCTCATAAAACTTTTCCAAAAAGTTAACGCCGCCGCCGCCGGTAAAGTAACACCAATGTCCCGCTTTGCTTCGCAGGCGAGACAAAAACCACAAAGAAAAACAGCCAGTAGCCTTCAACGGGACCAGTAGGCGCTGCTTATTATCTTAAAAAAAGATGCACACAATTCAAATCCAATCCTGAAATAGTCAGAGAAAGATCCGAATAAGAACACACATTTACAACCCACCAAAAACAGCTTAAGAACGAAACTTACAGAGCAATAACATACGCATGAATTGAAGAAAGAAGCCAAGTTGTTCAATTGTGGCAATCAAATGTCGTAAAATCGATAGACATAAAATGAGCACACAAAAAACAAACCACACAACAAAAACACATATTACAAACAGTGAACTCATGTGCTCAGGAATAGTAAGCAGCTCCTGCTTTCTATAGCATTAGTGTGACGTTTAAAAGAGATACTTATCGATGTCTTGAATGGTGACAACAAAAGGTGTAAGTAATTTTTCTTTAGCATAACGTGACGTTGAAAAGAGATAGAAATCCCGAATTGATCACGTTGTACAAATTCTTCAATGTAAAGTCTTGTATGTCGTTTTGGATTTATAAATCAAAATATAAACGGACGTTCTGGATTATTTAAAGACCTGCATAGAAGGTAAAGGTAAAATCCCGAAATACATAAATAACAATATTTTTTTTTTTTTTTAAGAATGGATAAAATTATTTTAAATTCTAAACTTTTTATTGGTATTTACTGTGGGTTCATTTATTTTCGTTGGTACCGATTTTCATGGTTTAATGACAAAAAAAAAGGATTAGTTTATTCGTGGTTTCTAAGTCCTAAGCATATATAGATCAATACTAAATATTCTTTCCGTTGGGTATCAAATGTCGTGGGTTATGCCTATCGTCGAAAACCACGAAAATTGATACTCCGCTTACCTTCTAAACAATTCTATTATTTACCCATTTACGAGCAACAGTGCAACATCTTTTATTCTTCTGGTTTATTGCAAGTCACTAGCGATACATGAAATGAAAATAGTAACAAAAATAATAATTATTTAGTAACAGGACATCATCAATATCACAAAATGTGAGATTAAGAGATAAAGCAAATCCACGATCCTGTCCAATGGTCATTGTCAGCAAATCCCTACACAAAACGGCAAACCATATTTTTTTCAATTTTTTAGATTGAAGCCTATCAACATCGACATGACGACACATCATTGAACAGTGTAGTTCTTAAATGTACAAATGAAGATAAGCATGGTGTTGCCCATGGCGGAGAAATCTCTTCAGGTCAAGGGGAATATGGGGACTGGGTAGGATGGACAGAATGTCACTATGGAGATTTTATCACGATGTTCGCTTTAGAGGTGGAACCTGATCAGGTAATTTTGGAGACTATCAAACTAACGCAATTTGTTTTGGTCGTTGGTTGGTCAAGTACAACAAAGCAATTGTCCTTTGAAAGCAACAACACAAATTGTAACATGACGCATTTCATTTGTATTCTTGAAATTATATGATTTAGGAAATTAACCTATATTTTTCGTCTTAATTTCTTCGTTTTCTTTTTCAATTTCTTTTTTGTATATCATTATATTTATTCATATTCTTTGCTTTCAGGGCTCAGGTGATGACACAGCAGCTAATTACATCAAATTTAAATGCAGGGACTTGGCAGGACATCAGCAAGCATATGAAATGGTCCGTCCTCCTGGACGTGGGTGGTTTGGGCCATACGGAGGATGGAGTGAGAGCTGCCCGATACACACAGCCGTTTGTGGTATTCAGACTCGGATCGAAGGACCTCAAGGTGGTGGTATCCATGGGGATGACACGTCACTCAATGACGTCAAACTCTTCTGCTGTAATAAATTTTAAACTTTGACATTGATTTCGTACTTGTTAAACCATTTCAAATCAAACAAAATCATAATTATGATACTCTCAGACATATTGACTATGTTGATAAAGCTTTGTTTGTTGTATATATAGAATATGAAAACAACCGATTTTGTTTGTTGTATATAGAATATGAAAACAACCGATTTAACTTGTTTTGGATTTGACATTTGACTATGCCATCTCAATACTAAATCCTCTGTGATTAATTTATTAGCTCTCGTTTTGTGCTACCACCGAATCGAAAGATTGGAATGGAATAGAGAATTTGGCACCATAAAACCTGGTTGGGCCTACCAATTAAATGCATGTACCAGTAGAAGATAATGAGATGTGGAGTGAGTGTTCGCAATACAAACTACACAAATTGTTGGCAATTTAAAAATCCACACTGGAAACAGCCAGTATCGGTCAATGTGGCAGGTGGTAGCTGCTTGACGTCTTGCAGTTGGTCTATAAGAAAAAATAATGCACATATGATATAAAACCAATCCTAAGATAAACAAAGAAAGACATGCAACAAATAACATTTAGATGGACCAGGTTCAAAATATTTTTTATAGGAAAAAACAAAGCCCCCCCCCCTCAAGTTTAATAGCCAGTCTCTTATAATTTTATAAAGACAAAAAAACCAAGAAAACTAGTCAAATGGTGCTCAGATGGTCAACGAGTAGACACCATTTGTTCAAGGTCTAGACATATTTACGGTCATATATTAAATATAAGTGCTAAAGCATTAAACGACAAGCGAAATATATAAGTATTATAATAGCGAGCATCGCAGATGCGAGCCCTACGGTTTTGTACATGTTTTGAAATGTGTCAGAAATATACTGACAAGAAAACCGGAACATGTCTACTTTACGGAGCAAAAATTCAAATAGGCACGGAGCAAGTAAATCAACCAACCCTCTGGCCTTATAAAATATACATCAAAATCTGTTATGCAAAATTTAAAAAAAATAGAAATGCAAAACCAGTGATGAAACCCTTATTCATCCACTTGTTTATTTTAACACAAAGATTTTTATTTAAACACCACTTGGTCTTTTCCGCTGAAAAACGATTTTCCGGAAATTAATCCCGAGCTAGCTTTGGGCAACTGTTTAAATCGTTCCATTATCTACTCACACCTAATGCATGATGATGATACTGACCAAGCTTTGTTAAATTCTAAGCAAGATATTAACTGAATAAAATCTACTTACAAACTTGCACTGACAACGACTATTTCTTAATACATGTATAATAATAAATAAAAGGGTCTTACCTGAAAATGAAATAAGACCAAAAGAGAGTCATATCCTGCGGGGTTTCACTCACTTTCCATAAATCTGCATGATATTTGTTCTTTACAGTTTTATCCGCCAAGTGTCTTTATGCACTTTCTGTTACCAATGCTACAAATAAACACTGAAACTCAGAAAATCTCACAAAACCGGACAGAATCTGAATGGTGTTGTTTTGGTCTGCTGAAGAAGCGGTAAATAATCTGATGTAACCGGAGAGCATGAATTACTTCACAAAATCGACATGACCTGACCGTGAATCGAACCCGAGTCTTCTAGGTTGAAATACAGTCAGGCGCTTTACCTCTGAACCAAAGAAGTACTTCCCTTGTTCAGGGATAAAGGCTGGCTATTCAAATCTACTAGGAAGGGGGGCAACCCCGTTACACTGAAAAGTAAATGATGTCACGGAATCCATTAAGGGATAATTTCGTCCCCGCTAAATGTCGTCCCAGAATGTTACAAGGATTTATTATTTGCACAAATAATTGATTTTTTGATAAGTAGTTATTGATCCCAGATATTTTAACAACAATGTTCTCAAGTGCATATGATTAAGGTAGGGTTGGGGTCAGATTTTTCTGCTATCTTATTCCTTTTTGGAGGCCGAGCACATATTTTAAAAAATATATAATTTTTTGGTGCTCGCTAAAAAGGCAAGGCCTTAATCATATTAGGTTTATTCTCTTTTAAAAAAATATTGTTCAAAATTTTTGCGAACGAATTTGTGAGCGAGGAAAGGGTGGTTATGCAGATATTTTTAATATCCACAGTCGCACGGCATTCATGAGGGTATCAATCGAAACACCCCCCTTCGATTAAAATGCACTCAATGAGTATTGTGTATTGAATTTTATTAATGACCCAGAAAGAACCCCTGCATTAACCAATCAAACAATAGAAATATATATACGAACCAATAAAATATGATACGAATACATTATGGGTTTTCTAAAATATATATGAATACATAATTTTTGTTTTGTTTTGTAAAATGCAAAGGAATAAATAAAACTTTTGCCGGTCATTTAAAATGGCAATGAAAATGAAGATAAATAAGAGTGTGTTTCATGTTAACAAATAATGAAAAGTAATATAGAATAAAAAGCATATTTCTAGACTGGAAGCAATAAGATCACTCCGTCGAGACTAAAATAAAAACGCGAAAATCACCACTACTCTATAGACCACATAAGGCTTCGCTCCGCATGCCTAAATCTATTGTTGTTGCTGGTAGTCGGTCAATTAATGGTGTGGGAATTTTGTTTTGTCTTATCAATCTTATTGTTCCTGGTTTTCAATGAATACTTTTTCCCGTATCCAATCACCTTCGTGATCTGGGTTAGTATCGTAGATAAGAAACTGTTGATTCTATATGGGCACGTTAAATGATAACATCAGGATACAAGTTAGTATATAAAGAGTTTTGAGAATACTACTTTAGTCCATTCTGAAGTATACTTTATTAAAGACAGGATGCGTGGTCTTTTTCTGCTCTTTGTGGGTTATAACTTTTGTTGGTGTTACAATTATCCACGGACTGTGAAGCATGTACTAGAAGTAATGAATGGCCACGGCTGGGGATCCTGGCATCCACCAAGTTTCTGTGCTGAGGGACATTTTGCCTATGGCTATACCATGAAGGTTTGCATTCATCACTATCTTTATCTTCGATTTTAGAAAGGGGTTATTGCTTTCGCAAATTTCCTTATGTTTTATATTCAGATTGAAATTGTGTTTTATGCGACCAAATTAATAAAGTAGATGTAATAATTTATTGTGAATTTCAAATGATAGGCATTTATCCAACATGGCATGATCGCGTTGTTATCTTTCATTTGTAAAATAGCATACGCTCTACGAACCAATTTTTGTTTCCCGAGAAATGAGAGACAGAAATATGGTTTCAACCTTTCGTTCGACTATTGTGTGTGTGTGTGTGTGTGTGTGTGTGTGTGTGTGTGTGTGTGTGTGTGTGTGTGTGTGTGTGTGTGTGTGTGTGTGTGTGTGTGTGTGTGTTTTTTTTTTTGGGGAGGGGGGGTTGCCGCTTTTCGCCTTAGCATATCTTCAAAACGTCTTTTAACGTTTTAATAAATGCTCATTATGGAGGCTGTAAGAAATCCCCAGTATATAAATGAAGTCTCACTTTTTAGTTAGTCGTCATAAAAGTCTCCATTTTTGTTTGTGTCGTTTTGGTAAATTTCCCCGATACATCGGAAGCACTAATCTAAGAAATACATGGCACCTTCTGTTGTCTGCTTGAATATCACTTCCTCCAGTTAATTGTACTGTATTTGCACCCCATCATAGTTTGCAAAGTACAAAGTACCAAGTTGGTATTTAATAAATTGCACTGAATAAAGAATATGCATATATCGAAACATAATTATTTTATTAGTAAAAATTACACATACTACATTTCCTTTACTAGATTGAAGGTAACCAACACGGTCATGATGATACGGCACTAAATAGTGTGGTTCTTAGATGTACCAGTGTAGAAAAGTATGGTTCCCATGGCGGTGAAATCGCTTCCGGTGAAGGGGAGTATGGGGACTGGGTAGACTACACGGATTGTCACAGTGGAGATTTTATTACAAAATTTTCTTTGCAAGTGGAGCCAGCTCAGGTAGTCTATCTTTCATTTACTATTTGATTAACCCTTTCCATTACGATAACGGTCAAAAATAGCCTTTGCTGCCGGTACCAGTCTTGTAAAAGATTTTTACTTCCTGGGTGCACGTCAAAACATGGACGCCAATAATATAGTCCCTATTTTTCTCTTTTTTTTCTACGCATCCCATATTTGAAAATGTACAATTTTTGACATTGATTTTAAAAGATATATAATTATTTTACTTGAAAAAAAAATTTGGTACCATTTTAGGAAAGGGAAAATGTAGGGATATGCTGTTTACTATGGGTGGTGCGGCTAAGGATAAACAGTGAAATGAAAGTGGAAAACATGCGACTTTCACTTTGAGGTTAGTTATTTTGAAAAACTTCGTGGCTTCATATGGTTTTCTTTGCATGAAATGATTTTTTCATCTTTCCCAAAGTACAGCATATGCTTGAAAGTTTGATTGAATAATTTTTAGAATTTTTAGAATTTTTTATTCCAACCCTGTTTAACATTATTGGCAATGGAAAATCTTTTACAAGACTGAGACCTGCCACTTGATCCCTTGATCCCTTTTAGTACTAACCCCCGCCCCCCCCCCCCGAAACATCTTCTAAGTCTCCAACCGAGCGTAAAAGTGGCCATTTTTTGGTAGCAACCCTATTTGTATAAGTATTCCCGAACATGCAAATTCATGGGGATATCCAGAGGCTCTAGGGGCCCCGAAAAGGTATGGTAACCAAAATGACAGTGAAGCGCCCAAAGCACAGGGAAAGGAAAGGGTTTACGGTAAAACAACTTTATCATTGTTTTTCACACTGTTGGTTAGCTGATGCACATCAAAGTAAAATAAGTTCAGAACTTGAATCAATCTTTTATGCATTTAAGAGTTTTACTTTATTGATTTATTTTAAAAAAGACTAGAAAATGTGTCTATGACCCACAGAATGGCCCTCTCATTCTTGAAATATCATTGATCTACACATTTATTACCTTGGATATGGATCTTTTCTAAGAAATATACCAAAGTCGTTTAAACATAAAGTACAGGTTGCAGTTACCAAATTTATTGTTGGAAATGCTGTCTAACCCAAGACAGATCTAGTGGTGAAATACCATTGACCCCCAACATGTAGTATGAGAGATATAGACCTTAAACAAGAACTTAACAAAATTCATTCATGCGTAAAATATAGATCACAGTGACCTAATTTCTAGTCGATGGTGTCATGCTTCCCAAGACACATTTAGCGGTGAAATATAACTGACTCTATCATATATTATTCCAGTTACGGACCTTATACCAAGAACTTAACCAGAGTCGTGCATGTGTAAAATATATATCACAGTAATATAATTCCTAATGGCTGGTGTCACGTGTCGATGGAATGATAAAAGAGAAAAAATATTTTTAAGTAATATAAATAATATTGACTTCAATGCTTGGTGCAACGAATTTGAAAAAAAAGTTGAAACTAGTAATGATGAAGATACTATTAATGCTAAGATTTCAGAATTTTCTTCCATTCTAATTAACGCATCAAATAGCAGAAATTTTACTAAGAAAAAGAAATGCAAAAAACCTAAGAAACAATGGATAGATGATGAATGTAATATTAAACATAAAGAAGTGAGGAGGTTATCTAGACTGTTAACAAAAAATCCCTGGGATACAAATTTGAGACACAAAGTGGCCTTTACAAAAAAGGAGTTTAATAGATTAACTAGGAAAAAACAAAGAGAATTTAAAAATAAACTTTTAGGAAAAATTATGGAATGTGAAGAAAAAAATCCAAAAGAATTTTGGAAAAATATTAATCTGTTAAAAGATAAAAATATTAGTGACCCTAGCTCTAACATCTCCCCAAACATTTGGATTGAATATTTTCAGAAACTCATGAATAAAGATTATATAGCAGAATATTCTGAAGATGAAAATTATAACTTTGAAAAAGCAATTGATGTTGATTGTTTAAATAATATTATTACGACTGAGGAGGTTCTTAAAGCAGCTAACCATTTAAGAAATGGGAAATCATGTGGCCCAGATGGTATTTTAAATGAAATGCTTAAAGTGTCATGTACTCATTTTCCACAATTATATGTATCTATGTTTAATGTATTGTTAAAATCTGGTGTATATCCAAAGCAATGGAGAAATAATTATATAAAACCCATTTTTAAAGGTGGATGTTATAATGATCCTTCTAACTATAGAGGAGTAGCATTGTCAAGTTGTTTTGGTAAATTTTTCTCAAAAATCCTTTCAACCAGATTAGATATTTTTCTAGAAAAGAATAATATAATATGTAAAGAGCAAATTGGCTTTAGAAAAAACTGTAGAACAAGTGACCATATACTGACACTTAAAAGTCTTATTGATAAAACTTTTAAATACAAAAAGAAACTTTATGTATCTTTTATTGACTTAAAAAAAGCCTTTGATACGGTTGATAGATTAGCTTTACTTTTTAAACTTAAAAGACTTAATTTGAGTAATAATTATTATAATATTTTTAGGAGCATGTACCAAGAAGTTAATTATGGAGTTAAACTTGCCGAGGGTGTAACAAATATATTTTCTTCTAAAGTTGGGGTTAAACAAGGTTGTGTATTGAGCCCTACCCTATTTTCAGTGTACATTAATGATATGGTTAAAATATTTGATGAAAAATGTGATCCACCTTCTTTTGATATGTCTAATAAAATATCTTGTTTGTTATATGCAGATGATATAGTATTGTTATCTGAATCTGCAGCTGGGCTACAAAAATGTTTAGATAACTTATCTGGTTATTGTCAAAAATGGAATTTGACAGTTAATATTGAAAAATCCAAAATAATGATTTTCAATAAAGCTGGAAAACTTTTGAAAAAAGACAAATTTTTCATCAATAACTATGAATTGGAATTAACAAATGAATATAAATACTTGGGGATTATTTTTAAGCCTTCAGGAAGCTTTACTAAAGCTAATGATTATCTATGTAAAAAAGCAATCAAAGCTTTATTTTGTGTGTATAAGAAACTGTATTCTGACAAAGCTAATATTCAACTTCATTTAAAATTATTTGAATCATGCATAAAACCAATACTTTTATATTGTAGTGAACTATTATGTTTAGATATGTTAGTAAAGGAGAATTCCTTTTTTAATGATAGACATTTCTTATACCAACCAGTTAAAGTTCAAATGAAATTTGCAAAATATTTATTAGGTGTCAATAAGACCTCATCCAACATGGCTGTACTTGGTGACTTAGGTATGTTCCCTTGCTCTATTGATGCATTAAAACTTGTAGTAGGATATTGGTATCATATTGTAAACTCTAATTCTAAAAGTTTGGTTCATTTAATGTATAACAACATAAATAATGATAATTGGTACAAGTCAAAAATGAGAAATATATTTGAAAAGATTGTCAAATTTGATCATATCTGGAAGAACCAGAATTCATTAAGTAAAAATAGATTAGTCTTTTCTACTCAAAAAAAACTCAAAGAGGAGTTTATTTTTTTCTGGAAAGAGAAAGTTTTTCATGACACAAACCCTAATAAGGGAAATAAACTTAGAACTTATAGATTAATAAAATCCAGTTTCGAAATGGAAAATTTTTTAAAAATAGACATAAGAAAAAAGGTAGTTTCAGAATTTGTTAAAATAAGAATAAGTAATAGTAATTTAGCTGTTGAAACAGGAAGACATAAAAACTTAGCACTAGAAAATAGAATATGTAAACTTTGCCACGTTGAGATTGAGGATGAGATTCACTTTGTATGTAGATGTACTCGGTTATCTGATGCCCGTAAAAAATTTTTTGATTATTTATCTAATATTATTCCAAGTTTTATTCAGATGTCTGAAGAAGAAAAGTTTAAGTATATTATGTCAAACAATGATTATGACATCAATAAATTCTGTATGGAAAGTATAAGTAATCTGTACAACATAAGAAATGATCTTATATAATTAAGGTTGGAAAAGTATATATATACTGATAAAAATATATAACTAACTTAGAAAATTGATATATATATATATATACATTTATTTAATATCACTATTATGTTATAATATGAAAAAAAAGGTCAAATGATGTAGTAAATCAGGTTCCTCCTCAGTCGTAAGTAAACAATATGATACTTCATATGTATATATTCTTTATTGATTGTATGTTTTTGTAATGTCTGTTGTTTGAGCACAATCCTTATATGGATTTCCTTCAAATAAAATAATTTGAATTCGTGTCATGGTGAAATAACATTCACCTCCAGCATGTAGTATCCGGGATATGGACCTCAAGCAAGATCTAAACCAAAGCCATACATGCATATTACTAGTATATAGGTCGAAGTCACCTTATTTATAGAAGGTGCTGTTGCGTACCCAAGACACATCTTTTTTTTTAATTATCATTGACCACCAACATCTAGTATCTGAGGAATTGACCTCAACCAAGTTAACAAAAGTGTTATGGACGCACAAACGTACGGGCGGATAAGGGTAAAACCATATGTCCGATCCACATACGTTATCGGGCCATTAAAATGTTAACATTCCTACATGCTCATTGGAAATTTATTGTGGTTCTATAAAAACTAAACATTTAATGACAGAAAAGCATCATCAAACTATGGTATATTGTTTGCTTTTAGGGTCATGGAGATGATACAGCGGCAAACTATATCAAATTTAAATGCAGAAACCTATCGGCAACTGAAAATGAATACGAAATGGTTCGTCCACCAGGACATGGGTTATTTGGGACGTATGGAGGTTGGAGTGACAGCTGTCCCGCTAACACAGCCGTGTGTGGTATACAGACAAGGATCGAAGGGCCACAAGGCGGCAATGGTGATGACACGTCACTCAATAATGTCAAACTTTTCTGCTGCACCTAATTTACCTTCGTGCAAACATTACATTAAATTAATCATTACTGAAAATAAGTTTAGTTATTCAAGGATTATGAGTTATATTATGATCCGAATACCAAAATTAAATGTAATCAAAAAAATTATAGGTTTTTGTTTCTTGTTGCGACCCGCGGTATGTTTGATTGTTTCTACGTAAGATTTCTACTGGAATTTCAACCCATGTTTTGGTATCTCTAGTTCAAGAGTAGAAGAACTGAAACAAAGACCAAAACAAGTGGTAAAATACTATCCATAAAGTGATAAAACATAAACGAAGGTAATTTGTTATGTAACATATATGGCTATGCATTGTAAGTTGGATATCTTGTATTTTGAAAATTCTAGTTTAACGGTAGTCTATCGGCCTCTATTCTTTTGTTGTTCGAGGTCTTTAATATCAACAAATGTCTAAAAGAAAATAAAACTTTAACATAAGACTGCTTACCTCCAATTTATATTCTATATGCTATCCATACTGTTCTTTCAAGACATTCCCTAGCAGATATCAAGCAAAATTACAAATTTCAGATAAAGAACACAGAATATCAGACTCAGTTTACATATTTAAAAACTCGTTTCGATATTTTCTAGTTTATGGATATAAAGTTATAGACGAAACGCACGTCAGGCGTAGCAAAATTTATTGTCTGGAACTTTGTTGTAATTTTTATTTCTAAGATCCGTGATGGTTAGCGCTCCTGCGCTGCTGCTGGAGTATAAATTCTGCGAGGTAAGCCCGCCCCGGTATCAGCTATAAATTATCCGTTTAAATTTCAAAATTGTTAGAACCCTGACATAGGTTAGTCTTAGTCATAAACTGGTTTCTTGTTCGGCATTTTTGGCAACGGTTGTCAAGCCTAAATATAGGCTCTTGGCATTTAAACGGAGTACAAAAAGCCTATATATAGGCTCCTTGGCATCGTAAGGGTTAATTTATTTCATAATTTTATAAAACACTAATTTATATAGTGTTTGGCATTTTCAACTTTTGGTAGAGAGCCTCTGATGAGTCTTGAATAGACGAAACTACACAGTTCATATCAAAATATGTGTCATAACACCATGCTCTGTTCCATCATTACACTACCGGAATTTGTTATAATAGAACGTTTGTCGTGCGAAAATTGCCTTTATATAAAGTTTTCACATCCCATCTGTAAAATGGTCAGATCAGATAAATTATTTGTACTTGTGGTTACACACTGTAGAAATTGATGACCACAATGCTTCTGACTTGGTACAGACAGCTAAATAGAAATGGTGGGTTAAATAAGCATAGAATACTAACGCGGGTCATGACAAAATCTTTTGACTATGTTGTGTTCTATGGTCATTACCGGATCCTAAGATCGCAATGGAAGAGGGAGGTTTGGCGCCATAAAACCTGGTTTAACCCACCATTTCGTTTGAAATGCCTGTACAAAGTCAGGACCATTGCGATCCACCAAGTATGACTGATTCGTTTTTGTCATTTTCTCTGGACTATGAGTTCGGTAGTTTTGTTATTACCTTTATTTGACACAAAGACAACACCAACAAACACACCCGTCGCTTTGCTTAGTGAAAGTTAAAGTAAATTCTAAGGTGCTCAACCTTCCCCTTCTATTACTACCAAGTTTTAAGCCTTCAGTTGTGAGACAAGACAGGAAAGAAGACTAAAAATTGGATAATGGTAAACCGCATAAAAGAGGTAAAAACACACATACGAAATCCAAATATAGATAAAAGTAAAAAGGTGACCAAATTTTTGTATATCGGTCCTTCGCCATGGGAAAAAAACATGGATAAAAAAAATAAAACTTGCAAACACAACAGCATCTGATTAGGGACAGAGCACTGCGACAGGCAAAATGGGGAGGCCATTCTAATACAATAGCCAACCCCAATTTATGTATTAATTTTAGATAATCCTGGGTTTTTTAAAGAGATCGTATAAGACTTTTGTTAATTACCTTGAGATGAGACAACGATATCCTTTGGACTAATGTGAAGTTTTTATGCACATTTGGTTTAATATTTCAAGTCTAAAACGCTATTTCTATTACATTTACAAAAGAATGGCATGGGTAACTTTGTCGAAGGTAAAGTTTTGCTAATCAAAATTACAGTTGTAAGAAAACTTTTTGAAAGAACGAAAAAAAGCAAAGAGGTACCAATGTGACATTCAATTATTTTTCCCCAACCTGGTTTTCTTTGATGTTGTTCAAAAACTTAAATTATGGTCTTATCTCCATCTTCGGTCCGGACAAACACAATATATTTCAACGAAAGAGAAGCACTGTTTAGCCGGTACTGGAAACATATAGTTGCTGAATTGGTGCAACTTTTAAAAAACAAAGACATGTATTGAACACCTTCGTTACATTACCCTATAGCTATACAGTTTAATGTAGAGTAGTCGATACCCACTAGCAACCACTGCTCTAACAAACTAGACGGGCGGTCTTCCATGGAAGACGTACTAGTTAGTATGTCGCCTGAATAATTCGGTTAAAGGGCATAAAATCGCTCTACATCATATAGTACTATAGTGGGAACCTGCATGCCAAATATTAAGTTGTTACTATCAAAACAGCGATGTATTTTTTGTGGCACCGAGGGACGATGGATAGTGTCAAAGGGACTCCCTTTGGCGCGTTGCAACGCGTTGCGCGAAATAATAATGGGGGTGAGTGAAATAACGAATGGTGGCTTTACAACAACCTTATATATTTAACTAGAATTCATCGAAAATCAAATGATGTAATCTTGTTTATGTATCTTGAGTAGTTTTCCTTGAAGATTTCAATCCAGTCATCCTATCGGCCCAAAGGAACTGAAATAAAACACAATAAACGTGTAAAAGCCCAAGAGGTTATTTGTAGGACAAAATGAAATAAGAGTTTATTATACGCAATTTTTTTTTAAATATCAGCATCCGCTGTTGTTTTCTTTGAGAATGTTCTGTGAAGTATCATAAAGACGAATTCTAATCAGATTGAGTGCTTGGCATATATGTTCACCCATTCTTACGGTGTGATTGGTGCCAAACTATATGGCGGTACGTACTACTCGGCAATTTATGTTATTTTTTTTTTATAAAGGCCGAGGAGCTCTAATTGGTGTTCACAATATATAATATGCATTCAGGCCCTTGTATTAAAGAACGATCAAATGACTTTAATGATACGGTACCTCATTTCACAAACGTATGGGAGATGTTGATTACAGTCGACGTCATTCCAATGACGGACAGTTCCTGTTGCTATATGGAGACAATCCTCTTTACCGTTGATATTGTTAGGCTCCCCCGGGTACCAGTTAGTATAAGTAAAGGCCTTGCCACTGTGGTCCCACTTCCAGTGCCCCTCTACTTCATCTCGTCCGCCAAGCCAGTACCCTGAAAATAAAGTTAGCACAAAGTTCACTCCGTCAATCGCAGTCCCATTTGCATTGTCCCTCTATATCATCCAGACCCTTGAAAATTAATGAATGATTAAATGACCTTCCACTGTGGTCCCACTTCACGTGCCCTACCTCAGACCCGCCAAGCCAGTACCCTGAAAATAAAGTTAGCACAAAGTTCACTCCGTCAATTGCAGTCCCATTTGCATTGCCCCTCTATATCATCCAGACCCTGGAAAATTAATGAATGATTAAATGGCCGTCCACTGTGGTCCCACTTCAAGTGTCCTACCCCAGTACCCTGAAAATAATGTTATTGGCCGTATTACGATAACTCTTCCCATCAAGTCAGTAGCTTCATATCAAGTGCTCATAGACAAATGCTGGTTTTCTATTTTCTGGGATTGTAGATTTTTTATATTGTCACCCTTTACTAGATTTAAAAGCGGTAACGCGACTGGTGTGTTAGAATAAGCAGGAACTGCTTTCCATTCGTTTCGAAGTGAATTTTAAGTTCTTTATGCTCACCTGGCCTTCGTCTTCGTCGTCGTCGTCCGTCGTCATCGTCGTCGTCCTTAACTTTTCTTCAAACTTCTTCTCCTCTGAAACGACTGAACAGATTCGAACCAAATTTGGTCTGATGATACCTTAGGGTATCTTCCACAGAACTGATGTGGGGATTTTTGATTCGTCGAAAAACATGGCCGCCGTTGCTAAAAATAGACCAGGGGGGTCAGACTACTGTTTTTGGCTTGTAAATCAAAAAGTATAAGAGATAGATGAAATCTGATGCCACCCTACTGCATTAAAAGCTCTACAAAAGTTTTCTTTGGTCCAAGTTGTCAGATGACCCCTTATAGGGGTTACAGCCCCTTAAAGGTGAAAAATAGCGTTTTTTCATGTTTTTGCCCTATAGTATGAAAACTATTGCAGATAGAGAAAAGCTGTTGCTTGCTTAAATGTTCAGCTCATTTAGCTCTACAAAAGTCTTCATAGGGTCGAAGTTGTCAGATGACCCCTTATAGGGGTTACGGCCCCTAAAATGATGTTTTTTCATGTTTTTGGCCTATAGAAAGAAAACTATTGCAGATAGAGAAAAGCTGTTGCTTGCTTAAATGTTCAGCTCATTTAGCTGTACAAAAGTCTCCATAGGATCGAAGTCGTCTGATGACCTTTATAATAGGGGTTACAGCCCCTAAAATAACGGCTTTTCGTGTTTTTGGCCTATAGAATGAAAACTATTGCAGATAGAGAAAAGCTGTTGCTTGCTTGCTTAAATGTTCAGCGCATAAAGCTCTACAAAAGTCTCCATAGGGTTGAAGTTGTCAGATGACCCCTTATAGGGGTTACGGCCCCTAAAATAACGGTTTTTCGTGTTGTTGGCCTATAGAATGAAAACTATAGTTGATAAAGAAAAAACTGTTGCTTGCTTAAATGTTCAGCTCATTTAGCTCTACAAAATATAGGGTTGACATCAAGACCAGGTGAGCGATTTAGGCTCCTGGGAGCCTCTTGTTAGTTTAAACATATTTACTTATCCTGGATTGGGAAACAAGCTTAATGCTTCCATAAATCCCTCTCCAGTTTGCAGTTTGCAAGCATGACCTTTGTAAACGACCCCAGTAAGCCTACTCTTATCGAACTCTACAGAGGGGTCTTTAACGTGCACAGAGTATTGATCTCCCTATACACGGGACAACCTTTTTTCGTCCCTTCCGAAAGGACTAGCACCGTTCCTTGAGACCATCCTCGCAAATGGTGTCAAGAGAGAATCGGAAAATCGGTTCATGAAATTTTCACCTCTGACGAGGATCGAATCACGAACCTCGGTGTTAGTAGGGCGACGTGTCAACCAATACACCAACGACTCTCGTCTAAAAAACTATAAGTGAATTTTTAGTTCAGTTGATCGTGCCATAGATACAGGTCTATGACCGTGCTGTTCTGTGTTTGTTTTGTTGTGTTATGCATTTTATGTGTGCATGTGTTTGTGTTTTCTAAAGTGATTGTAATCTTTTTATACTTGTCTTAGCCTTTTTGGACTTTTGAAATTCGAATTGCCCATTGGTACTTCTTTGCTTCTTGTAACAATGCAAACAAATTCAAATGTAGCGATACTAATTCATTTCTCGCTTTAATCTGTTTGCTGGTAAGGAGAATACTTAAAAGCGGAGAGGTACCAACGGGGCATTCGAAAGTCCATTTAGGAATATTTGAGCTACTGCTCACTCAGTACACCCCCGCTACCCCCAAAATGACCTATGTCGGTAAACAAGAAGTAGATATCTGACAGACCTTATTTCCATACTTACAATAAAAGACATCATATTGAATCCATATACCAAATTTCAAGTCACTGTGATATGTAGTTGCTGAGAAAAATGTTAAGAAAATTTTCAACATTTGACTAGTAATGTCGAAAATTTACTAAGTTGGTAAACAGGAAGTAGATATCAGACAGACCTAATTTCGGTACTCGCAATAAAGGACTACATACTGAACACCTATACCAAATTTCAAGTCACTATGATATGTAGTTGCTGAGGAAAATGTTACGACAATTTTCAATAATTGACTAGTAATGTTGAAAATTTACTAAGTCGATAAATATGAAGTAGATGTCCGACAAACCTAATTTCAGTACTCGCGATAAAAGACCTCACACTGAACTCGTATACCAAATTTCAATTCACTGTGATATGAAGTTGCTGATAAAACTGTTACGAAAGTTATGTTGCGGACGGACGGACAGAGGTAAACCAGTATACCCACTCTTCTTCGGAGCGGGGGTATAATTAACACGAACGGGAACAGCACAAAAAAAAAAAACAATTGAATAGCAATCTGCCACGCAAACCTAAGGTGTTACGGGAGTGAACTGATGTGATCTGAAGGTTAGGCAGTTCCTTTGTGTTGCAATACGGTCCGTGACCCGTGGCCGTCGCGTTGCTGACGGACAATTCAGTGTGTCCCCCGAGCCAACATCTGTACTATTCTGAGATATAGAAATCTTATATTTGTCTATGATGTCATCCATATTTCTTAAGTGAAGACTCACCGTTGTGATCATGTAATGCCTTCTGTTCTAGGAACTTTTCTTCTTCGGCGTTTTCAATTTCAGCTAAATAACCTTCCATAAACCAACAAGCTTCCTAAAATCAAGTTAGAAAACATGGAAAAACAATATGATTATCTTTAAAAAAATTATCTCCCTTTTTGTGCTAGGCTTTGACTTTTTGCTAACACTTTTTTCCATTTCTATATGAAAGTTAGTGTTAACTGACTCGTGGTTATAATGATCTCCTACTATACTAGTTAAAGTTCGTCATACTGGTAGAAAAAAGTTTTGTGTGTCATTTTCATTTCGTTGTGAGGAACTTTCTTTCTTGTTGAATTTATAATTATAACAAAGTTCAACCCGCGTTTCTTCTGATCAAGACTCACCAGAAGCGCTCTACCCAAAGGTTGAAAATGTCAAACAACATGAAAAGTTGAACAAGAAAACCAACTTATGTCGAACTGCAATACAAGTTATGACTTAAGATCAGATTAATGAAGGCTCATAAAATGAGATGATGATTGCATATTATTGAAGCAATGTTGCAGTACATGACTTTATTAATACCTTAGCTTTGTCCCACGTCATCGTATCCGTGCCAAAGTAGTAACAAGATGAGCCATGCTGGACATAGGATCCCGGACAGAGGGAGGCAGCTAAACCTACAAATGTAACACCCAGTCAATATTGATTATTTTGACCCAATCTGTGTTATGAAAAATAACCCACCTTTCTTTTGAGTGAATGTACCAAGTCGGATGATCTGATTAAAATCTCTCCTACGAAGCTGAATTTCTTCAGGAACCAAATGAAAGCAGCTTGAAGGTCTTTTACATGTAATATCACTTTCTGGATTGAACATACTCTGAGGATTTGTGTGTCAAATTTGACTCGTTTTACCACTGTGCCTTTTACAAAGTACGACTTTAGTTTTCATATAATAAAATCAGAAAGTAACGTCCTTCACCGGCACGTGGTGAGTATTCGCTGGGTGTGAATTTGAGAGATGTTTTAACCCAAAAAAGCTATCCCCGTTAGATCAAATTTATAAGAAAGGCGAGGGGAAAGGTCTTATATGGTCATTATAAACGTTTTTCTTTAGATATCCGCTATTGGTAAAATAAATTCCCCCAAAATATCAGGTGTTTTGGCTTCAATTGATACCGGATCGAAAGATAGAGGTTTGCAGAATTGCAGAATTGCAGAACCGCGAGCAGTGCCAAATGGCCTCGTTGAAGGCTGCTGGCGGTTGTCCATTGTGGTTTTTCTAAATTGCCGTTTAATTGTGGGCTGTGTCGCGTACACTTATTCCACATCTCTTTATTTTCTATTGGTTCCAGAAAACCTTGTTTAAAAAACTATGAATACATGTACCAAATAGGGACCATTACGGTCTTCATTGTCTCTGGTGTGTTTATTGCTTTTCGTCTTTTCTTTTTTAACATTTCCTTGTCACCTTTTACGAATGTAAAATAGTTACTAGTATATGCATTGGTGTACGTGTTTTAAGCAATTTCTTAAAATAAAATACCTACCGAAAATAGCGAAAGGAAGAAAAATGGACAATGTCATTTGAACGGCCATCCTTTTAATTGTTAGAATTACTAGTAGCCCTTATCTATATAAGGTTCATCGGGTCACAAGCTTATATAATTATCCTCAAGATAAGCAGCTTTTTGTAACTGACTATTCAATATTTAATTAATTATATCTTTTAGCTTAAAACGTAAAGAGTATAAAATCAGGTGTGATTTAGACTCGTGCATTATTTATTATTTATTATATAATACCTCACTCATGAGAGAAGGGGTTATTGCAATCACCTTGTCCGTCCGCCCGTCCTTATGTAGTCCGTCCGGCATCGTACTTTGGTTACAGATTTCTTGGCTTGTACTGAAGGGATTTATTTCAAATTTGTTCCTTTGCTCAAGGATTGTTGTACAACAAGGCGCTTAAAGCATATCATAAATTACGTAAAGAGTTCATGTCCTTAACTCCTAGTGTTAAAAACTGTATTCATGTTTTTGACCATACAATAAAGCCAATTTTGATGTATGGATCAGAAGTGTGGGGATACTTCAATCCTTTCAAAAAGAAGCTTTCTACAAATAACACAAATGTGAATCTGGCCTTTCCAAAGTTACCAGCCGAAAATTTACATGTTAAATTTTGTAAAGTTCTACTTGGTGTCAATAAAAAAGCAACAAATCTTGCCTCTTTGTCTGAACTTGGGCGTTTTCCATTACATTTTGATATAATTAAATCAATGATTAAGTACTAGTACCGTTTGGAAAATTTAGGCTCCAGTTTTCCTATTTTGAAAGATGCTTTTTTGGAATCACAGGCTCTACATGAATCTAAAGTTCAGTCATGGTATGGGTCCATTTCTTTTTTATTAAAACACATTTCTGGAATCAAGGAACTGAACAAGGTGAATCCTCATAAATTCAAAAATTCCTTGAAAAGTGTGATGCATTATTATACCAAAATATGGATGCAACAGATGAAAGAAAGTACTGATGGCAAACTAAGTAGTTATACCACTTTTAAGTGCAATTTTGGACTTGAGCCTTATCTAAGTATAATCAAATCTTATGAGCAAGAAAAACCTTCATGAGGCTGAGAATATCGGCGCATAAACTAAGAATCGCACAGGGTAAATATGATGGTACTCTCCGATCTAGCAGAACATGCCTCAGGTGCAGCTCGGGCGAGGTGGATGATGAAAAACATTTCCTGTTTTCATGCAAATCACTAGATAATGCAAGAAATAGAATTTTGACTGCAGTCCTTTCCATTCGCCCCAATTTCAATCAATTACATCCAAATGAAAAAACAATTTGGCTACTAAATTCTGAGGATGTTAAAATATTAACTCATATATGTGAACTTATTAAGGAAAGTGAGATATAGTTTTTTTATACATTAGTCAGTAATGAGAGACATGTCCTTAATTTTTAATAGAAAGGTACTCCATTCTTTTTCTTTCTACACAATAACTGAATTATAGTGATATGACAAAGACAGGTGGACCATAGAGCACCGTCCCTTGGTGCCCTCTGTGGTTGTATTACTCTAAGAACTTGTTCATCCACATTGGGCACAAGGATGACTCACCTGGACTTGTAGCCACATAATATTTTCTAAGCAAAGACCGGGGAGTGCCATAAAGCACGGTCCCTTGGTACCCTCTGCTGACAGATTACATTATCAATATCTAGTCTGTCTGCTTTTGGTACAAGGATGGCATTACCCGTGTCTTGCAGCCTATTCCACAATGGAACAATTCAACAATAGTACCACTAGTATACCGATTATCATAAAGTGACAAATCATTTATGAAAAAACAGATTCCTCTCGTCCTGGCTGTACCTGGGTCTATATATATTAACACATTAACTATCATAGATAATATTTATTGTTATACACATTTTATATGCACTGTAATATACCCCCATGTGGGCCCATTCTTATGGACAATAAAATATTCTTCTTCTTTTTCTACACAATTTTAGCATGATGAGTTGTACCTAGCCTATCTTTTCAAATCTTTTGGTCATCTATACGTTTTGTTTTTCCGTGTTGACTTTTTTGAGTTTGAGGGTAAAAATGGAGACATTTTCGTAACAGATTTCTCGGCTTGACCTGAAGGTATTAGTTTCTTTTTGTACACAGCTTTACCATGAAGAGAAACGTGCTTTCCATGTCAGTCGGTCATCTACTTTCTGTTTTCTGAATGGTCGAGTTTGGGCATGCTTAAAACGACTTAGTGCATTCTTTTGTTTTCCTTTTAGACTCTGGTAGGGCAAGGCATCAACAATAAAACGCCCGAAAATGACAAACACACCTACCTTTCAATGGACTTATAAATCCCAATGCCAGTGCCGCTTTGGGTTCAAGTCTTACATGGTACAAGGTTTCTAGATACCATCCCAAGCTTGTATTTATTTTTCAAATAAAAAAAGAAATGATTTAATAAAACAATTTTCCTTTTTCAACCGAGATTATCAAACAATTTGGCATGTTTTTATTTTATACATTAATATTAAAGTGGCTGGCCACCATTTAGCAGTTTGATAATTATGAGGAAACTTTTCAAAATCGTAACATCATTTTAGTCTTATGAAATGCTATGCATCTTTAATTCCTGAGTCCAGAGACCGTATTTTTTTAAGGCCGTGGCGATTTTGCCGTAATTGTTAAAATTAATTAATTATCACATGTATTTAGGGACTAATATCATTTTTTTTTTACCTAGGAGGGGGGCTGGTCGTTTTAAAATCAAGCTTGTCATTTTTCTTGACCCCCCCAAATTAATTCATAAGAAAATTTTGATCCCCCTTTTAGAAAAATGACAAAAAATATTACCCCCTTTATAACCTCATGTTGAAATATCAACCTGCAAACTTTTACCTCAAATGATGAGTTATTGAATGATGTTGCATATCAAAGATTATAGGACATGATAGGGTTTTTTTGGGGGGGTAGACTCAAAGGCAGTTATATTATATGAGAAGCATATCTTAAATTTACGAAAAAGTCACAATGCTGATAGTATATTTATAATAATATCTATTGTCGGATTGACAAACTTACATAAGGCCCTAATGTCAGACAGGAACCGGTGGCCGTCAAGCAACTTTCTGAATCTGTGTTTTTGATGTTGAAGCATGTGAAATAATAAATATTGGTACAATAAACAAAGTTGCTATACGTAGCATATGTCCTACCACCGCCACATTAGAATTAAAAATCAAAATGGTGTTGCCTTATAATCAACTACATATCATGACAAACAGTCCTACAAAATCTTATCAAAATCTTAGAAGAGTTGCATCCACAAAGTGTGCATATGACCTAAAATGAACAGTGGGTAAAGTCCAATAACTTCTATAGAATTTTACAAATCAAAATTGTGTTTCTATATGATCAACTACATATCATGAAACAATCCTACAGAATTTCATCGAAATCCGTTGAGCGGTTTCAGAGAAAATTGTTTTTAAATGCTGGTGATGGGCAAGAGGTTAACGTTACTCTTTAACTTTGTTTGCGAAACATAAAACCACAAAGAAAGTCACAGAGAAAACATACAATATAAAGAACAAAATGGTTTTATATGTAGATGATTAATGATATTTAAATACACATAGCATATCTAAATGCTGTTTTTATAGTCTTTCAAAAAATATATGCATTTTAAATTTCTATAAATGAAAAATCTTGACCCCCCCCCCACATTCAAGTAAGAATTTTTTTTTTGAAATGGCAAATTAAATTTTAATCCCCCTACTTTTTGACCAGCCCCCCCCCCTCGTCCTATCCTCCCAGGTAAAAAATGAGGCATCAATTCGACTAATTATGAGCTACTTGTACTTTAAGTAGATCGAGGCTATTAGTCTATATGTCTTATGGATCTGAAATATGGATCTCAGATTTTAGTTCAAATTTAGACTCAGTAGATAAACTACCCTTTGAAAAAGTTCAAAACATGATTATGAAGAATATCTTGGGAGTTCACAGTAAGGCATCCAATCTCGCATTAAGAACTGAATTGGGACTTAACCCAATAAGCATAAAGTCCTACTATTTAATGTATAAATATTATTTAAGATTGGTTGCCATGGAATCAAAACATGAACAAAAATTCGAAATTTCAAAAGCAGCATTCAAAGAAGAGAAAAGTCTTTTCCAAGACAAAACTTATAGTTGGCTTTCAACTTTGCATAAGATTAAAGATACCATTTTAATTCCAAATCTAGACATAAGTTCTTCTGAGTTCAAAACATCTTTAGAAAATTTTAACAAAGATAAAGTTCATAGACAACTTAATTTTATTAAGAATAATAATGAAGGTAAACTACGTTTTTACAGTAAAATCTCATCTTCCTTTGAACTAAAGAGCTACCTTAAATATAATCCAGGGATGTCCAAAACAATCAGTTTTATTTAATCCCTGTATAATCTTAAAAAATCAGACAGATCATGGTTAACAAAAATCAGAATAAGTGCACATCCATTGGCAATAGAAACAGGAAGGTATTCTAAACCAATAGTACCTGCTAATAATAGAAATTGTAAATATTGCACAAACACTGTTGATGATGAAGTCCATTTCATCCTAAATTGCCCTAAATACAATTCTCTTAGAGAAAAATTTAAGATTTTTAACAACACTGAAGTAGATAGTGAAAAATTACTGAATCCTTCGACTGAAGAAAGTGCCAGGGAAATCTGTAATTACCTCAGGGAGGCTTTTAAAATTCGTTCTTTTGATTCCACTGCAACCAATCCAATATCATGTACTACAGACTAACTAAACTATTATTTTAGGTATTGATCCATATATCTTATACATACATTTGTATATAAAATAACTACAATTTATAAAATAATATGTATAACTTAAAATATTGGGACTTCAAATGTTTTATTTCATGTATTTACATTTATACTATGTGTTACATATATGTCTTTTGGATTACAATGCATTGTTACTCATGTGCTTTATCCAATAAACTGATTGATTGATTAGTTTGATAAGTTTTAAAATGTTTTGAAAAAAAACGGTTAAAGAGAGATAACCCAATTTTATCTTAGCGTTACCTACAAAATCTCGAACAGGTGCCCGTTTTGAACGAGAAATGGCGTTGTTTTCGTCAGAACCACAAGAGGAAATGTCAACTTAGTTTAACAAGTTAATATTTTTCCTGGATTACACCTCATTAGAGTTCGTTAGGTACGTTGTCAACTTAATCTTTAAATTCGTTCAAAAATGTAATAAACATCGAGTAGGGACGCTTGAATGGATTATCAGCTAAAATTACATGTAGATGTCCCAAGACTGGCACCAGTTCCATTGTTTGATAAGTTTTTCAGGTGCAGACTCTGCAAATTGCATTAATCGTTGAAATTATATTGGTTTGACTTCTCGTCACACATTTCCATGTTCTGATGCTGATAGTCAGAAATCTGAAAATTATGAAGGAGAGACAATGTCATATTTAAAAAATGCCAGTCTGTCTGTAAATTTTTACAGGTTGGTCACAACCCCCCAAATGGGGAGTAGTTACCCAAATGAGTAACTATTTTACGATGATAAAAAAAGATTATTTTGACTCAAGATGGCACAAATACAAATACAAATACAAATGTTTTATTGTCAATTAAAGACGCCCTTGCAGGCAGTAAAATCACAATATATACAATGATTAAATGATTGGTTTAGTAACAATAAAGAAAGAATAAGAAAAAAAAAATATATATAAATAATAATTTCTATGTTGATAACAGTAAAACGGTTATATCAGCAAGGGACACACAAAATAATCCCAAAATATTACTACATGTACTAAGCTAAGTATATTGCTACTGAATCACATGTCTACAGTCTTCACAGTTATAACTTTTTGAAGCACAAGCCCGAAAGTTATTATTTTTACAATTTTCTTTACATATAATTGGCTTGTAACTAACTCCATATTTTAAGGAAATTTTTCTGGTCCGAAAACTATTTTACTGGCAATGGCTGTGGGACTGTGGCTAATTTCGAAGACTGATGGAGTAACTTTTCCCAAAGATGTGTATAAAAATATCTTGTTTGAAAGAAATGGCATGACTAAAAGTGCTACACCGTTAGAGTGTATTATAATTACTCATTAAGATTTGCTTTATAGGATATATTTAAGTGTTTAACTAGTTTTGTTAAAAAAGGATCATGAAAATAAAAAAAATGGTATTAGACCCCTCACAGTCCTGCTTTTCAGAAAAGTGATGTTTGACTATAAATCGTATTGTATCATTGTCTGTTTTATAAATGTATGTATGTGAATGTTGCTGATTAAAATCCAAAGTTGGATTTTAAATCAATTAAATATTTGAATTATGACTAAGAAATTTGATGGAAATATGGTGAAAATTCCATATTTCAAGGGCCATATATATACATCTGTACATGTACATTTGTACATTCCTACAAATTTGAAAATAAACACATACTTCTTTTGTATATGTTGTTTTAATTGTTATAAAGATGTGCCATTTTGAAAAAAAAAGTAACGTTTTCCAAAATTATTTTTTTTTAACATTGTAAAACAGTTAGATTTACCATTCTTATGAAGTTTTGATTTGAAAAGGAGGATGGGAGATGGGTTGTAGAGCTAAAAGATTTCAGTCCCTTCATATCATGTACACTTGTATGCAACCAGTAGTGATTTAAGTTATATTGTGTCTTTTTTATTTTTGTCATAACCAGTTAGACATGTTAGACATTCACTACAAAACAACAAATATTGCCTGCCTAGCAGAAGCAAATAGAACACCTTTATATACCAAAATTCAGATGAAAATGCTGAGATTCCTAAACCATATAATAAACTCTCCAAACTCTTAAGTGAATTCCATTTTTGATAAAGTCAAAGACACAAGTATATGGATGTCCAACATCAAAAATTTATTAAATAAATTAGGATTTAACCATTTAAACCTCAATATAAATAATATTGATCTATACTTAAATAGAATTGAACAAAGAATAAATGATCAATATAAACAAAATATGAATAGCTCTGTAGAAGCTAGTAGCAAACTTTCTTTCTTTCATAAAATTTTTATACCAACTAAACGCCCTGCTTATTTAGACCTCTGTAAAGCTAAGAGTGAAAGATCTATCCTTTGTAAATTGCGTTTAAGTTCCCACAACTTGGCTATAGAAAGAGGAAGATATAATAATTCTGAAAGAAGTGAACGCATTTGTCTCTCTTGTGATAATAAAAACATTGAAGACGAGTTCCACTTTCTATCAACTTGTCCTCACTACAATAATCTAAGAAATAACCTTATTGAAAAACTTAAAAATCTACTAGGACATCCGTATCCTCATACTCTAACAATTAAAGAAATTAAATTTCTTCTTAACAACAATTCCTATTCAATTATTAAAATTTTCATTAAATTTTTACAAGAATGCTGGAAGATAAGAAAACACAATTAAATGTTAATGAATAAATTAGTACCACTGTCATGCCATGTTAATATTGATATATTTGTAATTATAAAATGTTTTGTTTTTTTTTTTGCTTATTTTTTGTGCTATAACCATTTAATGTAAATGTGCTTATGCAAATAAATATTGTCTATTGTCTATTGCATTATCTCCTAAATTTGCTTTCTAGAACAAAACAAGATCTGTATGTACATGTATGTACATGTATCAAGAAGTGTTATTATACCCCCGCTTCGAAGAAGAGGGGGGTATACTGTTTTACCCTTGTCCGTCTGTTCGTCCGTTCGTCCGTTCGTCCGTCCGTCCGTCCGTCCGTAACAAAACTTCCGTGGCAGTTTTCTAAGCAACTACATGAGATAGAGATCTGATATTTTGTATACAGCTTCATTCTATAGTACCATATGGTGTATACCGATTTTATGCTCCTAGGTAGTCTACTTCCTGTTTACCGAATACTAAGGTTTTTACACATAATGGACATAAATGCAAAATTTCCGTCACAGTTTCCCAAGCAACTATATGAGATACAGGTCTGATATTTTGTATACAGCTTTATCCTATAGTACCATATGGTGTATACCGATTTTATGCTTCTAGGTAGTCTACTTCCTGTTTACCGAATACTAAGGTTTTTACACATAATGGACATAAATGCAAAATTTCCGTCACAGTTTCCCAAGCAACTATATGAGATACAGGTCTGATATTTTGTATACAGCTTTATCCTATAGTACCATATGGTGTATACCGATTTTATGCTTCTAGGTAGTCTACTTCCTGTTTACCGAATACTTAGGTTTTTACACATAATGGACTTAATTGCAAAATTTCCGTCAGTTTCCAAAACAACTACATGAGATACAGGTCTGATATTTTGTATACAGCTTTATTTTATAGTTCCATATGGTGTATAGCGATTTTATATTACTAGGTCAACTACTTCCTGTTTACCGAGTATTTAAACTTGTATGCGTGGCTTAGTTCGGGGAGCGGGGGTATCACTAGTGAGCATTAGCTCACAGATTTACTTGTTCTTCTTGCCCCATTTCATAGAGTATTAAAATTAAACTACATTTAAACAACTGCCTTTTGGAACCATTTACAAAAAGTTATTACACAAACAAAACTTTGCAATCAAGAAATTTTGAGTTATCAGCCCTTGGTCTGTTGAGATCAATGTCTTGATAACATCAATAAGTATGACTCATTCCTTGGTGCAATACACACACATGTAAACAATGACCACCAGCCGAGCTCTTAATCTACTACACCTGTTTATAATGGACCAACATGATGTATTTGTTAGTTTTTTTATACATGGATTTTTTCTGGGTTTTCAATAAGGAATTTTATAATTAATTCTCAGAAGGTATGTGTTATTCAATATTTTAAATTTTTTTTATTATTAATGAAACTAGATAAAATCTTTGAAAGTGTTTCATGGTAGACAGTTGGTTTGTACATCATGATTCAGACATTGATTTTTATAGCTAATTAAACAAGTTATTAGGCAATCTTTCAATTAGTTGCTCAAACTATCTGTTTTTTAAGGCCAAACAAAAAAAGTTTTGTGTTTATGTTTGTACAATGTAGTAATATTAGCTACATGTAGCTGCATTTGATATTGTACTGTAAATACATAAAACTGAAATATTTCTGCTTATGAAATGCAAAATTACACAGTAATGAATTAAAACCACACAGTGAGGTTGAAAATTGAAAAAAAAATATGTAGACAATTATAATCAAATGAAAATTATGAGAACATGCAACATTAAGGTCAATTGTTTGCCAAATATATATGCCTCGTACTTAAGTTTACCTATATTTATATAGGTTTTTATGTCACCTGTAACTGTTGCAAAGCGACATATAGGAGTCACTTTGACACTATCCGTCGTCTTGCGTCCTGCCGCATCACATAAATTTCAGTCACAGTTTTCCAAGCAACTACATGTATGATGTCACAACCTCTTGATATTTGGTATGTAGCTTCTTCCTATAGTACTACATGGTGTAAAGAGATTTTATACCCCCACTCGCAAGAGAGAGGGGGCTACATGTATATTGCAATCACCTTGTCCGTCCGTCTGTCTGTCCGTCCGGTTCAATTTCTCTGCTTCTACTGGATGGATTGGTTTCAAATTTGGTACACAGCTTCAGCATGATGAGTTATACTCTGCCTACCCTTTCCAGGTCAGTCCATCATCTACTTCCTGTTTTCCAAGCCGACTTAGACATTTTTAGGGGGAAAAAAATTGAAATGTGAAATTTTTTGTAACAGATTTCTCAGCTTCTACTGGATAGATTGGTTTCAAATTTGGTACACAGCTTCAGCATGATGAGTTATACCGTGCCTCCCCTTTCCAGGTCAGTCCATCAGCTACTTCCTGTTTTTCGAACCCACTTAGACTTTTTAGGGTAAAAAATTTGAAAAGTGAAAATTTTCGTAACAGATTTCATGGCTTCTACTGGATGGATTGGTTTCAAATTTGGTACACAGCTTCAGTATGATTAGTTATACCTCCCCTTTCCAGGTCAGTCCATCATCTACTTCCTGTTTTCTGAGCTGACAGACTTTTTAAGGGTCAAAAATAGACAATTTTTTTGTAACAGATTTCTCGGCTTCTAGAGAAGGGATTGATTTCAAATTAGGTATACAGCTTTAGCATGATGAGTTGTATCGTGCCTCCCCTTTCCAGGTCAGTCGGTCATCTACTTCCTGTTTTCTGAATGGCCGAGTGGGGGTATGCTTAGCACGACTTAGTGCAACCCCTTGTTATTCCAATAATTAATCTACTTCCTGTTTACCAATATTTTAAGACTCAGTCAACATACGTCTTCCATGGAAGACTGCCATTCTTGTTCTTGATCAGATGATTAATAAATGATATTTTAGACTGTTGTTTAATATTTGGCATCACAAATTGACCCAAAAATGTATACTTCAAGGGCCCTAAGTTTCATTCAGTCAGTTTGTTCTCGTTTTGCTTTGAAGATTGAAGCAATTTGTACAACTGTTTTTGGTTAGAATTTTTTTCAAATTTAATTTTTGTTATCATTTAATAATTTTTTTGTGCCCCACATTTTCTGTCCATCCACAATTTGTTTTGTATGCTATAACTTAAACACCATAAACTACCAGCGTTGCACATTCATCTTAAATTTTTCACAGTTCTTAATGGTTAGTGAAAATGCAAATGTCAATTTTTTAACTTGGATTATTGGCTAGATTTCGTGGAGGGAAAATCTGGGTTATAAAATGGTGAATATTGGGCAGAGTGCCGGATCCCATTCATTTGATTTCAGGTCTGTTGTTCACTTACTTCCTGTTTAACGAAATCTGGCCAGTTTTGACTTCAACAGTTTTTTTGCTCATGGAGCGTGATATTCTAGTTGATATAGCAAAATATAACGTCTAAAGTCATGTAAATGCAATGTTCATATATTTGGCATAATTTAATTATCATGATTACAGGTGGGTAAAATATAGTAAAAAAACATAAGGCTAGACTCCTTTCCCAATATCATGTACAAGTATGTGAGCTTATTACAGTTTCAGACTGAGTAAACTGTTTGCCCTTCTCATCAAATTAATGACTGTTATATACATGTATATACATCTTAATTAAATATTATAACTTATTACCGATACCCCAATACATGTACATGTATGATGGACAGTATCACTGTATTGTGTTAGCTTTGTGTTTGTAGAAATCATGTATACTGTAAAATAACTGTTAAAACTGAGTACAGTGGCAGAGTAAAAAGGGAAGGCTCTGTGAATTGATCCTAATCATTGCTAATTAGATGTTACAACTTGTTATGTGATAGATTACCAATATCACTTTATTGTGTAAGCTCAGTAGGAATTGTATACTGTTGTTGACTAGTATCAGTATGTGTTGACATCATCAATTTATTAAGCTGTATTAGTAATAATTCAATAAAGAGTTATGACTTGTACATTTGTAGGGTGGTTAATCACTTATTCACAATGCAATAATAGCAAAACAAAAATAACAACAAGAAAAAAAAAAACAGAAAAAACAACAAGTAAAGTTATACATGTATTAAAATCCATTTTATTTACAAGAGTTCTGGACCTGTATGCATTTACAGTACATGTAACTCCTATTGGGGAACTTTTAATGTAACCATCTGAGCCTTCCAGGTAGAACTCCAAATAGTCTTGGACGTTAAAATTTGAAACCCTGTTATGCTAGTCCTCAGACTTGTTTTCCATCCTTCTGTATTTTCACCCCAGCCCCACCCTGCGAATTCGAACCCATCTAAAAAAACAGAAAAACCGACAGTTTTCTAGATCAATACCTTGATTTCTTCCAGCCTTCTGATCTTCTTTAATTGTCTATCTATGCCTTAAATGATATTATATTTATTTCAAGACAGATTTCAAATTCAACAGATGAGGTTTGTGACTCAGACTGATTTTAGTCAAACATGCAGAGATCAATAAAATGCCTTTGTCAATGTTAATTAAAAATTTATCCTCAATTTTGAAAGGATAATTGTTCAATTAGTTTTCTACATGTGCAATTGTCCTTGCAAAATATTGAATTTGTTTTGAAACTTACATTTACCAGTTGTAACTATTATACACATAGACCTTTTAATATTTTGATTTTACTTATTGTCTAGACATTATAAAAAAATCACAAAATCCCATCTTTGCACCGTTCAGCCTAAAACTTTTTCCTCATTTTCTGTATTGTTCAATTAAATATTCAATTTACTTTCATTATTGGAGGTCTTGTTTCACTATCTAGGATAGGATTCCATATTATTGTTCAATATGTCACATAACAGTATAACATCTGTAATCAGTATATGTTATCTCTTCTTTTTCATTATAGCTGCATGAGCTAGTATACTGTATATTTAGAATGTACTTCTAACTTTGATGTTTGAAATTTTATTCAAATTCTGAGTATTATTTATGGTGTTTCGGACCTTACTGTATTAAATATTATTAACTTTAAGAATGATGGTCCATCATCAGTTGTCAAAATCATTCTTCTATATTCTTCTATATTTTAATACAGCTAGACAAGACACCATTTAAATCAATTAACCCATTTATTGTTTTCTGTTTCTGAGTGTCCAGGTTTTTGTGATTACCATTTCGATTCTATTAGAATTGTTGTTTATTTTTTTAACAAATCTTGTAAGTTTTTTCCTCTTTTGTATGCAATCATAGGAAGCCTATTAAATATTTGCTTGCATCTTTTATTGCTCTGCAATACCTGCCAATGTTTAATTAATATTTTTTTCAAATTTTTCATGCCCGCATGCCCAAATGCCCGCAAAATAGCTACTCTGGACTGGTTATGCTAAGCACAGCATACATTCAAGGAAAGTGTAAAAGACAGATTCAGAGACCATTTTTTCTGAAAATCGCCCACATCTACATGTAACTGACAAACTGGGGTTGAAGTAATCCACAAGGCCCTGAAGAAATTATTGGTGTGTCCTTTAAATTTCCACGTTAAACTTAATATTTATAAAAAAAAAGAATTCAGGCCCAAGTATTTGAATTTACCTAAAATCTACATGAAAATAACAAAATTCCCAGTACATAACTTCTGATGTACATGTACATGTAGTTGCACAAACCAAGAGTGGTCAGTGATTCAGTAAAACCATCTGTTGATCTCAGCTGAATCACCTTCTCTCCCTGACTCAAACCCTGTATCTATTATAAGTAAAATCAATTGAGAGAGATAAAAAATATGTTTTCTTTAGCTGGGTCTCAGATTACTGAATCAGGAATGCGAGGATATCTTTTTATCAGAAATATTTGTGTATAAGTGATAAAACTTATACTTATGTAGAAACAGGGTAGGATACATTTGTATTATCTTCCTGAGGCATTTTTTGAGTAGTTTGTTCAATTTTCTTTTTTTCTTTGTTTTATTTTTATATTCTATCAACTGTTAAAAATTTGTTAAAGAATCCCAGTACACTGTAAACCATGCATATGATCTATACAATATTTAAAAAAATGTAAATTGTGTCAGAAAATGTTTTCATATTTGTGGGGGTATGCAAGTTTAGCTGTTTTAGGGCACCTATATACAATGTATGCTTGAAATTTTGTAATTTATGTATATACAATACATTTATGTACATGTAATAGTATATATGTATCTACCCAAATTTTGAGTTCCTGTAAATTGATAAAGATATAATATTAACTGCACTTCAAAGTTTTGCTGGTAACATCATTGAGTTGAGTACTGGGTTGTCCTTGTGTCGTTCATTACCAATAGTCTGGCTCAGTCTAAAATCAGCCCACTATTTGCTCTCTCAGAATTTGCAAAACAGATCAGATCTGTCTGACATTTCCAGCATGTTGATAATTTTTATGGAAGATCATCTAATTTAGTTATATTTACAATAGAAATATTAAGTTGGACCAACATGATTTCTTCAAGGACCACCAAGGATTGATGAAGTTTTGCAAACTCTTTCCCCTTCTTTTTATATACCAACGCAAATATTTTGCGGACATATAATGGTATGATGCTGTTGTCTCTGTCTACATCTTTGTCTGCATTGTCTGTTAACTTTAGAGTGATCCTTCCATAACTAAGTTCAAGTTTAATTTATAGCACTGAGGGTAGATTTTAATTAGAGTGTACCAGTGGTCCACTAATGACTTTTTTATATTTATGCCCCACCGACAAAAGTAGAGAGGGATATAGCAGTCATTTCTGTCTGTCGGTCTGTTTTTTCATTTCTCTGTCTGTCCCATTATTCAGGTGTACCTTCAGATTTATTTTACTTTCATTTTGTAATTCCATGTCAGAAGGAAGTATGTTGCATGGTTGGGCATCATCTCTGTTTGAAATATTCTTGGTTATGGATAGACACTCAAACAGTTTATGTCTGGCATACATGTACAGTAGTTGAATACATAATACAGTAAATTTAGTTTCTGAGTCAGAACTCTTTTGGAACAGCCAAAATTGCATGTTAATAGAATCTTAATTGTCAAGTAGTAGGCTGAACTGGTGCCAGACCATATTGTTATTCCATAACCAGGAATATTTTATAGGTTTTAGTAGCATTGATATACAGCTTTTCCTGGTCTTCTTTCAGAATTTCTCTGTAAATTCAATGAACTTCAATTTCCTGCATTAATAATAAGAGTGAAAAATGGATTTTAACCTACAATGTACATGTATAAGTCCATGTATATGGGACAGTTTTTAGTGAATGAATCAATATTAGTTCTATTAACCACATGAATTAAAATGCCTTTACGTGTACATGTAGCTTAATTGTGATTACATAAGCATTTTAAAGGAGTGTTACCCAATAGTTCATGAGCATCCATGTATAAGAAAATTTAAAAGGTAAATATATTATGAATTCAAACAAAATAGTAATTTTACACTTTTATATTACTGGTGTACATTTTTTTATTTTTATGGTTTGATTAATACAGAGATATGACAGGATTTCATCTAAAGAATGTATGATTTATTTTGTAGGAAGTCACTATAGCTATAGGGATACACAAAGAACAGGATGTCAGATTTTGAGGAGGGGGAAAAACCGCCGGCCCCTCCTGTCAGGCACACAAGTACAAGGTAAGGTTATTGAAATGGGGAAAGTTGGGTGGTTGGAAGGGGGGGGGGGCAGTGACTTCTGGCCCCTCCCACCAGGCACACAAGTACAAGGTAAGAATATTGTAATGGAGAACATAGGGGGGAGGGGGGCAGTGACTTCTGGCCCCTCCCGCCAGGCACACAAGTACAGGGTGAGATTATTGTAACGGGGAAAGTTGGGTGGTTGGTGTGGGTGGGCAGGGGACTTCTGGCCCCTCCCCCCAGGCACACAAGTACAGGGTGAGATTATTGTGATGGGGAAAGTTGGGTGGTTGGAAAGGGGGCAGGAGACTTCTGGCACCTCCCGCCAGGCAAACAAGTATGGGGTAAGATTATTGTAATGGAGAAAGTAGGGTGCATTAAAAGGGGGGGGGGACTTCTGATTAAGATTTTCCAATTTACAACTTATAATTAAAATTTGCTCGGTCAAATTTACTGGAGTCATGAAAATATTTAGGTAATAACTTGGAGGATCCATCTCTTAACAGACAAAACAAGGAAGACTAAACAAGTAGGAGCTCTAAAACCAAGGTGCTGAGTGGGCATTTTTTTTAGTGTAAAAAATGCCTCTCTACCAATAACTAGTGAAACTAAATTCTCTGACATTTAGTCATTTTTAAAATCCCTTCAAAAAATATTTGTTGAAGGTATTTGAGGTCCATGGTACTTTAAATGAAGGATAATATACTTAACTTTTTCTATTGATATACATAGATAAATACTTAATTACTCAACATTATCTGTCAGTTAAATTCCTATCTGTTAGCTTAATTTTGTTAATGAAGCTTAACTGTATTTTGTAACAGGCAGACCAAAGAATTTATTGGTATTTTATTCTATTTTAACATCTGAAAGTCTGAAATTTCTACTGGGTGGAAAAAATATTAAATAAGAATTATATAATGAACTTTTTCCAAATGTTAACCTGGGTTAAAAGGAGGCGGATGTCGTACACAGCAGATGGACTGGAAATTTTTTAAGAATTAGAGAGTGAAACAGTTGAAGATTGGTAGATTTTCAGTCATTTTGCTGTTTTATTTTGCAGAATGAGATCTTTCACTTTGTTGACATACATGTATGATTGTAATTTTGCATTGTTTATATTCATTCTAATCAGAAAAAAACTTCAGCTTTACCTTTTGACTAAGAAAAAGTCAGTGTATAATCAGATATAGATATGACATGCCATGATGACCCTGCAGTCTGACCTGAACTACCTAAGGTTTAAAGCTACCTGAATGTTTACTTCTTCTCAATATTCTTTATAACACTAAAATAAATACTTCAGGTGTGTATTTAGGAAATCGTCATCTATATATTCAGAACAGATGACAAATTTTTAAATAAATAGATATGATCAATACAATCAGGGTACAAATTGTCTGGGAGCGACTAGATTCATTCATGAGATCCAATGTTATTTTGAGAAAAAGCTTTGTCAGGGGTTATATTGTTAATTCATCCCCTGTACATTTCTGTGGTTAATACTAATGACATTTATATAGATATAGTATAGAGCAACTCATTAAAAATACATCAAGGTAGAAACCATATTTTTCTAATAATAAAGATAGATAAAATAATGAGATGTGGAATAAGTGTACGCCACACAGCTCACATAACAAGCTTAAATTTTGAAAAACCACAATGAAATTGCTGCTTGCCATTCTGCAACCAGCCCAAAATGCATATAATTCAAATCAAGTCATGAAAAAGTCATCTTAAGCTAGGAACAGAAAACTTCGAAATTGAATTGAAACTTGGTAGGATGGCTCAGTTTGACAAACTGTATGACCTAAGTGACTTTCAGACCTGTCGGACATCTACTTCCTGTTTAAGGCATCTGTGTCCCATGTGAATTCACACTAGTCTACAATTAAAAAAGTATTTATAATGACATTATAATCCATATGCTGTATAAATGTAAGTTACAGATGTTCAATGTTTGGCAATATTTTGATTAAGTTTTTTCCTTGGCAATGAGACATAAAAACAAACAGATGGATTAATTGAGTAAATATTTCACTAGAATTTATATTTAACTACAGAATGTGTTTTGTTTGTAAATCTACTATAAACTTTTCTGTTGCCAAATTGTTTGTATTCTGTTCCCTTGCCAAGAAATATAAATAAATGGGGGGGGGGGGGGTGAATGTCTTCATCTTTGGAAAAAGAAATTTTAAAATTAAAAATTCCCTTGAGTGAGACACATGAAGCTAAAGTTGTTAAAAATTAAGGAAACATGGTCAAGTAATGTAAATTTTTCAGCTCAATTGTCCAATCATCAAAAAGAAAGGAAAATGCATTTTGTTTATGTTGTATAAATACATATTTCAAGGAGTAACTAACCTCTCAACAGCAACAATTAGAGACACAACATTGGAAGGTTAAAAACCAAAAGTATTGCTGAATCTTACAATCAAAATTATGTTCTTGGGCAATTTAGCCAAAAAATAATGTAAAAAGCCATATATCAATTGAAAGCATTAAAACCTTTATTTCTGTCTTGTAGATATTATTTCATGTTTCAATTATTTATGCTTTAACAAATCCTACAGCAATAAAAAGTCATGTTATTGATATCAATTAATGCATAAAATTGGTCATGATGTATAAAAAGCCTCTTGTTCCCACATAACATAACATTGTATTATGAATCATAGACACAGACAAAGTAAATCAATTGATCAGAGATGGATGTATGTATGGTTTAGATGTAGAAAGATAGCAGTGATGAAAGAGAAAGATAGAAAGATGCTCCAAACTTGTCTTCAGGGTACATGCACTCAGTACAATTATAAAATGTGGGATTTTCAGTTTCTTGCATTGGTGATCCAGAGAAAGAAAAAAGAGAGATGCTCCAAACTTGTCTTCAGGGTACATGCACTCTGTACAATGAGAAAATGCGGGATTTTCAGTTTCTTGCATTGGTAATTCAGAGAAAGAGATGCTTAAAACTTGTATTTATTGTACATGCACTCTGTACAATTATAAAATACAGGATTTTCAGTTTCTTGCATTGGTGATACAGAGAAAGAGATGTAGAGTTGCTACAAACTTGTCTTCAGGTTACATGCACTCAGATTAGAGATTTGTCAGTCAATCACATTCTATCTGTCAACAATTGGCAAAAGGGTGATGATGCCTGTTTGAATAACCATAATACCAAATGAATAGCTTCTTTTATATCTTCTGTTAGAGAGGTACTTTTATACATGTTTATGAGACTGACATCATCTAATATGTAAGAGAGGGGGTCATAATTGTATTGCAGTTCTCTGGCTTGTTTGTTCTCCTGTCTCGACTTTAAAAACTTTTAGAACTTCTTCTAGGGGGGATTACAAACACTTCTTTGGAACATTGATAATTTACCGATGCCTCTCCTTTTCTAGGTCTCCATGACTTTAACTTCACTGTAATGTGCTTTGTACGAGGCAGTATTGGGAGATGACAGAACAATATCTTTTTACCTGCGTCGCCGAAGGCGAAAGCAGGTCTAGTAGTCGGGTCACTCCGTCCGTCCGTCCGTCTGTCCGTCCGTCCGTCTGTCCGTCCGTCTGTCCGTCCGTCCGTCCCGCTATGGGGTGCCTGTCTTGTGTAATCTGAATCTCAAAAACCAAACGCTAGATCTTTCTGAAATTTTACACAGTGATTACAGATATATTGAAGATGTGCACCTCCCCTTTTGGAGTCATTTTATAATTTCGTTTAGAAATTAGGGGCCCAAAAGGGGCCAAAAAAGCGACTTTTTTATTTGTTTTCACAATAACTTTTGTTTTGGTTGACCAAATGCTATGAAACTTTACAGTAATGTTACTTACCATAAAAGGAAGAGTGGGGCTGATTTTGGGTGTCCCTGCTTTTTTCGTTTAGAAATTAGGGGCCCTAAAGGGACCAAAAAAGCAACTTTTTTATTTGTTTCCACAATAACTTTTGTTCTGGTTGACCAACTACTATGAAACTTTACAGTAATATTACTTACCATAAAAGGAAGGGCATGGCTGATTTTGGGTGTCCCCACTTTTTTCGTTTAGAAATTAGGGGCCCAAAAGGGGCAAAAAAACAACTTTGTTATTTGTTTCCACAATAACGTTTGTTCTGGTTGACCAAATGCTATGAAACTTCACAGTAGTGTTACTTACCATACAAGGAGGGGTAGGGCTTATTTTGGATGTCTCCTTTTTTTTGGTTTAGAAATAAAGGGCCCTAAAGGGGCCAAAAAAGCAACTTTTAAATTTTTTTCCACAATAACTTTTGTTTCAGTTGACCAAATGCTATGAAACTTTACAGTAATGTTACTTACCATAAAAGGAAGGGTAGGGCTGATTTAGGGTGTCCCTTCTTTTTTTGTTTAGGAATGAGGGGCCCAAAAGGGGCAAAAATGTTACTTTTTTTTATTTACAGTGCAATTTATAATTTTTTTTTTGGTTTAGAAAAAAAGGGCCTAAAGGGGCCAAAAAAGCAACTTTTAATTTTTTTCGACAATAACTTTTGTTTTGGTTGACCAAATGATATGAAACTTTACAGTAATGTTACTTACCATAAAAGGAAGGGTAGGGCTGATTTAGGGTGTCCCTTCTTTTTTTGTTTAGGAATGAGGGGCCCAAAAGGGGCAAAAATGTTACTTTTTTTTATTTACGGTGCAATTTATAATTTTTTTTTTGGTTTAGAAAAAAAGGGCCTAAAGGGGCCAAAAAAGCAACTTTTAATTTTTTTCGACAATAACTTTTGTTTTGGTTGACCAAATGATATGAGACTTTACAGTAATGTTACTTACGATAAAAGGAAGGGTGGGGCTGATTTTGGGTGTCACTTCTTTTTTGTTTTAGGAATGAGGGGCCCAAAAGGGGCAAAAATGTGATTTTATTTATTTACGATGCAATTTAGAAATTTTTTTTTACAAGTTAAGGGATAAAATAGAAACTTTATTTTCCTTTTTATATAGTTTTAATATTGGGTTGCATGTGACAAATATGCTTTGTAAGTCCACCATAGGATGCAAGTGTCAAAAATTATTGACTGTCCATATTGGGCCTAGAACGTACATGATTCAACGTTTTGCGGTGCGACGCAGGGCCAGACATCGATTGGTCTTGTTCTAAATTTGCCTTCTATTCTTTGTAGTTTTGTAATTCAGTTTAATGTTCATAAACAACACATGTACACATGCATTAAAGATAGAGAAGATGGTTTGAAATCAAATTACAGAAGGTGGTAAATTCTTTGGTTTTGAGGTAAAATTGTAAGTTCATCAATATTGAATGAGATCAGTGATTTGTCAGTTAGAATTCAGTGCTAGGATGGATGGGTTGATCTCTCTAGGTATCCTGATAAAACTGATAAAACATGGAACAGATAGTGTAGAATATTGGGAAGATGCAGCACTGATTTGAAGGAATGTCAGTTAATTGATTGTGTGAGTCTGGCAGATACAAGCTTGCATATTAAACATAATAACATAGTTTTGAAGCTTACTTCAACATTGCAAATCTATGACTACATAGTACATTTAGTATAGAGTATACAAGTATCAGCCGCTGTTACCGGTCTATAGGATAAGATCATAAAAACAATTATTAGAACAGTGTAACAGTTTAATCCACTTGTCATTTTCAGGGATGTTGGTTTTTTGTTTTTTTTTGGGACAATATTTGCATTTGTCTGTTACAAAATTATAACAGTATGATTAAAACCAGATAATCTAGACTTTCTATTCAATGATAACACATTCAGGAGACTCAATTCTTCACTTAATGACATTAATACCATAAACCCTCTGATATGAAGTATGTTATAATATTTATCATGTAGTCTTAATTACTACAATTATTTTATTGATTGCATGACTCAAAAGAAATCATAATGGAGTCATTTATCACATAGAGTTTCTGTAAATATATATGAAGTATAGGGAGTTTCAGCTTGAGTGGGGGGGGGGGGGGGGGCTTTTGAAAAAAAGTTGGTTACCTAGATAGGGAACCACAGTAGTAGGCCCTGGTCATTATTGGTTCAGTGAGTCCCCTTAGCTGAACAGTTGAATGTTTGAACAATTACAATGTATCTTTAATACCTAGGATTTGGCTCTGGTATGAACTAAAAAACCAAAATTCATTTTCTACAAGTAAAATGCACCAAGAACAATATCGATCGACTATGATGTAATCATGTTTATGAATTATATATAGCATCAAACATGCTTTCTCGACAATAAAACTGCCAATCAAATGTCTTGTTACATCTGACTTGACATTATTTCAATGCAATCAAATTCAGGCATGAAAGAGCAAATTGAATGAAGCTCTAAGAATATAATGAAATGATTTTAGACCTTGTTTAACAAATAATGGAATAGTGACCTGATTGACAAAACTCATTTCAAAAGTTAGAAATAATTCTTATTTAATTTTGAAGCAGTAGTTTTCAATAAACAGGAATTTTATATATATTAGGAAAAATCAGATCCTGATAGTTGACAATTATGAACCTACAGTAACATGAATAATTTTGTATATTTGTGTTGACAGTAATGGGGCTTTATATGTAACTTCTGATAATATTCTCATCTTTTATAAACTTACTGCTCTGAATGTTAAAGCTGGTTACAGATTTCAGTCACTCCATCTACTCTTCATGCAATAAGGGGTACTTGACTATTATGTTACCTTAACTCAAAATCACATTTGATCTCCTTGAATTTTACACATTGAATATGGAACATTAATTCTGTGTTATGTCCCTAATGGGATCTTCTATGCAAGGCAGATCAAAATATTGGACTGATCTTACAAATGCATTTAAAAGAATTGATTTTCCTACTTTGAGACAATTTTTGTTTGGTCCTCTCTGTCCATCACAAAGTTATTCCTCTCAGCTGCTCTTAAACTTTTCGACAGAGCTTGATGAAACTTGGTATGTAGCTGAACATTTTTATTGGAGAAATGGCCCTTTGAACTTGGAATTTTGGGTGAAATTGGGACACTCCTACAGGCATTGCATTTGGAGGCAAAAACAAACTTTAATTTCTTATTAGATTTCATCCATTTCAGAGTGGCTGATCTTCCACAGAAACATGAACCCTTTCTTAAGAATAAACATATTTTAACTTTGTTTTCCTGTTTTCAGAGTGGCTGACCTTCCACAGGAACATAAACCACTTCCAAAGGAACCGGATAGTAAAGAAGAAAAAAGAAGAATCAAAACCCCTAAAAGTGAGTTATTTCCCTTGTCATTCATAAGGATGATATGACTGGAGAAATCTTTATTTCCTTTCAAAAGGTTCACTGTTTGTGTGTCTCATATTCTGTTTTGTTTTCTCTTTCTCTGACAGGGATGTTTTAATTTGCAAGTATGATATTATCAATAAATTTTATACACATTTTTACATCCCAGTATGAACTAACAAATTAAATCATCATAACTTAATTGTTCAGTGGTTACAAAAAAATGAGATGATTTTAGAATGACCATTATTATTTCCCCTTCTTTCCATCATCTTTCATTGATGTTATTTGTTGTGTCCATTATTAATGAAATGTTCACACTTTTGTTGTTAAATCCATTAGATATTCCATTAATGTTATAGATATGGGTGTAATTTGATTTAGTGGATATCAGAAATATGTCCAGTTTATTTCCTGAATACAAAATGAGTAATGTAAAGTTAGTCATATCCTAGTTATCGGAGACATTGTGAAAAAAGTTTTATTATTTGAGATTTATTACTACAATGCCTCTTACTTTTAGCTGAATTAAAAACAAAGTTGAAAAAAATATTTTTTTTTATTATAAGATGCAACAAATAAATAAAACTTCTTTCAATAAATCTTCTTCTATGAAATGTTTTACAATATATGTACATGAGACAAATATCTTTCTTTGATTGAAACACTTTTTTATTTCCTTTCTTTAAAGGTGGAGTTATTGACTCATTTAACAGTTAAATAAAACAGTGGTTTCTTCCTGTCTTACACTTTATACTAATTTATTATCCGTCTTATTTATCTTACAAACAATGACACAGGATTTACTATTGAGTTCAATGATTTATTTCCTGGGTAATAATTTACATCCAGAATCCCAGATTTTTTAAAGTCCTTTAAATTATGTGTTAACACAATAAAAAAGTTGATAAAGAGTCTCACCCCAGTAGTTTTCATTGTCAGAAGGAAGCACTTTGTAAAATTTTGTAAAATAATAGAAATATCGACTAATCAGAAATCATTTAAATATTTAGCCCCAAATTTGTAACTCAATTGTATGCAAAGGAAGTACTTTTATACATATTTCTTGTTAATGAAGACTGGTCCTTAAAGCAGGATATTGGGGGCTCAACACGGGGGAATGTTTTCATCAATATTTATCAATTATTTGTAAACGGTTAGAAAAAATGATTAGATTGCTTCAAAAGTCATTGTGATAATAGCCCTGTTATTTCTCCTATAATTTTCCTGTTTCGTCAATTTTGTGCATATATTGATTTTTGACATAAGGCTTATGGTCCCCGCAAATGACCTCAATAAGAATTAGTCATTGCATCTTTTTGTGATAGTGAATGCTGGGGGACTAATTAAATAAAGTGGGACCCAGAGGAAAATGGACAAATCTTATTGTTCTAAAGGATAATGAAAGAAATATGGAAATTATTCCTCTTATAGATGGGGAGTTAAGTCTTTATTTATGGAAGTTTGTTTTTCATCTTAACCTCATGACAAAAACAGGGAAATTTTGTCTGGAAAACAATTAAAATGTTCAGAAATATACTTAATATGAGTTTATATCGTGTTGAATGTGAATTCTTGTCTGGATTATTGTGATTTGTGGGGGATATTACGATGAGACAGTTTGCGTATGTTACTATAAAATGAAGAAACGTTCCAGTGGAAACTTTATATCTAACACGTTACGCAGAATAAGTGTTTCAGGTACTATAAATGTGTTCTTGGACAAACTTCTTTAGGCGGGAGAGGGTTGTTTTAATCTGTGAATATGATTTTCTAATGTCAATTTTTGCATATTATTTCAAATTTCTGTACACTAAAACTGTTTTTATTTTGCCAAACAGAGATTTATTACAATTTTAACATATTAATTGTGTATTTCTAGGAATTGGAGAATTGCAGTTTTTTTTCACTAAATTTCATTTTCCTTTCATTATTTGTTGACATATAAGGATTTTTTTAGTTCTATATTTCCATCCAGATTTTGCTATTAGGGATTTCAATCAAATCTGTATTTGGAATTTTGACATGTTTAATTCAACTTTGCTGAATACATACAATACAATTCCTGCAACATGCTATTTTTGCACATACTAGTTTAGGAATAAAAAAGATTCTTTTCCATTATTCTGTATTTGTCACCATGCAAGGGTCTATATTAGCCAAATAGTCATTAATTATGTCTCCCCCCACTTTTGTGGGGAGACATATTGTTTTTGTCAGCGCAACCAAATTCAACGAAACTTTGTATATAGGAAGGACACCATATGTAGTTGTGCATATTACCAGGAAATTTTGATCCTCAAATTTTTGTGGGAGTTATGGCCCTTTGAACTTAGAAAATTGCTGAAAATCCTCATTTATCATCTTGTCAGCGCAACTCCTCTGAAACTACTGAACCGAATTCAATGAAACTTGGTATATAGGAAGGACACCATTCGAGTTGTGCATATTACCAGGAAATTTTGATCCTCAAATTTTTGTAGGAGTTACGGCCCTTTGAACTTAGAAAATTGCTGAAAATCCTCATTTATCATCTTGTCAGCGCAACTCCTCTAAACCTACAGAACCGAATTCAATGAAACTTGGTATATAGGAAGAACATCATATGTAGTTGTGCATATTACCAGGAAATTTTGATTCTCAAATGTTTGTGGGAGTTATGGTCCTTTGAACTTAGAACTTTTTGGGGAAACGGGGGGAGACATCGTTTTTGTAGGCAAAAACAAACTTTAATCTTGCCTTCAGTCAAAAGCTCTCAAGAGCTTATGTTAATTGGGCACACATCACATCCCTGATGTGTATTCATGGACATTAAATAAATGTTTCCCCTCTCACTATTGGGAAGCAAAATTAACCTTTCTAATTGTATTTTATCTGATAATAAAATTATAACAGCACTATAATACAGTGTAAATTGGGGCATATTGTTGTTTATTGATTGAACCAGTATACATGGTTTATATTTCAGGCAATAAGATCCCCAAAGTACAGAACAAGGAACTATTCAACTTAAAAATTTGACCCCAAAAATATGGCATCTCATCAAAACCTCAGAACTTTTAGTTTTAATTTTACAAAGATATATGATTTATATTTCAGGCAATAAGATAACCAAACTACAGAATAAGAAACATCAGAACTTTTAAGTGGTTAGTTTATAAATATATATGTTTGATATTTCAGGCAATAAGATAACCAAACTACAGAATGAGAAACCTATCATCTCATCTCCATCAAACTTTGAACATACCATCCATGTTGGCTTCGATGCTCATACAGGGGAATTCACTGTAAGTATATCAATTAGATTATCTACATTCTGAGCTTGACTATCACCAATGGTTGGGGGTATATATAGAAATCATCCGGCCTGTCTGTCTGTCTGTCTGTCCACAGTTTTCGTAAGCACAACTGCTTGGTGGATTTTGGTGAAACTTAACATGCAAAAAGTATTTCATATGGAGATGTGCATGAAGAAATTCCATTGCTCTTGGTTATCATTCTGGAAGAAATTTGGTGTTAAATTTTTCCAAGATGGAGTTCAGTATGAAGGGGGTGTCTTTTTATTAGCTTGCTCACATATTCCTTGTTTGCTTGGCATAAAAATATGCAATTACTAAAATAGAGAAGAGCATTGAGAATCAGAGTTCCCACGCCATCCTTGAATTCAAGGAAACCTGGAAAAGTCCTTGAATTTCATTTCAATGCTCAAAAAGCTGGAAAAATCCTTGAATTTCATCAAATATCCTTGAAAAACCCTAGAATTTTGTAATATGCAGATATGTTGACCGTTTGATAAAAAAGGGCCGACAAATATTGGATTTTTAAAATTTTTGAGGACTGTTTAAATCTTGAAAATGACATCAATACCCTTGAAAAGTCCTGGAAAAAACCTTGAATTTTGTGTCCAAAAAATAGTGGGAACTCTGGAGCATGGACTTTCTAGTTAAGCTTATCTTTGAAAATGTGGAGAGAAAAACATGACACTTATCTTTAAATGCATTGTTTTCCTAGAAATTTCCTGGTTAAAAGTATTTGAAAAAATTTCAAAAAATTGCAGTTATGTGAACTTGTTATATTTATTTGAAAAATATATAAAGAATTGCCACATACCTGTTTGCATAAAATAAAAAAATGGAAAGCAAGCAATTTTAGACACATTATAGACACTTAAACCAAAACTTTGAAAACAAAAAAAGAACAAACTAGAATCTGAATTGAAATGTTGAGAAGGATGCAAGATTTAATCACAGACTGTAACCTAGATTAAAAAACCTTAAAGTAAGGGTAAAAGAAAATTTAGGTTTTATATCGTAACATTTTGTCTGTACATTTTTCAGGGCATGCCAGAATCGTGGGCCAAACTGCTGTCTCAGTCAAACATCTCAAAATCTGAACAAAAGAAAAACCCTCAAGCAGTATTAGATGTTCTCAAGTATTATGACACATCAACCAAGGAAAAGGAGGGATCAAAACCCAAATATATGACCAATATTAAACCTCCAAGTAAGTATTACAACATATCCACAAGGCGAATGAGAGATCATACCCCCCCCCCCTCTCCCCCCCCCCAAAATGTAAACAATCATATACTTCCAGTATTAAACTCCAAGGTAAGTATTATCATGATACATCATTAAATTAGAATAAGAAATTAGACCTCACCATCCAATTTTTGGCCGGATTTCACTAGTGAAAATCCAGGTTATAAAATGGTGAATGTCGGGCGGGCGGCCGGCCGGCTGGGAAAAAAACAGTTTTCTCAGCAACTACTATTTACAGCCATTTTATATTTGGTATACAGCATCAGGGAGGGGTCCCATTAAGTGGGATTTGATTTCAGGTCTGTCCCTCATCTACTTTCTGTTTAACGAAATCTGGCCATTTCTGTCTTTTACCCATTTTTTCAAGGGATATTTTTAAAAATCAATTTTAAAAAACAAGATAACACCTGAAAATTTCAAGACAGCTCAAGAAAAAGATCCCCCCACTAAAAAAAATCTGGCATTAGAACACCTACTTTCATTGCTTTTCTTTATCAATATGAAAACTAGAATTAAGCAAAAATAGTATGAGGTTTATCTTTAACAAAATGCATAATATTAAAAAGTAATTTCAAATGTTTAAACCAAGCAGTTTTCAGTTCATCTGAGATTAAAGTCTGTTTAGTAGTATATAAAAATCTTAAAAATTGTTATATAGCAGATTTTTGTTTTATTTTGATGTATCACATTGTCATTGCCCTAACAAGTTTAGAAATTCCTAATGTATACTTAAAGATTAATGTTTGACATTATTATTTTGCAGGTGCTGAATCTCGAGGTCCAACATTATCTGATAAATTCAATACTAATGTATTTGTGTCACAAGTAAGTTTTAACTGTAGCACTTTGAGTTTATGGTGTAGTTAAATGTAAACGTGGAAATTTTTGTGGGGTGTTATTTTCACATTTTGTAAATTAAACATTTTGCGAGGAGGACGAATTCGCGTTTCATTTGATTATTTACACGATTTTCATGAAGAATAATCTATTCTTGTGGAGGATATTTTTGCTGATATATTTTGATCACGAATTAAGCGAAAATATAACCCCACGCGAAAATTTCCATGTTTACAGTAAATAAAATAGAAAAATATTTAACCCTAACCCTTTCCTTACATAAAACAGTGCACAATATAACTAGGGAAAATATTTTGCTGCTTTAAAGGAAAAGAATCCTCCATAGAAAGCAAAACTTTAACTTACACTGGAATTTGATATATACCTGGTACATAGAAGAATAAAATGTGGAATAAGTGTACATGATACAACCATCTTTAATTAGTGGCAAGTTGGAATCTTCAATGGAAAATAACTATTATGAAACTCATGTAATGTGTAAAAGTATTGTAAAATTAAATATTTTTGTGCAAAACTGTCATCACATAACAGCTTTCATTGAATGGCCTTGTATGATCTATATAAATGTCCATTTTGTACTGATTTGTTCAAACTAATTCTTTAGCCACCAAAATAAGGATTATAAATTTCCTAAGCTTATACTTTTTCATTTGCTGGCTTCTGTTTGCTTTTCTGAAAACAATTTTTTAATGGACTTGTTGCTCAATCACTCTGTTTAGAGATTGAATGTTCATGGGTTTATTTTTCAGCCTCCAGCACCTACAGCCAAACCAGAGAACTCCACAGGACCCTCGACTCCCGAGGATGAGGATGAAGAGGAGTCGCCTCCCCCTCCTATAGCAACACGACCTGATAAAACCAAATCTATAGTAAGTTATCTAAGGAAGAAGCAAAGGTGTACATATGAGGCAATCAAATATTGTTAATCCGAAATGCAAAGATGAATCAATAGACAGAAAATCATCGTAAAAACAAACAACACAACAAATTAAAACACATATTACATAACTGTAATCAGCATGTTAGTTGTTAATTGGATAAACTAGATTGAATTATACATATTACTTCCATATTGACCATAATCTTTATTTTCCAAATAAGAAGGCCCATTTGATAACATATATTATGCAAAACATTACAGAATAATTTAAAGTATAACGTAAAAAAGGAAATAAATAAAGTAACACTGTGTTCTTACAAGACTGGCTCTAATGTTTCATTCATCATTGTTTATCTCATTTCCCTGCACTCCATCAGGCAAAGAAAAAAATCTATCACTAGTGAAATATCACGTAGGTTCAAATTTACTCTTATAGAGACAGGTTCTGGACTTCTTCAATTTCAAATCAAAGGTTCGTTTAAATGGTTGAAAACCACTAAATGTGGTGAAAATATGAAGTCTGTGGTAATTGGAATCTGCAAGGTCCAGAAATATAAATTAAAGATCCTGGTCCTTAGACCTTCACTATATTGAACCCTGCTATCAATTCACTTTATCCAAGATCATGTGTAAGAACCTATAAATCTTCAGACCAATATCCAATACCAAGAAGATATAGGTGCAAACACTAGATATGACTTGGTTTATGTTCGTCAAATTTTTCATTTTTTGTTTCACAGTACACCAAACCAGTAGAGCAGGATGAGAAACAGAATGGAGCAATAGCAGGGAACAAAAACGACAAACCAAAGAAGAAAAAGATGACAGACGAGGAAATTATAGAAAAATTACGGACAATCGTGACGATAGGGGATCCTAATAGGAAGTACACTAAAATGGAGAAAATAGGACAGGGGTAGGGTTTGTTATTAAGGGGGATAATTATTGATGGATATCTTTGTATTGGTTTTAATAACAGAAAGGAAAAACCCAGCAATCCTCTGCATAATGGTGTAAAAATATAATCATAACTCCATTTGTGTGAACAAGGAATTAAATAACAGTCATCAAGGATTTTAATACAAATGTACTGTAAATGCAGTAATTTTTGCTATATTTAGCAGCCAATGCAAAATCACAAAAAAATATTACATGTGTATATGCAATTATATATGCAAATTTAAGTATGATAATTGAAAACCTTGAAAATTAATACCTTCAAAAATAGACATTTAGGTTAAATGTGCGAAAATTAGCAACCACTAAGATTAATTTGTTTACAGTATTAAGAAGGTCATAATTATTAACTACAACAAGAAAAGAAATTATTTCTGAATGAAAAAAGGCAGTATTACATTTTTTTATTGCTCATAAGAAATTTAAACAAAACATTATATTTGAAGAAATGGACAAAAAATATTTTTAATCTTGTTATCTCTTTTCCAGAGCTTCAGGAACTGTTTATATAGCAATAGAGGTGGCAACAGGACGAGAAGTGGCAATAAAAACAATGAACTTATCACAACAGCCTAAAAAAGAACTTATAATTAATGAAATCCTAGTGATGCGGGAAAATCAAAACCCTAATATTGTTAATTATTTAGATTCTTATTTAGTCGGAGAGGAATTATGGGTAAGTACAAAATATAATGGCTAGGTATTATGTCAAAAGCTGTGTGTCTTATCTCTCCAAATGATAACTTGAAAATGCATGAAGCAAAGAGGCACCATTTGGGTATTCGAGTGTCAAAAGTCCCAAAGGGCAACAACAAAACCAGTAAAAGTGAATGAGAACAGCACAAAGAAACAAATGATAACTTGAAGGTACATCTCCAGTTTTGGACACACACAGAATCAAAAAATGACTTGCAGGCCTTTTTTTGTTCACCATTTAAGAAATAGTGTTTAACTTTTGGTGCTTCAGACAGAATTTGATCATATAATCTACATTGTGTAAGAACCCCTAATCAAGAAGAGCCAATAGGTCATTCATTTGTAGAATTAATCTGAAATTCCAATACAAACTCAGGATACACTAAAGAAACCACATAAAATGAAACAAAGTTTTTTTTAGCAATACAATCTCATACTGAAAAAAAAGATTGAACAACTTTGCCTTGAAAGGATAAGCAGTTCCTGCCTGTTGGAATGCCCTCATTCAAGGTCTGAAATTATTCATCAGAATGATGTAACATTAATTGAGTTATCTCTGCAAATTCATACAAATTTGTTGACTTAGCACACACCTTTTTTGGCTTGACTAAAACTAATGTGGTATTCTTTATTAATCTATCAATCCCTATTTAGGTGGTAATGGAGTATTTAGCGGGAGGTTCGTTAACAGATGTTGTGACAGAGACATGTATGGATGAGGGCCAGATTGCTGCTGTTGTACGAGAGGTATATAGATGATATAATTAATAATTCATTGATAGATAATGAGATGTGGAATAAGTGTAAAAACACAAATAAAACACGAATGAAGAGTTCATTGTAACTTTTCTGAAGGAATGTATAATTATTAAAACTTAATTTCTTTGAACCTTCTATAAATAAGCAAGATTTTCATTACAATATTTATAAGGTGATTGCAATTAAAATTTCTACAACACCCTTTAAAAGAAGGACTGTTTTTCAAAAAGTAACTTTTATTCATGCTACTGTGGATTCATTTATTTTCATTGGTACCAATTTTCGTGGTTGTATGAAAAAGGATCAGTTCGTGGATTCTTAAATTCATGGTTTTAAAATCTGTAGCATACAGACCAATGTTAAATTTACTTTTCGTGGGATATCAAATTTCGTGGTTCAAGGCCACCTTCGAAAAACAACGAAAATTTATATCCCACGAATAATAATGAAACCATAATATGTGGTTATGTGACAAAAAATTAAACCGTTGAATGGCACCAAATTTTAAACAGCAGATTTTACTTGCCTGAGATGATATTATATATTTAAATGATATTGTTCAATAAAACTTACAAGATATGTGGTTGTTCCTTTTTGCTGCTATTATGGTCTCCTTGACTAGAAACTTTACTTTATCTTTCAGTGTTTACATGCTTTAGAATTTTTACATGAGAATCAAGTTATACATAGAGATATAAAAAGTGATAATATACTGCTAGGAATGGATGGTAGTGTCAAATTAAGTAAGTACCTAAAAATTCTTATATCTGAACCCACCCACCCCCACCCGCTCTATACAGTAAAAAATATCAATAACAATAATGGATGGTAGTGTAAAATTAGGTAAGTACTAGATAAACAAGTCAAATTAACAAATGTATTTTATACAGTGTTGAAAATTACATACTCTTTGGTTTTTTGGTAAAAGCATTTTAAAAACATGCAAGGTCTTGAGGCATCCATGATTAGCTAAGGAGTAAGTACTCAAAACATAACAGAAAGCCATTGTGACACACAAAATAGTAGGCAATTTTATAGCATTTCTGGAAAGACATCTCTTAAATTAACGTAGAACGCAACCCATGCATTGAGAAAAATAATTTTGTGATGAAATGCTAATTTTTGAAAGACAAATAGCTGGGCAAAAATAATGTTGTTGTGTTGTTGATGGATGCTCTACTATACTGATTTTAAGAAGAAAACGCTTGTTGTAAAACCCTAAAAAATGAAGCAAATATTGCTATTTTCAAGATTTCAGCATGTTTATGATGACATAATATCGTCAGCATGTGAAATCCATTAAACAAGTATTAAAAGTTGGGTTATCTAATGACTGAATGACACCAAATTCATTCAGATGGTACAAAGATGACAATTTTTTGCAAATATTGGGCGCTGATTTCAGCCCTTAGTCATGTTAGTGACCATACTCCTTTAAGTGAATTTATGAACTAGACATAATATTTCTTCATTTTTTTTTGCAGCTGATTTTGGTTTCTGTGCTCAATTATCTCCGGAACAAAACAAGCGATCGACAATGGTTGGTACGCCATATTGGATGGCGCCAGAAGTTGTCACAAGGTAGGGGTTATGCAATTGATTTGGGGGGGGGGGGGATATGGTAACAAATCAAGTAACAGACAGTAAAAGTTGGACCAAACAAGATGGCTGTGTAAATTGTCTCAAGATATATGGTGTTGCAGGTGAGGGGGGACAAAATATTGGGGGGTCGAAAATGTTTGTACTCTATACAAAATGATGCAGATGACAAGGAAACTTTCTCTTCTGAAGGGGAGGGGAGAGCAAAATATTTTGCGATTGCTGAAGGTTACTCTTATTGAAAGAAAGATTTGAATACTTGATTGAGGATAATGAAAAAGAAATTAATCAAAAGACATGCTGGTCAAGCTTCTGGGAAAAACTTACTGCTGTACATGTTTTTATGGAAAATTTGGTAAAACTTAAAGAAAAGTGAAAATTGATTTTGGGTATTCTACTTTTATTTTTCAGGAAACAATACGGTCCTAAAGTAGATGTCTGGAGTTTAGGTATCATGGCTATAGAAATGATAGAAGGTGAACCTCCCTATCTAAACGAAAACCCTTTAAGAGTAAGTTACCTAAAGCCATAGACCTATATATTAAATCTATTTATATACAGGTCTATGCTAAAGCATTGGTGGTATGTCTGTCAGAAATCTATTGATAAAGCAGTCTGTGGTTATTTTATCAGTTAAATACAAATGGTTGACACTCAAAATGAAAAAGTGTCAGTTACCAGCCCAAGGTCGGTGGTTTCCTCCAGGTACTCTGGTTTCCTCCACCATTAAAACTGACTGCCCTACATGGCCCAGGGGTGTTGATAAAGGGCGTTAAACACCAACACACACACACACACACAAAATGAAAAAGGAATCAACAGAAAACCACAGTTCATGTACATAAAAAGAAGAAATAATGCAGATATTAAAAACGAAAGAATATATTGTAGATTTCTTTTCATAGTCAAACACATGAGTGCCTCAGGGGGTTTCTCCCACTCCTCTTTGATGACATTTTTGGCCGGATTCCTAGAATGAAAAATCAGGTTATAAAATATTGAGTGGCAGATGAGCGAGTAAATAATTTTCATTACAGTTTTCTCAACAACAGCCACTTGATATTTAGTATGGAACATCAGCATGGGGTCCCATACTTCGAGCTTCGATTTATTTAGTATGGAACATCAGCATGGGGTCCCATACTTCGAGCTTCGATTTAAGGTCTGTTGCTCACCTATTTCCAGTTTGCAGAAATCCAGGCATTTCTGACATTGACAGATTTTTGTTATTGAATGTACAGAAAGTCTTTGAAACATGAAAAGCCTGACCTTTTCTTTGGTGAGTCATAGGGCCACAAATTTCCAAAATGTGTTGATCTACCAAGGGTTACATCATGTTCAACTAGTTTAAAGCTTATCTATAAAAGTACATTTATCTATTTTAGGCTTTATATTTGATTGCTACCAATGGTAAGCCAGACATCAAAGAGAAGCATAAACTCTCTCCCGTGTTCCAAGATTTCTTAGATAAATGTTTAGAAGTAGATGTCGATAAACGATGTGGTGCTTCTGATCTATTGAAGGTAGGTACATTGTTATACATGTATACACATTTGGTGTGTTAGATAGATGTATTTCACCAATATATTATGATTTCATAAATGAATTTTAACCAAAGTAACTTTCTGCTACATCTAAAAGATACATTTGTATGGTTTATATTATACATTTCTAAGCATTGGTTCTCACAAATATCAAATCTGTATCCAAAATTTAGATATATTTAATCTGTTATTGCTGGTAGATATTTTATAATTCATGTCAAGCCAGTTAAAGTACATGTATATACTTTGTCTTGTTTTTCAGCATCTGTTTCTACGACTAGCCAAACCCTTAGCTAATTTACTATCATTTAATTTTTCAGCATCCTTTCCTACGACTAGCCAAACCCTTAGCTAATTTACAACCGTTGATCCTAGCTGCTAAAGAAGCCCAGAAAGGACACTAACATTAGGTTTTAATTTGATTGTAAGTATATCAACATTAAGTCTGTCCTATACTAAGAAAATAGTTTTGAACAAAATTTTAGCCTGATTTCTACCCATCACAGACATTTGATATTTGGTATGCAGCTTACAATGGGATTCCATTTTAGGTCTGTCGCTCATCTATTTCCTGTTTACCAACTCAGATAACTTTTTACATAGATGGTCAGTAGTAGAAAATTTTGTAACAGTTTTATTCACAGCCTTCTGCTATTTGGTATGCAACATCAGCATGAGGTCCCATTCTGTGGAATTTGATTGTAGATCTGTTGCTCATCTACTTCCTGTTAAATGAAATCTGACCATTTCTGTCTTTGGCAAATTTTTTATTGTTTAGGTGAATAAATTGTACTTAGGGTTGTTCCAGAATTAAATGTGTGGGGGGGGGTCGGAAGGCACTTTTTCTTTACCCCACCACCCATCAAAATATATTTAACTTTTATCATTGTTTCTTCACAAAATATTTCTGAAAAACCCACCATATATGTAATAGAAATTCCTCCCGAACTCCCCCCTTACACGATTAATTCTGGAACGGCCCTTTAACATTTCTGTATCTTTTATATTATTTTCAATGTTGAATACATAATGACGTCAATGTGTGGAATAATTGTACATGACAAAACATTTATTTTAAAAAAGCAATTTTAAAATCAGAAATGGAAAACTGCTTTCTTGAATTGACATTAACTTAACATTTTAACTGTCGAGGAAAGAAACCATACTTTAATGACAATAATACATTGGCGACATAACTAAAAATAATGAAAACCACAGAAAATGAAGCAGAAATGTTTTGTCTAATATTTCCCAATTTAAAAACTTTTGGTTTCATTTAAGTCATTATATTTGGTTTAATAATTTTTATTAAATATTTAATTTTTTGTTTACCTTATACTTTCAGATTTTTAGTACATACAGCTCAGTCCTGTGACAGGATTTTTACCTGGTACAAGTCTTTAGGATACATGATCTAAATAGGAATTTTGATTCCACAGAGACTATATTTAGTATTTCATGTTTTGGCAGACATCTTAAGATAATCGTTAATATATTTCTGTTACAATAATTGATAATGTGTTTTTAGCTCACCTGGCCAAAGGCCATGTGAGCTATTGCCATCACTTGGCGTCCGTCGTCGTCGTCCGTCGTCGTCGTCGTCCGTCGTCGTCGTCGTCGTCCGTCGTCGTTAACTTTTCTTCAAACTTCTTCTCCTCTGAAACGGCTGCACAGATTCAAACCAAATTTGGTCTGGTGGTACTTTAGGGTATCCCCCACAGAACTGATGTGGGGATTTTTGATTCGTCGAAAAACATGGCCGCCATTGCTAAAAATAGACCAGGGGGGTCAGACTACTGTTTTTGGCTTGTAAATCAAAAAGTATAAGAGATAGATGAAATCTGATGCCACGCTACTGCTTCAGCATCAAAAGCTCTACAAAAGTCTCCATTGAGTCGAAGTTGTCAGATGACCCCTTATGGGAGTTACGGCCCCTTAAAGGTGAAAAATAGCATTTTTTCATGTTTTTGGCCTATGGAATGAAAACTATTGCAGACAGAGAGAAGCTGTTGCTTGCTTAAATGTTCAGCTCATTTAGCTCTACAAAAGTCTCCATAAGGTCAAAGTTGTCAGATGACCCCTTATAGGGGTTATGGCCCCTTAAAGGCAAAAAATAGAGTTTTTGGCCTATAGAATGAAAACTATTGCAGATAGAGAAAAGCTGTTGCTTGCTTAAATGTTCAGCTCGTTTAGCTCTACACAAGCCTCCATAGGGTCGAAGTTGTTAGATGACCCCTTATAGGGGTTACAGCCCCTTAAAGGCAAAAAATAGTGTTTTTGGCCTATAGAATGAAAACTATTGCAGATAGAGAAAAGCTGTTGCTTGCCTAAATGTTCAGCTCATTTAGCTCTACAAAAGTCTCCATAGGGTCAAAGTTGTCAGATGACCCCTTATAGGGGTCATGGCCCCTTAAAGGCAAAAAATAGAGCTTTTGGCCTATAGAATGAAAACTATTGCAGATAGAGAAAAGCTGTTGCTTGCTTAAATGTTCAGCTCATTTAGCTCTACACAAGTCTCCATATGGTCGAAATTGTCAGATGACCCCCTATATGGGTTACAGCCCCTTAAAGGCAAAAAATAGTGTTTTTGGCCTATGGAATGAAAACTATTGCAGATAGAGAAAAGTTGTTGCTTGCTTAAATGTTCAGCTCATTTAGCTCTACAAAAGTTTCCATAGGGTCAAAGTTGCCAGATTACCCCTTATAGTGGTTACGGCCCCTTAAAGGCAAAAAATAGTGTTTTTGGCCTAAAGAAAGAAAACTTTTGCAGATAGAGAAAAGATGTTGCTTGCTTAAATGTTCAGCTTAATTAGCTCTACAAAAGTCTTTTTAGGGTCAAAGTTGTCAGATGACTCCTTTAAGGGGTTATGGCCCTTTAAAGGTGAAAAATAGTGTTTTTTGCTTTGGAATGAAAACTATTGCAGATAGAGAAAAGCTTTTTATTGCTTAAACATTCAGCTCATTTACAAAAGTCTTTAAAGGGTTGACATTAAGACCAGGTGAGCGATTCAGGCTCCTGGGAGCCTCTTGTTTAGGTTTTACTTTATTATTATTTCTGATCTGGTTCATTATATTAAATTCAAAAAATAAAATTCTCTATTTAATGTGAAGATTGATGGTAGCTGTTTAAAAAATAATGAAATATGGCTGTCGGCTGAAGATGGTTAAATGATCAGGAAAAGAATAAAAATATTTGTATCTAGTTCTTAAAAGACAATCATTGTGTTTGGAAGAATTTCAGTGGAGTCATAGTGTTCTCATTGTCTTTGCTTTTTTGCTTTTAGGGTGCTTAAAGTAAAGAAGGTTTCAGCAATTCATTTGTTCAAAGTTCTTGAAGCATAATATAAAAAAAATTGCCTTTATTTTTGTTCAATACATTTTTTTCATGATTGTTTTTAGTTGTTTGGGTAATTGGTTTATGTTTATTTTTCAAAATGTATTAAGATGGTTTAAGTAAAAAACCATTTTCTGATTAATGTTAATGCATGTAGTGCTTAAAATATTATGGTGCTATTTGAATTACTTTACAGAAGCTAAGGTGCCTGTTTATAAGTGAATTTATACATCTTTATACCAACTTTATTTTATTTATTTTTGCTAATTTAGCTATTAAGAGATAAAATTCATGTTTAAAAATCACCAAAAATAAAGACATATTTCTTATTTGTTCAACCATGATTCTTGAAAATAACTGACCACAAATTTACCTTTCACCACAAAAATGTTGAATAAAATAGTCCCCAAAAAATGGTCAACCCTAAACAGTACTTTGTTAGAAATTACTGACAGAATATTAAAGTAAAACAGAAACAATTTACTCATGATATTAAATGTTAAACTAAAATCTATTCAGTGGCTAGTTATTACATGACAGTTACTACTTAATGTTTAGTGAAAAATTCAGTTATTCTTTGCCTTTGGTATTCCATATATGATGCAAGCAGTTTAACATGTGATTACCAAAACAAATACATAATTTGTTTTATTAAATGCTGAATGAAGGTTTTAATCAAGAAGTTGTAAATATTATATACGGAGGAAAATATCCCCCCCTCTCCACAAAACCCTGCCTGTTTATCTTCTGTGGCCCATTTCCATAGTAATAAAGAGTTTGATTGCGCTGCTGAATCAGTCTTTCATTGACAATAGTGAATAACGTGTCCATGTTGTGTAGTTGAACCTTTTTTGAATCTAGCCTTATAGAGGTTAAACTAAGACAGCTCCATATTAAAATGTAAATGTAAACATTTGTGGAAATCATTTCTTCTTATTTACAATTCATACACTTTTATGTGGCAAATTGTTCTTAATATATTGAATTATCAATGATCTGTTCTTTTACTAGTTCTTTTTAAAGTAAATACATGTAATAGTTATTTGATTTCATGTAGAGGAAAAATAACCAAATATGAAGATTTGACTCTCCTATGACTTATCACATGTAAGAATGGTCTTACTCTTTTGCAGATGTTTTATATGATGCACCTTGCAATATTCTATTTGAATGTGAAATGTTTTTTATGAGCCTTATGATTGTAAATGTTATGGTCTCTGTAGCTATGTGAATGATGTCAGTAGTAGAAGCTTAAAGATCAGTGTACAATTTCATAAAGCGATTGTTTGTGTACCTGCTCGGTATCCAATTTAAATTTAATAGGATTACAAGCTCGTAAATTAACAATCACTTTGTGAAACGGCACTCCGGTTTTGATTTCATATTTGTAATTTTGTTCATGGATATATCATTTCAATATCATCCCAGTCTTCTTATGAATAACATTACATTTAAAGTTTGCTTACTTTTATTTTTGCAGAATTTAGGTTGTTTTATTCAATTTGTTATGTGTGTAGAAAAGCTATCATTAACTTTTTTGTTAAATGAAAATCCAAGAGTAATAGTGCTTCCAGTTCAAACTAACAATTTCAAAAGATAACATTACTTATACCACTTTGTCATAAAATGTAACGAGATACCCTGCATTAATCATGATTAATCAGCAGATAAGGCTAAATTCCTGAAAGACCCCCCTCATTAATTATCAAAAACTTTCATTTAGCACCCTCTACAGTCTGGTGGTATAAATCAGTTATTCCCCATCGGGCATCCGCCCTCAGGGGAATAACTAACACATATTTTGAGAGAAAAAAAAAGTTTTTGAATTCATAACATCTGTATTTTTGAAAAGTTTGACCATTATCAATGTACTACTTTGAATTTAGGAAAGAATCATAATGCATTGAATTGTGAACAGAACACTATCATTTTATTTTGTTAAAATCTTTTTTAAATTTCTGAAAATGTATGTTGTATAAAAGTATTAATTTAACAGCTTTGTGATATATATTGGGGGGTTCTTTTAGAAATAGTGTATAAGTAATGGAACTCCAGTTTGTATCGAGCTATTTTTGTCTGTAATTTAAATTCACATTGTATGTGTAAGGAAAGGTATGCAATTTTTGTCCGTTAGTTAATTATAGATGTACATGTTTGTTACACTTTAAAAGTGTATCTATAGAAATTGTAGCAGCTTTAATTGTTTTTATATATGATAAATAAATACAAATATTGACATGTATTTGCTTTTGTTTTTCTGTCTGGTCGTAGAACATTCATTTATGATTGGAAGGGGGTTTGGCGCACCATAAAACCTGGTTTAACCCACTATTTCTTTTGAAATGCCTAGACAATTGCAGTCTTCAATTGTTCCAGTTTGTTTACCTTGTTTTATCTTTTCTAATGGACATTTAATAATTATCCTCCAGGTACGGTAATTTTATTACCTTTATTTACCTAATTAAAATGTAGTATTTTAAGGAATAGACTAGCAACTTAAGCATGGTATTACCACTTCACATTGTTTTTCTTTCAAAGTGTGTCATTCCAATGATTTTCCACCAATATATGAAGAGAATCCATGTGTGTGTTTAGGGGATATCTATGTTGGTGTGTCTTGCAATGAAATATTCCGCTCACTTGTTTTATAAATCACTGGTAACCATTTTTCAGCTGTAAATTCTTAAAATGAAAGAACATGGGACATTGACCTATTGAACCAACAAATCAATAGATGTCTTTAACACCTCATACACTTCTGGTGTGCAAGATCCATGATGATGTCTTCCCCCCCCCCCGCCCCCCCCCCCACTTTTGTGGGTAGACATATTGTTTTTGTTGTGTCCGTTACAAAGGTTGTCAGTGCATCTCCTCTGAAACTACTGAACCCAGTTCAACAAAACTTGGTATATATAGGAAGGACACCATATGTAGTTATGCATATTACCAGAAAATTTTGATCCTCATATTTTTGTGAGAGTTATGGCCCTTTGAACTTAGAAATTTGCTGAAAATCATCATTGATCATCTTGTCAGCACAACTCCTCTGAAACTACTGAACAGAATTCAATGAAACTTGGTTTATATGAAGGACACCATATATAGTAGTGCACATTACCCGGAAATTTTGATCCTAAAATTTTTTTTGGAGTTATGGCCCTTTGAACTTAGAACATCATTTATCATCTTGTCAGCACAACTTTTCTGAGACTACTGAATAGAATTCAATGAAACTAGGTATATAGGAAGGACAATATTTGTAGTTGTGCACATTACCAGGAAATTTTGATCCTCAAATTTTTGTGGGAGTAATGGCCCTTTGAACTTTTAGGGGGAACATCAACTTTTATTTTTAAGAAAAAAATAAGAGTTTAGAAGCTGAAAGAAACAAAGGTATATGAAACAAGAGGCTCCCAGGAGCCTGAATCGCTCACCTGGTCTTGATGTCAACCCTATAAAGAACTTTATATAGCTAAATGAGCTGAACATTATATTTTAAGCAAGCAACAGTTTTTGTCTTTCAGCAAAAGTTGCCTTTCTGTAGGCCAAAAAACGTGCAAAATTCTATTTTGAGGGCCATCTGAAAACTTTGACTCTATAGAGACTTTTGTTAAGAGCTTAATGAACTAAATATTTAAGCAAGCAACAACATTTTGTTATCTGCTATAGTTTTCATTATATAAGTCAAAAACATGAACATGTTAATTTAGGGGCTGTAATCCCTATAAGGGGTCATCTGACAACTTCAACCCTATGGAGACTTTTGTAGAGCTATAGGCCAAAAATACTATTTTTCGCCTTTAAGGGGCTGTAACCCCTATGAGAGGTCATCTGACAACTTCGACCCTACAACAACTTTTGTAGACCTAAATGAGCTGAACATTTAAGCAATCAACAGCTTTTCTCTATCTGCAAAAGTTTTCATTCTATAGGCCAAAAACACTATATTTTGCCATTACGGGGCTGTAACCGCTATAAGGGGTCATCTGACAACTTCAACCCTATGACGACTTTTGTAGAGCTAAATGAGCTGAACATTTAAGCAAGCAACAGCTTTTCCATATCTGCAATAGTTTTTATTCTATAGGCCAAAAAAGACTATTTTTCGCCTTTAAGGGGCTGTAACCCCTATAAAGGGTCATCTGACATCTTCGACCCTATGACAACTTTTGTAGAGCTAAATGAGCTGAACATTTGAGCAAGCAACAGCTTTTCTCTATCTGTAATAGTTTTCATTCCAGAAGCCAAAAACACAATTTTTTGCCTTTAAGGGGCTGAAACCGCTTTAAGGGGTCATCTGACAACTTCAACCCTATGAAGACTTTTGTAGAGCTAAATGAGCTGAACATTTAAGCAAGCAACAGCTTTTCTCTATCTGCAATAGTTTTCATTCTATAGGCCAAAAACACTATTTTTTGCCTTAAAGGGGCTGTAACCCCTATTAGGGGTTATCTGAAAACTTCGACCCTTTGGAGACTTTTGTAGGGGCTAAATGAGCTGATCATTTAGGCAAGCAACAGCTTTTCTTTATCTGCAATATGTTTCATTCTATAGGCCAAAAATACTATTTTTTGCTTGTAAGGGGCTGTAACTCCTATAAGGGGTCATCTGACAACTTCGATCCTATGAAGACTTTTGTAGAGCTAAATGAGCTGAACATTTAAGCAAGCAACAGCTTTTCTTTATCTCCAATAGCTTTCATTCTATAGGCCAAAAACACTATTTGCGGCCTTTAAGGGGCTGTAACCCCTATAAGGGGTCAGGTAACAACTACGACCCTATGACAACTTTTGTAGAGCTAAATGAGCTGAACATTTAGGCAAGCAACAGCTTTTCTCTATCTGCAATAGTTTTAATTCTATAGGCCAAAAACACTATTTTTCGCCTTTAAGGGGCTGTGACCCCTATAAGAGATCAGCTGACAACTTCGATCCTATGGAGACTTTTGTAGAGCTAAATGAACTGAACATTTGAGCAAGCAACAGCTTTTCTCTATCTGCAATACTTTTCATTCTGTAAGCCAAAAACATGAAAAAACGCTATTTTTCACCTTCAAGGGGCTGTAACCCCTAAAAGGGATCATCTGACAACTTCGACCCAATGGAGACTTTAGTAGAACTTTTGATGCTGAAACAGTAGCGTGGCATCAGATTTCATATATCTCTTATACTTTTTGATTTACAAGCCAAAAACAGTAGTCTGAACCCCCTGGTCTATTTTTAGCCACCGCGGCCATGTTTTTTGACGGATCAAAAATCGAAACACAAGTTTGGTGCAGGACACCCTAAGGATCATTCATACCAAGTTTCATTAAATTCTGTTCAGTAGTTTCAGAGGAGAAGATTTTTGAAAAATTGTTAACAGAGGACAGACGACGACGGACGCCAAGTGATTGCAATAGCTCACATGGACCTTTGGTCCAGGTGAGCTAAATATACTAAATATCAGATGCCTAGGGATTGGACTTTTCCAGTTATTCATTATCTACAAAAGCCTTACATAAGTTCACAGAGTTGTTTAAAAATGAGAATGGAGTTGAGGTCATATAACATGGTGACAGACGTAGGACCATAACCTCAGGTGTCTGTATAATTGTTTAATATCAAATGTCTAGGTTTTATATTATTCAAGTAATCTAGAGTTTTGCTGCTAGAAATGATACCCATCTTGCCTTCTGCGACATTTTGTTGCAGGTGGGACAAAAAACATGTTGCAACCAAACTGTGATCAGCAAAGTGAAATCAAGTTGAAGTGAGACTGAACCAAGGCCACAAGATGATTGACAGTGTTTGTGCTTGCTAAAAGTTAAAAGACATCAATCCTTCTTTGGCTAAAAAAAAAACCCAGACAAATAGCTTTAACATACACCAGTCTAAACTGTCCTCAAATAGTTTTAACAGACATCAAGCCTTCCTTGGCTAAAAAAAAAGGCCTGACAAAAGGCTTTAACAGACACCAGTCCATACTCAAGAAAAACAGCTTTAGTTTAAACCATATGACCAGAAGACACCAGTTAAATTTTGCCTTAAATAGCTTTTAAAAAGACAAATAGCTTTAAAAGACACCAGTCCTAATTTGGCTCAAATAGCTTTAACATACGCCAGTCCTTATTTGGCTCAAACAAGACTTGACAAATAGCTTTAATTAACATAAGCAGTTCTTACTTGGCTCAAATAAGACCAGACAAATAGCTTTAACATACACCAGTGATTGGTGCTTGTATTTATTGTTGGTTTTCTTTATTGCAGGCTGCTGCAAACACAGTTTTGATACTGAGAGGGGGGTACCTGTTCTTATCTCATTCTTATCTCATGGAGCACCAAGGTTAAACAATGACATTATCTGTTAAAATAATAGAGCACTACTAATGTTACCCATTGTCACCCCCTCCCATCCCCAAAATATAGCACAAGTCAAAGTTAAGCAAAAAATCCCAAACTGGCCATATTTTTACATTATACAAGTTCAACTTTATTATCAAAGACATGAGTTTTCCTTGACCAGCTTCAATCATTATAAAAATTTTAACAGTAAATTGACAAACAAATGCATTGAAGAAAAAAATATTAAATTAATATGCATCTAAAAACAGTCATTCAATAGCAAGAGATAAGAACAAGTACAGTACCCAACAACATAAAAATTCCTTTTTCATAAATATTTAACAATCTTGCATAAAACTTAAAAATAAACACCTGACAATTCTTATAATTAGCCAATGTTCAACTCGACTAAAAAGCAACAATGAAAACCTCATCACAATAATTACAATCTTTGAGCAAAAGGCCACATCAAGTTAATTAACAGATTCTCATCCACCTAAGTTGACAATATTGGGTGTATATTTATTATTTTTACCTATTTTCATTTAAAATTCCATAAAATTGAAAGAATTCTGTAAAATTCCAAACTAAAACAAAAATTATTGTCTATAAAGTTGATTCCTGGCTGCAATGAGAATCTCCATATTAATTTGATTTGGCTTAAGTGGGCCATCTTAACTGTATCATGCAAACAATATAAAAATTTGGCAGTGAATTCGTAAACATATAAAACTCAATTTAAAAAAATTTCTATCAAAACACTGAGGGAATTGATATTTAGTCTAAAAGTGTAACTACGAAGACAAATATCATCAGTCAACACATATTTCATGTCTCGTGTTAAAATGACCCACTTTTTGTCTACATGTTTTTACATTTTTCAGCTGTTCAAGAAAATACCATGCCCCTTTATTGAGAAAGCACTTTTTAATAAGAATAGAAAGAAAAGTGTACCATAATATTAGGTAATTAAATTCTTTTTATGTTTGAGGAGTGCCGTCTCGACTAAAGGTATAGTATTTTCTGGTAGAGCTCTGGTAATAAGATATATATATACATAAGGGCAAGTCATCATATTTTTAAATAAATGATTTCTTTGGAGATAAAGGCATAAAAATTGCAAAGAAATATTTCATAGAATGAACAAATAACAAGATAATGTCATTTTGATGGTTGTTGCATATAAAGCAAATTTCTTTTGAGCTAAAAATGGAAAAAATGACGGAGAACAAAAATAAAATACAACAGGGACATATAAAGATACAAATTAAGTAACAGAAACAATGATATGAAGATTTGTAACAGCTGTATGTATTGAAAAGATAATCCAGCTCAAAAAAAATATCTGATGAAACTAGATTACAAAGATTAAAATATAAAAATATTTTTCTGAAGATAAAGAACACAGTGTATCATTGATCAATAGCATGTATTGAGCAATGGGACTGAATTGTTTTGTTACAATAAGAACGGTTGCTAATTGGTAGCTAAATATCCACCAACACTAAAACTATGTAAAGGTACCCCACTAAAAGAAAAGCTATTCCCCATTAATAACTGAAGAAAACAGCACTATCATAAATTACTAGTGATCTCTTATTGCATAATAATGTTGCTTCTTAATATGAAATATGACAGATTAAAATAAATACTTGTTTCATGCATTCATTTTTTTTAAATTTGGTAAAAAAATGAATTGGTGAAGACTGGGTCACTCAATTATGTGATAAGAGCTAAAAAAATCTAAGATGTGCCATATGAAAATTTAGAGCTACTTATTTCTTAGATTGAACATTATTTTTATGCAAGTCAACAGCTGAATGGTAAGTGCAAGACAATAGATGGGGATGCAAATAGGTAATGCTGTAAAACAGACAAAAACAGGAAAGAAGTTTGAATATAACAAATACATGTGTAACAAAAGTTTCAATAATTGACGATGATTGATTAATACTTTAATTAATTGATGTTATTATTTTTGAAATTATATAGAAAGTTCAAAATAACAATATATCATTTTTTTTTACTTTTACTTGGAGCAATTTACATTATGCAAGGTAGAAAGTATTTGTGTTTGAAATGTTTTAAACTATCAGACAATATCAATGGACTATTTTAGCTGACCATATGACTACACCTGTTTTTGAAAATGTACAATTAAAGGCAAAAATAAATAACATATTTCTTAAAATGTGTCATTAGGTAAGAAATAAACTCATCAAATGGGATGGGATGACGATACACTTCTATAAAACAGTCCAAAGTTACAACAATAAATGCATATTTCAGGGATCCTTGCAATCCTTATTTAAATCACAGTAAATATTCATAGAATATGGTTGTACGTATTATACCAAAGCTACTACATCCAATGTAATGGGACCTTATATTTTTTTAATGACCAGAATGAATTGTGAGAGTATAAATGCATAAAAAATACAGTCATACTTAAACTGCAAGTCCTTGAACTGAATTATTACTTGTTTTTATATTTTACTTTTTACTAATGGATGAGTAGCTTCAATAACATACAAAGACAGTGATATTTGATATGGCACCTCTTTACATATTTTCTGTGAAGACATTACAGAGAGGAACCCCTTGTATATATACCATCAGGTTAGAACACAGTCTTTACAAGTATCCCTGATAGCATTAAGAACACTATATATCACAAACAAATAAATGTTAATTTTAAGAGAATCGTATTACACAATTCTGATTTCTCCTCTCTCTCTTGCCTCCATACAGTAGCGACGATGGTTGCTGAACTTTTCTCACACTATCTCACATGATTCGGCTTACTCGGGACCGATTTCACAGATTCTTAATATTTGCTTCTTTCCATTATAGCGAAGCAGCATTTAATATATATTACGGATGGTTGTGTTACCATGGAAACCTTTATGATGGCAGCTGAGATGTAACAGAAACTTCGTACCATCAGGGAAGCTCCTGCTTTTACACAGCACCAAAGGTTTCACCCTCTCTCTCACTCCCTCGTACATCGTAATGATGAAGGAAAAGTTTAATCCATTACTACAGTACATAGGACATGTAATCGTCCCTCGGTCAGAACTTGAAGCCCTCTTGAGGTACAGAAGAATTGGGATCAAACTGGAAGGCATTACTCTGTGCCTCTGGTGCTAAGTTAGGATCTTCTTCAATCTACAATAGAAAATCGAATCCTTTGTATAATGAGTAGGTTTCTGGTGAAAACAAACAAATAATAAAATTGGCAGTCTTAAAAACTTAATTCAAGAACTCTCTTATAATTATCTTAGGAACCATTTACATGACTAGATTTTTTAGTATCAAAACCCTCCAATAAAAACTCACAAGTCCTTAATTTACAATCCAAACTGTGACACATCTACATCTAAGTGGTCCCAACAAAATGGCATTAAATGTATCATATTCATAAACTAACTCAGAACATAACATCATAAACATCAAATGAAGTCTACAAGTGTTACAGAGACAAACAATCTGGACTATCAATACCCAGAGCCTTCCAGTTTTAATCATCAACAGTCAGTAGACTGTCTCAGTTGCACTCCGTTGTCAATCACAATGATTCAGGCTCTGTAGTATCAGTCAGGATTTGGTCATCACTCATACACACATCTTCCACCCAACTCTCATAACTACACACACACAGTTACTTTTCTCTCCTATACACAACACTCAAAGACCAAGTTTATGTTTGTCTCTAGTTCATCATAGTCAATTTATGGGGAGGGAAAGAATTATTTTAGACTTTTTGTGAGTATAACTACTAGTTAAATAATTTTTCAATGAACATTACCACTGTAGAACACAGAATTAACACTGTAGAATACAGAATCAACATTGTATTCAGAATTAACACCGTATAATACAGAATTAACACTGTAATTGTTTATATTTTCACAGGCAAAAATAAGTTGCTTTTTTTGTAAACAATTTACTAGTCACTAGATCAGATATTGGAGCTCAATCAGACATCAAGACGAGAGCTCAACAGAGACCGGTACTGAAATATTCCTACCGAGCCTAGTACTAAGGGTAAAACATGATAATACATGTAGCATTTCATTGGCAGTTCCAATCATTAGTAGGGGCGCTACTCCCTACTTCATAATACCCCATTGAATATCATAATGCTTCTAGGCTGTCTTAAGTTAAGAAACTAAAGAGGGTTTCGATGTTTTCACCCCCAAACAACCTCCCGAAACAAAAATTAATAAATAACTTTATCTTGCATTGTAGACAAAAATCATTTCAATAATTTGAAGAAAAAAAAACTCTGCCCTGCTCCTCCCCTATATTACTTATCATTTCAGTACAAGTCTCAATTTCATCATTTCTTGTCAGCAATATCAAGTCACACCCCTCGCTTGTAGGAAGCTGAGCATTTACATCTATTCATATAGATGTTAAAATATGTCTGTGTCATTTTAAATTCATATCAGGACCATTTTCTGAATACTCACATCAGCTGAGAAGTATTGATCTATTATATCATAAGCTAATTTGTAGATGTCTTCATTCTCATGGTTCTGTAATGATTCTATTTTATCTAGACCTACAAAACAATAAAGTGTTATATGTTTGGGAGTTTTGGAAAATTTTAAAGAAGTCTTTTTGTTATTTGGTGCAACTAAATCATATACTAATGTAAAGAACTGTCTTATCATAAGATCAGATTTCCACATTTGTTTTTATCAGTTTGATTATTGTTGAGACATCATACATGTGCATGTACTTGTTGCAATAAGCCTTCTTTGTATTTCAATATGTTTCTTAACCATTTCAATAATATTTGGGTTTTTAAACAAGTTTTATTGTTGGATTTGACTGCAACCAGTAGGAACTGCTTGGTATACATGTTTTCAAAGCTTTTTGAGTTTGCATTTCTAGTTTTGTTTTCTTTTGTGTCTTCCTTGTGTGCCCAGAAATTTTAAGGTTCTCTCAAACTTTGAGATTTAAATGCATTTTAGGTAGTTCTTTCAACTAATACACAATCATGTATGTATTTTCTCTATTCATAAATGTACAAGTTTGACTAATAGTTGTCACTGTTTCAGGCACTTACTCTGTGAAGGATACATACCGTTACATTCTTCTATCATCTGACATATATTTTCCACTTCAGTTCCGGCCATTTTTAGAATATTATTTATACCATCTAATACAACATTAACAACTTGAGTGTCTTTAACTGATAATAGATCACAAAATGGAGGAATAACACCATTCTCTACAACAAATGCTACCTGAAAAGGGAAAAATAACTGTCAGATATAAATCATGTTCTACTACAACGGCTACTTAATGGTGTGAACTTGCCCAAATGTTATGATTACTTAGATAATGGATATGGTAGGGTACAGCTTATTATCTCTAATGATTATGTTAACTGAAATCATGTTCTTTTTCTGTGTTAATGATAAGTTAAGAAAACCACAAAATTTGTTATGTTCATTAAAAAAGATTAAGCTGAATCTTTTCATGTGTGCTTTTGTCATAACTTCTACAGAGTACCTTCTACTGTAATAAGCTTACAGTGTAACTGACTTTGAAATTTAGAAATTACATATATCAGTAGAAATGTTTGTTAACAACTCTTAGTTTTAAATCCGATAATCTTAAAGCTAAGAACCTACTTTAAATGTTTTAAGTTTTTGTTGTTAACTCAATAAACTAGAAGGTAAATGTGCAGTAAGTGTAAATAAAATGAACCTAGTCACTTACTTGTTCTTTTCTACCACTAATGGTTAAGTTACTTATAGCCCAAGCAGCTTCTTTCTTTGTTTGGAAATCACCCTGAAAATATGGAACACAAATGCATTACCCTACATACAAGGCTTGCAAACTTTCAAAGTAAACTGACAGTTTTTGTTTCACTCAGTCAACTAGATGTTCCAGGATTTTTAGTTATCTGTTATTCATTGTCACTGTTAGGGTCATTTGTGGCTTCAAACTTTATTGTGCCTGCATAAAATCATTCATAGTTAGTATTTAAGCATTCATGCATTGTGCTGTGTGGTCAATAATTGAATTTCCTCTTATTTACAATCTTTAAGTTATCCTGTCATTGTTATATAATGAATTTTCACAAAAAGGTGACATTTTTCACATTAATTGCAAATAATTAACAGTTATTCAAATCAAATGAATGATCTGGTTTTGCACAAAACATATAACTTCAAATTATAATAAATATTAGTTGTACATTTTAATAACAGATTTCTTTATTTGAAGTAATTGTTCAAAATTGTGATTTAAGAATTCTGGGCTAAAACAAGGCTTACTCTAACTAAATGGTGTATGACAAGGGGAACTTACTCTAACTAAATGGTGTATAACAAGGGGAACTTACTCTAACTAAATGGTGTATGACAAGGGGAACTAATCCTGCATCAATCACAGCTTGTACTTGGGTTTGGTTTCCTGCAGTTATATTAGATAAGAACCATACTGCTTCCTGTAAAATAATGTAAATGCATGACATCATAATCTATAGAATAACAACTTAATTGTAATTTTTGTAGAAAATAACAATACAGTTAAGATAAGTACATTTAATTCTCATTCTAAAATTTCTAAAACATTTTTCTACCTTTCCTCTTCAACCCTTTTTATAGTGTCTATGATGAGTTTTATGTGTGTATTGGGCAAATGAAAATGATTCACCTTTTGTCACTGCCTAAAAAGTTTCATTTCGTTTATGTTTCAAAATGCATGTTTCACTGTCATTTTCACAAACAATGATCATAAAATTTCAACATTTCAAATAAATATCTCCTGTTGTTTGCCATCTGAAGATATTTTTACCTTATTAATTTTTTCCTTAGGATGAGTCAGTAATGACGGGAAATGTGAGAGAGCATCACATGTTAATACTACTTGTGTCTGTTCGTCTGTGCCTGTAACTATATTTCCAACAGCTCTCAGAGCAGCTGTCTGTAATATAAAATAAATATGTTACAAAGTTTGACAACATTTCAAATTAACATATTTATCTTAACATTAACATAATTTTTATCCAGACATTTCAGCAAGAGAAATCAATGAAATTAATACCTAACTATGTTACAAAGCCATTACTAGATTATAATGTTTGCTATCAAAATAAATTCTTCTTTTATTAAAGCATAATTTCATTATTGTTTATTAAAATCTATTCAAAGGTTTTAGTATCTAATACCTTGAAAGTAATATATACTTGCATTGGTACTAATTTCAGTATGGAGGCTGATCCAAAATTAAAGAATAAAATGTTAATTTCAGAATCCATGAAATGTTACTTTCAATCATCCATAAAGAATTATTACTTTCATGAAAACTCTTTTTATAATTCTTGAGCAAATATTGTCCAATACACATACTCTTTAAACTTACCGTTACTTTAACATCAGGATGACTTAACAGAGGAACTAAGAAAGGAACTACACCAGAATCTATCACCATTTGTATCTGTTCATTACCACCATCTGTTAAATAGGATAATGCCCAAACGGTGTCAACTAAAATCTGCAAAATAAAAAGATATAATAATGCCCAAACTGTATCTACTGATGTCTGCAAAATAAATTGTGTCACAACATAATTATATTTAATGCGTGTACACCTCTAATAATACAAGAGTATGGCTCATGGTCCCTAACATGCATTACAGTTGGAATGACCTCGACATTTTTCCAAGTGAGTAGTGGCTCTTAGGCCAAAAGGTGCTACCTTGCCTCATAATCTCTAATGAGCGTATTAAATTCTCTAATGTGTCATTCTGATATGAAATATTTACAAAGTCAGTGACCTTTCTAATCTTTAAACAAACAATAAGCTTTCTGAAAGGCAGGGAACAAACATAATTTTTATTCATTTTTACACATGTTGTTTTAATTGGTGAATTTCTTTTTAAGTTGCAGGAATTTTTAATGTGCACTGTCTTCTTATACATATGCATGTCAATATCTATCATAGGAATTTACTTATGTGCTTTTTAGTAATATGTTTCATTTGTCTACAACACAGAAAATATAAATGAAGAGTAATTTTTCAAAGTGCTTATAACAGACAAGTCTCTTTACACTTACATTTATATCTGTATGGTGTATCAACTGATTAAGTGCAGGTAAAATCTCCTGAATGGTTTCTAACGGAGGTGGGGGTTCCTTATTTCTACAGAGATTAACTATGACCCACGCCACATTTCTTAGGAAAGGTAAAGGAATATTAGGATTGATAAAAGCTAACAGAGGTTTGACTGCTCCTTCTCGTATCACATAGTCTCTGCACTCGGGACCGTCACCTGAAAGAGAAATAAGTACTGAAGAATCAAATGCCCATACAACATGGCAATGATCAAATGCATATTATTTATGTCTGACCTGCTGGCTTGAAAAGAAATATTTTGTAAATTCTTCTTGTTCATTCATGAATTTGAAACAAACTTGAACTCAACATTACTATAAGTCCCACTGGAACTAAGTTGCTCAACTGAAAATTCAAGGTCAAGGTCAAAAGATGGGGACGTAACTGTAATCGTTAAGAACTGATGTATAAGCATACCAAACGTAATCAACCTTGGCTTTATAGATCCTGTGACATGAAGGTTTTGTAAACTTTAACATTGCTGTTGTAATTTATTGAAAATTGTCAACATCACTCAACCAAAATATCTAGGTAAAGGTCAAAAGATGGGGATGAAAATGTTCTTAGCTGCTACTGAGGCATATGTATATAAAGTTTAATCAATCTAGATTACTTGTAGTTATCATACAACTTTAACATTGATAGTTGTTGCTGCCATTGGTAAAGCAATACCTATGTCTCACTCTGTTGAACAGGCAAGAAAAAAAATCTGGTTTTTTACCCAATATTCATCAATAAATGACCTATTTCAAAACACAAATCATCAATGAATATTATTTAATATATCTTTCATTTAAAATCCAATAGAAATTATAAACAATTACATCATATTGGTGTTCAGGTTTAAAAGGATTAAACATTTAAATATAAATACTTGGTTTACATAATTTTCAATGGTCTACTGATGTTACATCATATAAAGGATAAAATAGGTTGAACTTTTAACCTTATAGAAATCCAGTACTAATCATGGTTTCTTTTAATGTAGAAAAGAAAAGAACTTTTGAAAAATTCACAAAAATTCTTCAGTGTGAAAATTATCTTAAGTTTGAATTTCAAGGATTCTGATTGGCTGAAAACAACACTAATGATAAACTTTTTCTCTTAAGATTTGTTTGTGAAAAGGGCTGTAGGATTAGCTAAGGGCTATCCCAGAAATAAATGTATAGGGGGGTCGGAAGGCACCTTTTTTTATATTCACCATGCATAAAATTTTAATTTTTTTCCCTTTATGTTGCATTTGAGAAATATCTAGAAATACACCCATACAATTTTAATTATAGTGCCTTCCGACCCCCCCCCCCCCATACAATTAAATCTGGAATAGCCCTAATGTAACCTGCATGTATCAATCTCAGTTAACAATTGGCTTGACCTACATGATTAACATATTGTGCCATCATTTATAAATGATTCTAGAATTACAGCCAAGCAGATGCATTTCATTTGTTCTCTGTTAAAAATGGAAATATCAAGAATAAAGTGCTGACATTGCAAATGGAAAGTCTTTTTTTCTTACCTATAATGTTACCAAGAGCCCACACGGCCTGTTCACAAACATTCTGATGAGGAGAAGATAAAAGTCTTAAAAACAAAGGTACAGCACCTGTTAAAAAACAAACACAAACTTTAATTACAAACAGTATCATGATATGAAATAGGTCTCAAACAGTAGGTTGCACTGCATGCAAACTTTCAATGTCTTTGTTGTTTGTCCATATCATTTTTGTTAAGATAAGACTCTGTTGCCTAAAACAGGGTCCTGTCAACATGTTATTTCCAACTTGGTAGTATTTTAAGTTGAGTCCTCCGCATCAACATAATTGTATTTGTGCTAATTAGTCTGTTTTAATTTTCATCAGTCTGTTTTTTGTAAGTTCTATAATTTATTATGTATATTCCTGTCAATATTAACCAAAATATAACCAAGTACTAGCATCATTTTTCTCAACACTTTGTGTAATTGTATTTTAGAACAGATCTTAGAGCTACATGTAAGTCGAATGAACAGTCTTACCACAATTAACAACAGCTTGTGTTTGTCTGGATGTTCCAGAGGCAATATTAGTAAGGGCCCAGGCAGCCTCAAACTGTAACGATGGACTGAAAGGCAATCGAATGTACAGTGTGACGTCAAAAGTATTTCACGCTTTATATTTTTTACATTATATTTCATATAAATTCACATTTTTTCAAAAAATTCTTACCAAGTCATTTTTCAACGGATTTTTGTAAAATAAAAGCCAACAGATGCAGCAATATTTCGAGTTTATTTCGATATTTTGGCATCATAAAATGTTAGACGGGTTATGTTTAATCATAATTAGAACACAAATGAAATATTTTGAAAATCATTTTTCTTTATATTTTAACCGAATATTTTTTGTAATTTTTTTTCTATGTGTTTTATTAGAGTATAAAAATGAACCAAGAGGTTTTAACAGATTTGCAAATAAACAAACAAACTTCAGATAATTATGCAAATTTTGGTTTTTATTTCATGAAAATCTGTTGAGAAATGGCTTGGTAATAATTTTTATAAAAAATACTAATTTATATGAAATATAAAGGGAAAAATATAAAGCGTGAAATACTTTTGACGTCGCACTGTAATTAATAACACGTCAAAAAAAATTGTGATCAATGCAGAATTTTATTATCTCTGTTGAAGTCAAAAAGAAATTAGGAAGTGGAGTACGGTGAACCGAATGCCTATTTTCATCAAATTTGCTATTTTTTTCCTATATATTTGATACAAATCAATGCAAAATTTAACTGGACCAAACCAATTTTAACTGGATATTTTGAGTACGTCCGGCCTAATTTCAAAGAATGACCGAGTGTTCAAGTAAGTTTTTTTAAAGTCATAATTGGAGGTTTGTCCGCTCCATTCCAGGGCAACTAGTTTTACTCTAGTTTTGACTTGGGTTGTTTTCTTGCTAGTTGCAGTGAAGTTGTTTTGGGTGTACATATATTGTTTTCGTGTCAACTGATTTTGTCTTGGCCTATTCTGACATTCAAATGCCCAATTGGAACTTCTTTGCTTTGTGATTGGCAAGAGAAGTATAAAAATGGCCAGCACTTTAATCCTACTAGCAATAGAATGGATTTAATTGTTATTGTAATATATTCAGAACTAGTTTTAATGGCAAAAGAAAATTGAATGTCAGTAAGATTTAAATTCAAAACAGAATTTATAAAGCACAAAATATTTCTAGGTGACCTGAAGGTACAAAACATACAATGTAGGTGACTTACTTATCATCCTTCATTAAACAGTTTACCAGTATGGGTAAAATTCCAGATGATATTAAATCATCAATTGGTGGATTCCTATCACTTGATAAAAGTTTTCTGTAAGAAATAAAACATTTTTAGTGCATTAAATATACCATTCATATAAATCAGAAAGTGAAATGATATCTGTTTCAGTAAAAAGACAAAGATTTTTTTTTAATATTAGCTTGATGAATTGGCAGTATCATTCCATATTAATCCTATCTTAACCAAGCCAATGAAATTTGATAAGAACAAGTTAAAGTTTAACTTGCTAATTAAAAGGTAAAATATTTGTCTCATTTTTCTGCTGCCAAAGTGTAATTTCATTTTCATTTGCCTTAGATGTCGAACTTTTCAAAGTTGTAAGTGCCTCATTTACCTGGCTGCTTGAACTGCACTGAGCTGAACTCCTGTATCATCACTGGCAGCATTTTCTACTATTGTCTTCAGAGATTGGTTTGGCAGCTTCTCAATTTCATCTGAATCAGTACTGTCTTGGGCTGGGACATTTCTTCTCTTTAAAACATGTTGCTCTCTTTTGTTCTAATTAAAAAATAACTACTTTAAATATTTGAAATATACACATACATATTTGAATGCATAAGTATACACAAGTGACATGCATATATATATTTGTTCCTTAGTTATAGAATTAGAGCTTAAAGTTAAGTAAATATTTGTATTTAATTCTTCAGGAAAAGTTGAACTAAACATTAATTTTAAGGCTCTGATTTCTTATTTTATATACTGGTTACAATGTACAAGAATAAGTACAAATGAAGTATACATACTAAACCAAACTAATAAAAATAATCTTACTTTTCTTAGTTCAATAGTAACTTCTTGTCGTCTTCTTCTCATTTCCTGAAAAAAAAATATAATACATTATATATATTTCTTGAACATCTGTTTACATGTACTAGTATATACACTCATATAAATTGGTAATGAAGTATGCCCAAAATGATAAAAACAATGATAATACCCAGATGTAGGTGGTGTCCTAGATTTCAGGGATTTGATGAGCAAGCAAATAATGTCGACACACTTTTGACATATCAAGGTCATAAACAAGCCCAAATAAAAACAAGAACACCATTTTTCAATAAGTGAATTGTTTAAATTCCTTTCCATATCCAGCATGCAAGGGTTTTCTGCACTATATTTCACTGGAGTGGAGAGGAAAACAAGAGACTCCCAAGAGCCTGAATCGCTCACCTGAACTACACAGATACATATATTTGTAGATATTATTGTGTATAACCATATGCGATTTAAATTTATGAAATAATCTTGGTTAGTTTTCAAGATATTGGGCTTAATAATTGCAAATTTGGCAAAAATTAGGAAAAAGAAAAATAACTCCCACATCAGCAGTCAGATCTTTTCCGAAATTTCATGACAGGTAGATCTTAATATGCTGATCACTTTTGATTCTTGCACAATTTTGATATCTGAAACCAGTTTTGAGTTATTAGCAAAAAAATGAAATCTGTCCCTATGTTCTATTTTTAGCCATGGTGGCCATGTTTTTTTATGAATCAAAAATATGAACGATAGAGTTGTAGCATATAAGCTATCAAACAGTGTGTCATGTTAAGATGCAATTGGTCTTACCGTTTCAGACAAGTCAGGGGAAAAGTAATGAACAATGGTGAATATTGACGCCTTAATGGCCATATCTCCTAAAAGAAATGGTTCTACAGCTTTGACCTAATTACATGAATTGTAGATCTTGATGTGCTTAATCATATGCAATTTGAATTTTTGAAATATCTTGTATAGTTTTCAAGATATAGGGCTAAATAAGTGAAAAATTTTGAAAGAATCCAGAAAAAGGGCAATAAGACATATTCCGGCTCTCCCGGATAGATGTACCGATAACCAATTGTTGGGCCTTGGAGAATTACTCTAGTCGAAGGTTGACATTTATTCAAGCAACAACAGATGTGGTAATGATGTGGTAAAATACTGAAAAAAGGGGGAGAAAATAAAGTTACATAATATATCGAATAACGTTAAATTTCAAATAGAAAATAGCAAAGGGGGTCATGATTGAGCATTAAGTAATTAAATATTCATATAAATACACCATTTTGAAAGGATAAAGAGTCCATATTCAGTTCTAAAATAAACGGGAAATTCCCTTCGTCTGATGCAATGTTAATTTTCCATGTCCGGTTGAATTAATCCACAGAAAGAACGCAATATGATGAGCAGATGTCAGAGAACTGTTCGTGAACATTTATTGTAGAACTTAAACAGTACTTACGCCGTGGATCGCCACAGTTTCCAGAGCGTGTCGTGTCTTGTCTAGCTTTCGTTTTGCATGGCGCGGGGAGAACTGACAAAGGGGGAAAGAAACGGTCTAACATCCCACGGATCATCAGGGTAATCTCGCGGATCACTATAGGAAGAGTTGAAAACTCCAGAGAAGTGTTCAAAGTCCAAACAGGAGTTAGAAACGGTGATAGTTGAAGTTATCCAATTTCACAAGTGATGAAGAAAATAACTATAAAAATATATATATCTACTGGAACACAAAAAGTGTGACAGAACACTCCCCGTCTGATATCCAAGGGTATATCACTATTACTTTTATCACGTTACAAACACTTAAATCCCAATGTCATTTTAGAATCAAATAGTATAAGGTATAAACAAATGTACAGTTCGTTCACGGAATGTCTTCTTGATACGCGGATCGTGAGGTAGCTCCAACGTTGTCTGGCTTCCAGCGTTGCCCAATGGGATTTTCCAGCGTTGCCACGCACGGCGTGGTGAGGAACGACGTGTTCCTAGAATGAAGAAGCATCCTGGTATTAACGATAACAGAAAGGAATGTCCAAAACAATGAATTGTCACAATATATTTACAAAATACGTAGTTTGCACACGGTGCAAATAACTATAAGCGTTAGCATTCTGTCTAACAGAACCAGTTCGGCGATCTGTTGTCTTCATGCGTGATGAAATTCACAACGTCGCCTTCGTATTCTGGCGGTTTATTCCAATCAGGCGGTTTCTCTGAGAGGTCCAATACGATCAAGGCCGCAACATTTTGCTTATGTGGAAAGTTATCACGATACTCGGTTACGTGAAACTGGTTCGGATATTGTTGCAATGATGAGGGTCGGCCATTCTGCATAACGCAGGTTTTCTTAACGTTGATATCCGGTGGTCTATGTTGTCGGTCCAGACAAGTTTTGCCTATGATGACCCAACCTAACGGTAGCTTCTGTGCGAATGGTTCAAAGTGTGATCCTATCCTTTGGTCAAGAGTGTGATGTACAGCCGGGAGCGATCTCCCGATGAGGAGTAGAATCTTGCGGTTGTCATCGATTGTTGGGATATACTCAGCTATATCCCGCAGATGTGGATATTGCGACGCAACTTCAGGTGTCGGTATCTCGGACCTGTTTTTCGGAATGTCGTTGCATTCGACGACTGTCGACAGATTTGTTTCAAAATCGTCTCCAATTGACTTTATCATAAGGTCATTCGCTTTCCTTCCTGACATCAGTGTGCGTCCTGAGCAGGTCGAAAGACCGTAATTCTCGTAGGGTCCTTTGACATCAAAGAGATTGAAGAATTCAGTTGTAGCCAATGTATGACTACTTTGGTCGTCGATGATTGCGTACATGCGATGTACGGTGGATTTATCGTCCTTGTGATAAACGTCTACTGGTAAAATCTTTGCACACGATTTTCCGCCGTTCGTTGAACTGCATAGTTCTGTGCATGTAACATGTACGGTGTCTTTGGTGTTGTTAGCCTTTTGAGCCTTTCGCTCCCGCCATCATTTTGTGAGGATTCACGAGAAAAACTCGCTGGTCGGTGGTCTGAGTTGGAGATGTGGAGAGCTGTCGGGTGACGTGTGCTCTCACATTCGTTGCAAACAACTCTTTCTTGACAGTTGGCTTTAAAGTGCGTGTCGGACTCGCAGCACTTAAAGCATACGTTGTGTTCCTTCAGCAATTTAATACGCTCCTCAATTGGTTTCGCTCTGAAGCCGTTACATTCGTTGAGCGAATGTTTGCCCTTATGTATGATGCAACGCTCCTTCAAGTTGATCGGGTAATTATTTTCTTGTTGCCTCGACCCGTAGGTGGAGCTTTCTGCGGAGCTATGCTCCGAACTCGTGTCTGTAGATGTTTTGTATACGTTGACTTTCTCTTTTGTAGTCTGAGATTGAACCTTACAAGTGAATTGACTGCTCAAATCGTAATTAAAACAAGGATTGTTTTTTATTTTAGCAATTTCACGGATAAAATCCGTTAATTCTGAGAACGGTGCAAATGGTGCATTATGTCGTGTCATATACTCTGAGGCCTTTGTAGTCCACTTTTCCTGAAGTCCATATGGGAGCTTTGCTAATATAGGTTGTTGTCCCGATGACGTATCGAAATACGCTAACAGATCGCGGAAGTTTGGGTTCCGTTTCAGGCATTGAATGTGAGATAAGAGATCGTACATGTCGTAGAATCGTTCGGTGTCCTTGTTTGTTAATTTAGGGAAGGTTTCCAGTTTCTGTCTCAATGCGTGTTCTGTGAACTGTAACGCGCCATAACGTTCGTCTAGGCGTTCCCAAAGACACTGTAAGCCTCTTGCTGGATTATCGACGTTTGCCGCTTTAATACTGGCTGCATATTGTGCAGACTTATTCCCTAGCCACTTCTTGAGAAGAATAAGCTCTTCGGGGTTGGAAATCCCTAGCTCGTCCACGACACCTTTAAATTCTGCTTTCCAAACTGCATAAGATTCAGCTTTGTCGTCAAAGTGGGTGAGACGGGAGAGTAGCAGGTCCTTTCTCAGTAGGAATTTAGTTAATTCCTCGGATGTTGAGTCCTTCCTGTCGGAACGGTGATCCTGCGTCAACGACGTTGTCGATAAGGGATGTCGATCTTGGGAGGATGGCACGAATACGGGAGCATCCCGATTAAGGCCATAAGTATTGCTGGTGGTGTCGACGTCGTCGGTTTCTCGTCGGAAGGGTGTCGATGCCATGGATGGTGGTCCTATCTTCCTAGGTGCTTCAGTTGTAGCAAGCGGTTCGAAAACCGTTACTTTCCTTGTGTTGTCGGAGTGCGTCGGATATGTGTTTATCCCGACGTCGGCTGGATTTTCATCCGTTGCATGAGTACTGCTATTGTGTTGACTCACATAGTCTTGTACCCGTCGGATCGGGTCGGCCATAGGCAATGGTAGGTCGATGCCGATGTGTGGTTCGTCGTTGATATCTTGACTGGCGTCGTCCTCGAAAGCTCTCGCCTCAGCTTCGGCCATAGCCGCTTCCATGTGAGCTTCTAGAAGAGTTTTGTCTGCTTGCAACTCCATCTTCCTTCGTATGGTTGCTGCTGCTTCAATTGCGTCGGCTTGTGCGATTTCTATCCTGCGCCGTTCGACTTCTGTCTTTTGTCGTTCGACTTCAAGTTTTTGTCGTTCGACTTCCAGTTTTTGTCGCTCAACATCTGCATTCTGTCGTTCCAATTCAGCATTTTGACTCGCCTTTCGCTGCAACTCGTGTTCTTCGAGTAGAGCTTCTTGTTTCGTAAGAGCAGCTTGTTTGGCTAGAAAGGCTATCTTGGCCTTGGCAGCATCTGCTTTGGCACGCTTGTTTCTTGAAGCGCTTGAGGAACTGCTTGATTTTGAGCCACCTACGGATTTACATCCGCTATTTGGCTTTGACCTAACTGAGTTGCGTTCTTGTTTCACGGACCCATGTGGTTCTAGCATAGTGACATTCTGTTGACCTGAGGTAGGCTGCCCTTGTGGCTGATGAATTGCTGGTGACGCGGGACCAAACGCATTGGTGACGTCCCGTAGAGTTGACATCGCTGTGTCCAATGTTTGCCGTCTAATGTCAGCCAGAGTAGTGAATGCCTGGAGGTCTCGATTGCTTTTCTCGGCCCTAGTGTTCGTCATAAATTCTATGAATGCGTCAACTTGACGTCCATATCTACTAGCAGACTGGGCTATCTTTTCTTGTAAAGCGAGGCAACCTCGTACATTGTCTGGAGGGGTATCGACCTCCTGCAGGAAGGCATTTAACATGCTCCATAGTAGCTCTATGTCTTGAGCGTATTTCTCACGTCTTTCGATGTAGACGTCCATGCCCTTTTCATTTAGAGTTCTAACTCTTTTCTCTGTGTTGTCAGATCGTATGTCCGAGTGTTGATCTGGCCCAGTTGGTTGTATGGTGACGTTGTCACCTGTGTCACTCATCATGTCACAATCACTTTGTAGTAACGAGAAAATCTCGAAAGTGTGATTTGACTGTTTATTTGTTTATCAGCTGAGTAAATAACGTTTAAAAAACGTAACTGTGCTATCTGGCTTGACACAAGCTTTGGTGTGTGATTTTGTACGTGTAAAACACGTTATATCACGGTTTTCTATCTAGCTTCTTCAGTTAAGGAAAAACTGAGCTGGGTTAATTATTTACCCAGACCAGGTATTTCAAATCTATTTGGGTGTGTCACACAAAACTGGTGTGACGGGTCTACAAAGGTTGGTGTGTGGGCGCTTCTACGGCCGCAGCACACTACAAGAACCAAGAAAATGTTGCGTCTCTCTTGCGAGAGCTCAAAAAAGGTTTGTATAAAAAGATACAAGTCTTTACTGGTCTTCTCCGGGCGACTCCTGGCGTACACTGCTGTGACACTTCTGCAACTGGCTTTGTACGGGGCTATTTTACTATTCCGGCTCTCCCGGATAGATGTACCGATAACCAATTGTTGGGCCTTGGAGAATAACTCTAGTCGAAGGTTGACATTTATTCAAGCAACAACAGATGTGGTAATGATGTGGTAAAATACCGAAAAAAGGGGGAGAAAATAAAGTTACATAATATATCGAATAACGTTAAATTTCAAATAGAAAATAGCAAAGGGGGTCATGATTGAGCATTAAGTAATTAAATATTCATATAAATACACCATTTTGAAAGGATAAAGAGTCCATATTCAGTTCTAAAATAAACGGGAAATTCCCTTCGTCTGATGCAATGTTAATTTTCCATGTCCGGTTGAATTAATCCACAGAAAGAACGCAATATGATGAGCAGATGTCAGAGAACTGTTCCTGAACATTTATTGTAGAACTTAAACAGTACTTACGCCGTGGATCGCCACAGTTTCCAGAGCGTGTCGTGTCTTGTCTAGCTTTCGTTTTGCATGGCGCGGGGAGAACTGACAAAGGGGGAAAGAAACGGTCTAACATCCCACGGATCATCAGGGTAATCTCGCGGATCACTATAGGAAGAGTTGAAAACTCCAGAGAAGTGTTCAAAGTCCAAACAGGAGTTAGAAACGGTGATAGTTGAAGTTATCCAATTTCACAAGTGATGAAGAAAATAACTATAAAAATATATATATCTACTGGAACACAAAAAGTGTGACAGAACAAGACAATTTATTGTCTGGAACTTTGTTGTCATTTGTATTCCTATGTCGTTTGTTGGATCTTCTTGAAAATTTCAGAGCACATAGATCTTGAGATGCTAATCACTTTTGTCTCCCATCAGAATTTTGATATCTGTTACTGTTTTTGAGTTATTTGCAAAAAACTGTAATTTGACCCCTATGTTCTATTTTACGCCATGGAGGCCATATTTTTTGACGAATCAAAAATCCGAACGACAGTTTTGTACACATAATGCCACTAAACAACTATACCAAGTTTGGTTGCAATTGGACTTATGGTGTCGGACAAGTTAACGTTTGAAATATTGTTTACAGACGACGACAGACGACGACGACGGACGCCAAGTGATGGTAAAAGCTCACATGGACCTTCGGTCCAGGTGAGCTAAAAATGACAAATCATGCAGGGAAAAATTTACATTAGAATATTAAATGGATCACCATACGTTTTGATCAGTAAAAAAATCAAGTGTTTGAAACAGTTTCACTTCTCATTTTTAAAGTTCTCAAACATTCTCTCCATCATGCTGATGTCACTGCCAAAACTTGAAAACTTAAACAGCAGTTACATTTATGTGCTTGTCATGCTTGTCTTGTTCCAGTACAGAGTCAGACTCTTTTAGAGTGTATATTGACTCTTGCTCAATAGAAGATAATGAGATGTGGAATAAGTGTACACGACACAACCTACAATATAAACGACAATTGAAAAAATCCACAATGGAAAACAGCCAGCAGCCTTCAATGTGACCAGTGGTTGCTGCTCGCTGTTTTACAATTGGCCCTGGATTGAAAATAAACTACATATGGTTCAAGCCCAATCCTCAAGTGCAATGATACAGCATGGTCAATGATTTTCATAATTTGTCTGAGCACAGTCAGTACTGCACCAGATCAGATGTCCGTCAGATTTATAGATCATAATGTATTTAATTGTTATTTTTCATTGTTAAATTTTCTTCCAATCTTTTGATTTTGACTAAAATATCACGATTTTACTTGCTATTTATTGACAGCCGGTTAATTTTACTTGATTTATTAACAAACAACATCGACAATTGGATGAAACTGTCAACAAAATTTGTTGCTCACATGGGCAAATTATCAGAAATAGTGATATCATGTGTTGAAATCCGGAAAACACATGAATGATTTCCGGAATTTGACGATAATATCAAAGTTCAAATAAATTTTGGTTCGATAGTGTTTTGGTCGGACCGGCAAGTGATATTATTGTATCGGACCAAAAGTCCGGCCTATTCCAAAACTATTTGGCCAAGTCTGTTCTAGACAAAAACAATTAACATAAATTCGACAAAATACAAACATAAGCTTTGAAAAAAATTCCTGGTTTAGGACAGGCACATTAAAAATGTGGCATGTTAAACTAGTTTTTGGGCGCCAACCTTCCCCCAATTGATAATCAATAACAAAGCACAAACTAACACACAGTAAAAATCAAATTGATAGAAGTTCAATTCAACAAGAGAAAACCAGAAACAAAAGGAAAACAATAAATTAACTGGATGTAGAGATACTCTCTTGAGAACACTCAAAGTTACTGACAGCTAGCTAACACAACACGACTCCTTGTTCCAAAAAAAAAAAAAAAATATGTATATGGTTAAGACTATATACAACTGGATCTTGTAGGCGTTTCATTCAAGGTCCCAGGTAAGGTGGTAATACAGGCCTTGAAGTCCTCCAATATTGGTGCTGAGGATGTTGAGTCTGGCAGTAGATTCCATTCCCTGGTGGATCTGGGAAAGAACAAGTATCTGTTCTGATCTTTAGTGGTTCTTATCTGCCTTAGTCTATTTCCAACTCTTGTTCTGTTGTCTCCTCTGGTATAGTATATCTTGGGGTCTACATCAACTAATCTGTTCTGAATCTTGTACATCTTGTATGTCATGGTGAGCCTGGTTTTGGTGGTTCAGCTGCTCAATACACGCGTATTTGCGGGATTGGTCAGTAATAAAGCCAAAAGAGGAGGAACTGGTAAAAAAACTGGTTCCAACGTGCTATTGGACGAAGAAAGTAATTTCTATATTTCCCTTCAAGATTGATTTTTATTGGTTGGAAATGTAGATTGTTGGTATATTTGTAAGTTGCAAATGATTTTTAACCTTTGAATGACGTCGTTTTTCCTCCCCATGACCCCTGATGACCTTGTCTAAATGACGAGTCAAATCCAGAACGGATATATTGTGCAACCCTAGTATTACATTTGTCACATGGCCTGGTGTAAAGTCTGTGTAGCTGTTTTACACAAATCTAGCAGTCTTGGTTTTTGTGGTATGGATCCCAAATATTGGATGCGTATTCTAGTGTTGGTCTTATGATGGTGCAAATTATAGGCTTTTGCCTTGACGCTTGGTTTACATTGTCCTAAATTCTGTCTAAGGAAGCCTAGGGTTCTAGATGCCTTTGCAGTTGTTTTGCTGATGTGCGTCTTCCACTGTACATGAAGGTCTTGTGTGATGGTTACTCCAAGATAATTTGTTCAGTGCTGGTGCATCTTGTGACCTCTCCTATTTTCTTAGTCCAAATAATTAGGCCGTTACGGGGAAGGCTAACGTTTTTATTTAGATTTTTCTTGGACAAGGCGTAACAACAAAAATCATAAAAAAAAAGCCTTAAAAGACGTCCCAATTATTTGGTCTTTTTGGACTACTATTTTCTCTGATCTTTTAGAGGTTCTGCATTAGACTAAGATTGACCAATACATTTAAGACCAAAAGTTTTGATATGCGTAAACTCCATATGAAATTATCTGGTTTAAAACAAATGTAATCCTAATGAGGGAAATTTCTTTCAATCCAAAATTGAAAAGTAAGAAGCACATGTTCACATGTGTGAATTGGATTTGAAGTTAGGATCTGACAAAACTAAAACCATTTATCCAAAAATTTACCTCTGCATCTTTTCCTTTGTTTTTAAACTGTGTTGACCTGCCTTTTTGATCCAAATTCTCAGTCATCGTGAAGCTGCAAATGACAAATTTATGCAAAGGTTTTTTTTCAATGAATCAAAATGCCGGCCTCTGTAACTGATTCATTCCGTGTTTTCATGAGTCGGAAGATTTGATTGGCTTAGTACATTTTTGACGTAATTCATGGTTTCTTCGATTTTTTATTCAAACAAACGATTTAAAGTTTTTCAAAACTTAAAATTTGTTGTTTCAGTTACATTTTCTTTCTTTTTTCATTGCGAACTAGGTAACATTTTACACCAATTAAGAAAATAGGACAACATAAGCCAATTGGTACTAAAAATAACAACCAATCAGATTAAGCGTTACTTACTTTAATCCATGTTTTGTAAAAATTGTTTTCGTATCTTTTTATTAATTGCTTTTAATTAACCTGTTTGCTGATAAATTAATTCTTACAAAAATATGAATAAAATAAAGACTTTTAATTTAAAAAAAACTTGAGTAAATAAAGTTCGAAAATATTTTTGATATCATCATCTTCATTGCGTTTTTCTATTAAAAGTTTAGGCTATAATCAAGAGCAGCAAATTGACATTGAATAAAAAAGCGTCCCTGCAAAATTACCCAAGCTCTGGTAGATTAATGTACATGATCTGACAATTATGGGGCTAATTAACACTGTTACTATCGTTTCTTTGTCAGCCACAGTGATTTACCTTGTATTGAGCACTTGCATCGGATTTTATTTGGGCAAATTGAAGAACAGAACTGAAAAATGGATAATGTCATGGCTTGTTTTTGATGCACTTATTCATTTTACGTTTGTAAGATTTTGATTTGGAACATAGAAATTCAAACACTTACTTATTTTTGAAGTCATTAAACTTCAATTTATGTAAATAGTTTTATGTTAAAAAAAAAAAGGTGGCGCCACGTATCAATGGCGTCGAAAATTTTGAGCTCAGCCTAATTTTTGAAAAGAAGGTCTTTATCTGTGCCAAATACGACAAAAAGTCGCCAAAATGAGCAATAAAAAGAAAAACTTTTATGCAGTCTGCAAGGGAGAAAACCTTACGAACAATTATTCCCATGGCATATTCACTAACTGGGCCGACTATTCCCGGCATGTCACCGGTGTTAAAGGGGCTATTCACCAAGGTTGTCAAACTCTTGAAATGGCAAAAAATATCTTGATAGATGCCGGCTTATCCCCTCTACTGATATTCAACAATGGGGAATGGTTACCTGTCTCAGAGTACGAGAAGAAAATTGACCCTGGCCCTGGGTCTGAAAGTGAAATACATGTACCCCAGCCCGTAGGTGTTGAATCTGATCAGGAGACTGATAATGTAAACGATTCGATAAGTGATTTCCATGATTGTGAATCTTCACCCCTTCACGTTAATGACTCCACCTTACTAGCAGCTACTGACAATGAACACACTACATATGTAAAAACTATCCCTCACAACGATCACTTTGAAAACAACGATGAGTCATCCACAGAAATCTGTGCACCACCCCAAAATAGATCTAATGACAATACACAAGATATCAATAATAATACTGATGAGATACATTCACCTAGAAATGAAACTACTGTACCATCATACAGCGACACAGCCCAGACTAATCAAAACGAGAAAAGTGACTGTAACCTATGTCAAAACAAAAACGACAATTTTATGCTTGAATGTGGTACATGCAAAGGATGGCTACACTATGCATGCATCAATTTACCTAAATATGAGTTAATAAAATACATCCGCTACAAATCCAGAGCATACAAGTGCAAAGTATGTACACTCAAAGACAACAAGCTAGCACCACTTTTGGAAAAGATCCCAAATTATAATGAAAACACCATAGACACCAGCACTCTTTTTGATAGTATCCAAAGTCTAATAAAAAGAGAAGTAGGAAACTACCAAAATACGTTTGAACAGTCCATTTCTAAAATTGCTGAAAATATGAGTAAAAGTATGGATGTATTGGAAGAAAAAATCAAACAAGTGAATGCAACAGTAAAGGAGGCTAAAACAATGAATGACTCAAGACTGAAACAAAATGCAATTAATGATGAAATTCGACTCATCAAGGACATGATTGAAAATTTGGCAAAGTCCAAACCAGGAGATAATCATGAAACAGGGGATATGAACACGATTAGAACGCTGAAAGAAGAAAATAAGATGCTACACTCTTCTCTAGATCAGACCCGTTGTGATCATATGCTGGCCGAGGCGTCACTCAAGAGTAAATATGAATGTGATCAACAGACACATCAGGTCTATAAAGAACAAACTGAAAGAATAATCAGAAACTTAAACTCCGATCTAGAAAAAACAACATCTAATTTTAATGAAGTATATGCAGTACATGCCAAATTGAAAATCGAAAACGATTCTTTGAAATCAGAAATAGACAAGTATAAGGAAGAAATATTTCTTCTGAGATCTCATCTTAGTGAAAATACAGAAAGCAAAGATAGTACAAATGGGAACTGGAGTACAGTAGAACCAAAGCAGAAGAAAAGTACTCCACAAGTACTTTTAATAGGCACCTCCAATACGGAAAAGATTGATCCAGAAAAACTAAGTCCAAACTTCAAAACAACTAAGAAACTAGCCTACACAATGGAGCAGGCCGAGGAAGTTGTTCAAAACTTAGACGAAAATAGCAATCCAGATGTGATTGCATTTCACATCCTTACCAACGATCTAATGAAATATTCATCAAATGACTGTGTGAAAAGGCTCACAAATCTGGTGCAAAAGACAAAATCCCATAAACCCAATTCTAAGCTTGTAGTTTCACTTGCGACAAACAGGAGCGATGAAAAGAAATTCAACCTCCGAGTAAACACTATTAATTCCTCAATAAAGGAGCTTGCCGAAGAGTTGCCCGACTTCACGATATGTGAACACAGTAACATGTGCAAAGGGACCGAAATTAAGAAGAAATTTATAAGCGAAGATGGCCGACATCTTACAATAGATGGTGTTAAAATGATGGCATTTAACATTCGAAAAGTAGTCGACAAGGCCCTAGGAATTGAGTTTAAACCTAAACCGCGCAGGAATGGACCTTCACAGCAGAAACCATGGCACCGCAAAAACAAACAGAGAAAAGACAAATAAGTTTGTGCTCTTGGAACATTAATGGTCTTTTGTCCAAGAACTTCAACAAATTACAAGACCCCTTATTTCTTGAAAATGTAAAAAAATTCCATGTTATTGGTTTGGTTGAAACACATTGTACTGAGTCATTTAGTTCACCCTTACCGGGGTATAACATATACCACTCTCATAGGACTCAAAACAAAAAGGCTAAGAGAAAATTTGGTGGTATAAGTGTTCTGGTGAAAAAGTCGATAGTAGACGGTGTTATTGAACAGCCTAATGTAAACTCCAATTTTATGTGGTTTAAATTTAAAAAATCTTTCTTCAACCTTTGTAAAGATCTATATGTATGCTTTCTGCATATACCACCTGTTAATTCAACCTATTCGGTAAACGAGGGAGATCAGTTTGAAACCCTTTTAGAAGATGTTGAAAAATTTTCAGCCTTGGGAGATATTTTACTAAGCGGTGATTTCAATGCACGAATAGGCACTACTGTCGACTTCGTTACCAATGACACTAATTTTATTCAATCTAGTTTTGATCAGCAATATGTTGCTGATAATATAATTCCCTATAGAAATAGTCAAGATACAACTTGGTGTGACAGAGGGAAGGATCTTGCAGATCTATGTACCCAAAGCAGTTTAAGGGTATTGAATGGCAGAGTATTTGGTGATTTAGTAGGTAAATTAACATCCCATAATCACAGAGGCAGTAGTACTGTGGACTATATGATCTTAAGTGAAAATATGTTCCATAACGTTCTCAGTTTTCGTGTCCATGACCTTATTGGTTCTCTTTCTGACCATTGTATGCTTTCCTGTCCACTTAACATTAATTTTATTGAGTATCCAGAAAAAAAGACTTTAGTAACCCCAGTTCCACTTAAATTTAGATGGACAGATAGCTCTGTTGAAAAATTTCAGCATGCTCTGCAACTTCCCCCTGTCATATCCGAGTTGGATCAAATTGTAAATAATAATTATGATTCTAGTCAAAACAGTATAGATAAAGCTGTTAATGATTTTCAGTTATGTATACACAAAGTTGCTGGTATAGCACTCCGACACAGTGGAATAAAGCAAAAACATAAAAAAGCTAAAGATAAACCATGGTTTAATTCAACCTTACATGATTTAAAAAATTCTCTAAATCATTACAGTAAACTAGTTTCTTTGTACCCCTATGATAGGGAAATCAGGGTCAAATGTTTCACTCTCAGGAAAAAATATAATAAAACCAGAAAAGATATGCGTAGAAATTATTATAAAGAATTAATGGATAAGTTAAAAAACATTCCACAAAATCAACCTTAAGATTTTTGGGATATCATTAATACTCTCAGAGACAACAGCCATACCTCAACTGAGGATGGCATCAGCTCAGATTCTTGGACTACCCATTTCAAGAAACTCTGCACAGTTGGTAATGATAAAATGCAACTAAATGATAAATATAATCGTCTTTTAGAGGCATTAAAATTACCCGAACCCGATCAGTCATTAGACAACCCCATAACCCAAAGTGAAATAAGTAAGGCTTGCTGTAAACTTAAAAATAATAAAGCCTGCGGAATGGATAGCATTATTAATGAAATGTTAAAATATGGGCAATTTAAGTTACTACCTAGTATGGAAAAAATATTTAATTTAATACTTTGCTCTGGTAAATATCCTAAAAACTGGTCGACTGGTTATATTTTTCCTATCTTTAAGAGTGGTGACCCTTTAGATCCTAATAATTATAGGGGTATAACCATAACTAGTTGTATGTCAAAATTGTTCAATTCAATTTTGAACTTAAGACTAGAAAAATTTTTAAGAGCTAATGAAATTATTTCTGACGAGCAAATTGGATTTCAAACTGGAAGTAGGACATCTGACCATATTTTTAAATTAAAGACTATCTTGGATAAATATTTAAATAAATCCAAAAAAGTGTTTGCCTGCTTTATTGACTTAAAAAAGGCTTTTGATTCTGTCCTTCATCCAGCACTTTTTGTAAAATTAGCAGAAATAGGTATCGGAGGAAAATTTCTTTCAGTTATTAAATCTATGTACAGCAATATAATGCTCAGAGTAAAGTTGAGCAGTTCTAGTCTTTCTGATGTTTTCCACTCATGTGTCGGTGTGTTCCAGGGGGACAACCTTAGCCCAAACTTATTTAATGTTTTTATTAATGATATTACAAAATCATTTGACTCACAGTGTCATCCTATTAAACTTGGGTCAAGGGACATCAGTTGTTTAATGTATGCTGATGACCTTGTACTCCTATCTGAATCTGCAGAGGGTTTACAACATTGTATGGATAAGTCATATACATTCTTTTGCTCTCTTGGGCTAGATATAAACTATAGTAAATCTAAGACAATGGTCTTCAACAAATGTGGTCGGCTTTTGTCTTATAGGTTCACTATGCGCTCCAAAGAGATTGAATCTGTTCGTAATTATAAATACCTAGGTGTTCAACTTAGCCTAAATGGGGGTTTCAAGACTGCCCTTTTGGATCTTACAAAAAGAGCACAAAAAGCTTTTTTTAAGCTCAGTAGTTTATTCAAAAACTTTCCTTGCTTTGTTGAAAATTTTATTTATGTTTTTAACCACATGGTTAAACCTGTGGCTCTTTATGCCTCAGATGTTATTGGTATTTTTGATGTTAAAAAAGCGAACAAATGCAATGAGGAAAATTTACTTGAGAAAACCTATGAATCCTCCCCTATAGAAAAGGTCAACCTTGCTATGTGTAGATATGTTCTAAATGTTAATAGGAAGACTTGTAAACTAGCCCTGTATGGGGAATTAGGTCACTATCCTTTATATATAGACACTGTGATGTCAATGATTAAATTTTGGTCTAGATTTTATGATGACAAACCTAACGATAAGTTACTAAATGAAGCTTTAAATGAAAATATTTCTATGGTAAAAAATAGCCAACAATGCTGGCTTGGTTGTGTAAAACTCATTTTAGAGAAACTTGGTTATGAATATGTTTTTAATACTGAAAGAGCAATCAAGGGCAAAATGTTGTCAGATATTAAAAGGAAATTGCAAACTATGTACCATATTAATTGGCTTCAAAACTTAGATAAAAGTGATAAATTAAGGTCTTACAAAATATTTAAAAGAGCCTTTGGTTTTGAAAAATACCTTTCATTAGTAAAATCTGTTATGGACAGAGTAAGTTTGTCTAGATTTCGAACTAGTAGCCATAAACTTCATATAGAAACTGGTAGATATACTACACCAAAAACTGAGGTAGAAAATAGAATTTGCAAAAACTGTAATTTGAACCTTATTGAGGATGAAAAACACTTTCTCCTTGTTTGTCCAAAATTTAACGATAGCAGAAAAGAACTTCTAGATAAATGTTTTAATAATAATGTCACAGTCCTTTCAAGCACAGCCCTAAATTCTTATGGCTACTTAGTAATGAAGATTCTTTAGTTTGTAAAAATGTTGCAAAATTTATAAACAATTGCTCTTTACTGAGAAATACAAACTAACAAATTGCTTTATTTTTGTGTACAAATGTACTTTACTGTCACGACTGTTATGCTGCTATGTAACTGTTTGTATTTCTAGTCATATTTTATCATTTTATTGGGCATACTATACTGGAGTTGTCCCCCTTGGAACTCAAACTTAATCTTATGGATTAATATTTTATTGTATTGTATTGTTTCTTATATTGTTGTCCTTGTATATTGTTGTCCTTGTATGTCTTTGTAACTTTTATATACATGTTCATTTATGAGCTTTCTTTCAATAAATATTTCTGTTTCTGTTTCTTAATAGTCATGATAGTGAAATAGTTTAATCTTAATATTAATATGAGGCAGGTTAAACCTGTGACGCTCCCGAATTTACAATTGATTTAATTTATTTTTTGTTCGAAAATAAAAACAAACAAGCATTTGATGACATCTAAAATTTCTAAAAAAAAAAAAAGCATTAAAAAGACGCAGAAAGTTCGGGAAAACAAGAGTGCTAAACTGGACATTGAAGGAAAATTCAGCTCATAGTACAACTAAATAATTGACTTTTTTTTCATGGAGTGTATGAATATTTTACAAGCTAAAAACATTTTTAATGTTTATATGCGAGTGATGTAATGTTCAGGTCCTGCCAAGTTGCATGAGACCCAAAATATAATGAAAGAAAAATTGTTCTCCTCATTCAGATTTTCGGAAGTTTTTGAAAGTCTGCACACGCACAGAAAATTGACAGGAAATACTATCACATAGTCTTTAATTATCTTGCCCCATGGACCCAAATTAACCTTCCCATGGAATGGTTTTTATTTTGGTATCTTTGTGAGCTTTTAGGACAATGCCATTCTCATATTAATGCAGAGTGCTGTATATATTGTTTTGTAACTCTTGTTATTATTATTGTAGGAAGGACCATTTGTTATCCTTTCATTGCTTGGCACAGTGAATGATTCTGACCACTTTACTGCATTACTGTGTAAGTACAATGTGTTCTCTGCACAAACAAAATGTTTACATCATTAAAACACTGTATCACTACTGCTTAAGATACATTAAATTGTGTAATGAAAAGGAACTGCAACATACAAGTATGTACCATTCCAGAGTACCTGACTTGCTTATCATTTAAATGCAAGTTTGTGTTTCTGGTTTCTACATGTACATTGTATTTATTTGTAATTTATTTTGTGTTGTCTAGAATATCCCCTTGATTTTATCTTTTTTTTTAAACTGGACTTTAAGATTTAAAATGTTACTTTCTGTATTATGCATGTTTGCATGAAATTTATCATTTATTTTATTTCAGGGAAAGAATATGCTTTGGCTGATAAGCGCTGGGGAGTCTCTGATCCAACAGTTGTCTCCCTTGAGATCTTGACAGTATTTATTGATGGTCCTCTCTGCCTAATTCTGTTATATGCCATTGTAAAGGACAAGTTTTACAGACATTACGTCCAACTGGTCCTGTGTGTCTGTGAACTGTATGGAGGTAGATCAAAATATATTTGTATAGAATAAATTGAACTTGAACTATTTATAGTATAACTAACGAATGATTCAGAATATGAGGAAATATTCAATGAGTGACCAAACAACCCAATAATTCACGAGTGCGCCAGGGGCACGAATGAATTATTAAGGTTGTTCGGTCACAAGTTGAATATTTCCCATATTCGGAATTTTGAGTTTGTTATACTATTTATTACATATATAAATGTTCAATTAAGGCTTTATTTATGGTTGAATTACGAACATTTTCGGTTGGACTATTTTCATGCAGGCGCAATGGTTTTCGACTTCACAGACGACGTTATAGGTAACGCCGAATAACAGTTAATTAAATGTTCCCGCGTTTTTAGTTATTTCACTCAGTGAGATAAACGATTTCTGTTCACTCAGAAATCTCGATATTTCTCTGCTATCTATGTAATAATCAACATTCTCAAATCTTTGAGAGTATTAAAACATACTAGTTTAGTACAGAGTTACAAAATTAGTTGGTTTATAACACCATCAATCTATTATAGCATTTAACTTATTGCAAAAACAAAACATTTTTTGATGAAAAAAGCTTGTAAATATATGAAGTTTTCCATATAACCTAAGGACCAAAAGAAAGAAGCAATGAAAAATAAAAAAAAATACATGTATTATTCATTTATAGACATGTTTTTTTTTTTTGTCTGTGAATATAGAGTCTACTATATATTCTATGTATCTGTATAAAAGATAAATAGGAAGTATTTAAACTTCATATATATTCTATGTGTCTCTATTGAAAATAAATACAGGTAAGAAGTATTTAAAATACCATTCTTGTACATTTTTCAGGTTGGATGACCTTTTGTCCAGAGTGGCTTACAGGCAGTGATAACCTAGTTACCAGTAATGTTCTGTATCTTTGGGTCTATTTAGTTTTCTTTAATGGAATCTGGGTTGTCATCCCATTCTATCTTATGTGGCATTCCTGGAAGGAAATGGAGAGTTGCTTCTCAAAGTCAAGTGGCTTGAAGAAAAGTCGTGGAAATGATGTAGATTCCTCCAGCACTGTAACAAGTTCAAGACATTCTTACAATACAAGATCTAGAAAGCAGAGTTAAATATTGTAGTTAACTTAGGTTAAGTCTGTATTTGATGTAAAATATTTGATCAGAAATAGTCAAATTCAATCAGATACATTTTTTGGCCTAAACTGATATCAAATGAAATATCTTTCTTAAATACACTGGTTGAGTAATTTTGAGGTTTGAGCACTCTAACTCGTTGTGCATGTTCTACAAGCTGTAACAAATGACCACCAAGTGTTAAAATGATTTTAATTGTTCAACAGAATTTCTATAATACACTGTATACATGTACATGTATGAATCCAAATATTATTATCCAATTTAAATCTAGTATGCAAAATCTAAAATTCAACTGTATGCATTGTTATATACATGTTCTCAGAACTGAACTGTGCAGATGAGTTTTGTAATCATTTTTCCCCCCGAGAACATTATTGTTATTTGATTGTTTTACATATTTTGAATATGAGATGGATATCTCATGATTTTTTACCTAAACTTGTATTTTTATATATATATATATATTTTTTTAATTGTACATTGTAGATTTTTAGATTTTTTTTACATTATCTTCTGAGGCAGCAAATGCAGTCACTGTTGAAAACATTTTTTTTAATATGATTTCCAAATTCTGTTAAATATAATTGTGCATATATATTTGTATGAATCCATTTCATAATTTCTTAGAAATTGCACCTTTTGTGCTAGTTAGAACAATCAACTTAGAACTTGTATTTAACACATCTAAATGATTAAATCAAAAACTTATGACAAGAATCTTTTTTTAAATATCAAAGACAATATTATAAAAGTATTATATAAAGTTAATTTTTAATTATTAAATGATTGCATCATTTTATTTTTGTTACTGTCTTTATATACTTGTATTTTGTATTAAAAGTTACAAAAGAAGAATAGTTTAATTCATATTCATTACATACACAAATCCCTTAATTGATAAAAGAACACAAATCTAATGCGAAAGAAAAAAATATGAAGCCCAGTGTCATTCTTCCTTCTATCAATATTATGTTTCTGTCCATATACCAAATGAAAAAAAAACCTCACATTTTTGTATCGTCTTCATATTTTGCCAGTAATTTCATCCTGAAGTACTATGTTGTGTAAAGCAATTACTTATGCAATTAGAGAATTGAGTCCTGCTTTGTTAGTTCCAAAAATGGAACTTCCCCACATTCATGTAATTAAGTTTGTCAGTTACCTGCTTGATGTCGGTGATTTCTTCCAGGTACTCTGGTTTCGTCCACCATTAAAACTGACTGCCCTGTAGTGCCTAGGTGTGCTAACTGCCAAAGGGGGTGTTAAACACCAACACACACACAAACAAGGCAACATGGAAGACTGCTTTTCTGGCTGTACACTAACATTTACAGCGAGATAGCACGGACAAAGGAAACTTTGAGAAAGACTTCTGGCTTCATACAGTGAAATGGTCCAACTAACGGTTTACCCAGCTAATAACCTTTGTCAAATGTAGTGAAGAAATGATAGTCATTCCATTATTACATGGCCAACGAGAACCAAGTCATTGTAGAAATGACTATTGACGTTTTGAAGAACAATGCATTTTAATTATGCCCTGCCTAAGAAAGTAGAGGGGCATATAGTGTTCAGGTCTGTTCTTCTGTCCATCTGTCCCAAATTCCCAATTCCTGCTTACTGACAATTGCCACATCAACTATATTGGTAAGGTAGGCTAAGCACAATATGCTGGATTTGACACATGGATGACCACTTACAGAAGAATGGTTAAAGTCTATTCCTGCCAACAGGCAAGTACCTCATCGATCAAAGTGGTATGGTATGTGCATCTACGGATGCTTACCAAGATACATGGTTCAGATGCTGGCAATGACCTTCTCTTTCTGCATGAATGAGCACTTAAACTTTCGAAAAGTTAAAGTCAATTCCTGCTTAGTGACAATAATGTGTAACAAGGTGAGCTTCCTAATTGATAGATTACCTACCTGTTTGATAAATATAAGTGGGGACTGTGTCTGACATATTTTCTAGTTCAAAATATTATTATATTATTAATCATTTCAAAACAGATTTAATTTTTTACACATTTATCAGAAAAAATAAATTTTAAATTGTTTGTTAGGATACAAAGTGAAACTATATTACATTTATCAAAAATGAAATTAAATATCTGGGTACATGATCAAGATTAACATACTGGTAATTAAAAAGGGGAGGATAAAAATAGGTAAAGATAACTTTCTTAATAAATGAAGGTCCAAAATAATTAAATTACCAATGTATAACTTCATAAGTAAATTCTACAATTGTTGACAATGAATACCATGAAAGAGCTCATAAAACGTACCCCAAGCTTCATATTGATTTTTGTGGAAAAAGTAGAAAAACAAATAAATATCCTCAGCTCCCAAAATTCATCAAATCAAATAATAAAATAGGAGGTACACATCATTATAGAAATGACCATTGACGTATCAAAGAACCAAGCATTTTTATTATGCCCTGCCTACGAAAGTAGAGGGGTATATAGTGATCGGGTCTGTTCTTTTATGTCACCAAGGTAGTGTGAAATCTTCATGAAAATTCATTGAGGGGTTTAGGAGGAGTTAGGATTAGAGATGAGTACCTCCTTATCTTCTAATGGCTAAATCCATGTTTTTCTATTGGAAACCTAATATATACCAATTAGGTCACAAATTTTGAAATAGAAATTGCACATCTACATTATGTCAAAAAGACTGTAAAAGTTTAAGAACTAGATAATGTGTCTATGAGCCACAGGATGGCCCTCCCGTTCTTGAAATATCATTTACCCTCAATGTGTATTACCTGGGAAATGGACCTTTACCAAGAAATTGATCAAAGGTGTTCATGTGTAAAATATTTTTCGCTGTGACCTTATTTCTGGTGGGTGGTGCCATGTTACCAAGACTCATCTAGTAATGAGTAGTAGTAGTAGTAACATGTAGTATTCAAGATATGGACCTTAACCAAGAACTTAACAAAAGTCATTCATGCGTAAAATATAGGTCACAGTCACCTCATTTCTAGTGGCATCTAGTGGTGAAATATCATTGACCCCCAACATCTAGTATCCAAGTTATGGACCTTAACCAAGAACGTAACCGAAGTCATTCATGCATAAAGTATATATCACAGTGACCTAATTTTTATTGCGTGGTGTCATGTTACCCAAGACACATCTAGTGGTGAAATACCATTGACCATCAACATGTAGTATCCGAGTAATGGACCTTAATCAAGAACTTAACTTGGCCAAAATGTTACGGACGGACGGACGTAAGGACGGACAAGGGTAAAACTATATGTCCGATCCACATACGTGGTCGGGCCATAAAAATCTTTTAAAATCTTAAAATCACAGTTGATATGAACCCCCTGCAGTCCAATGGCGAACATCGTGTTTTGCTATTGGAGACCCCAAATATGATTATCAGAGATTAAATTAGAATAAGAAGGTGCAATTCAACATTATGTCATCAAGATTGTGTGAAAAAGGGGTGCCCTCTCATCTAATTATAATGGGGAAGTCCATGTTTTGCTATTCACCAAATTGTTAAATAAAAGGTGCAGCCAAATTATGTCACAAAGATTGTGTAAAAGTTTCATGAAAATCCATTGATGGGTTTAGGAGGATTTGCGGGTTAGAGATGTATACCCTAAGTTGAAACAGACGGACGGCTGAGTGTCTGACGTCAGACATCAGCAGGAGCATAAATTGCATAGATCCTGGACAAGATATATGCATAGACCTGTTTATTACAATATGCAGTTCTATGATATTTGGAAACAAACAAAAATTGTTGAACTCTGATTGAGAGTTCAACAAAGCTAGAAACAAGTACAAGAGACTAACCAAGAATGCAGTGTAAAAGAACAAAGAAGAGTTGAAACTGAGTATATTACCAAATGAAGTTCTGGCATTAATTTGAATTGAGAACGAAAACACGAGCTGGTATATCTGAATTGATTATGGAAACACAAGATGGGACCAAAGTCCAGTTCCCTACAACGAATGACAAAGAAAAGACAGAAACAGTCTCAAAGTTCTCCGCTAGCGTTTTCACCTTAGAAGATACCAGATATATCCCTAAACTAAAAGATCAACATGTTAATGAAGTCATGAAGCAAATAGAAACCAAAGAAGAGAGTTACTTAATAGAACTGAACACCAAGAGTCAGACTTATTACAGCTAGAACAAACGTAATCGAATTCCGCCTGGATAAATGTAAAGTGTTAACTGGAAATTTACTGCGAACTACGACCTTAGAGCATGTTTAGAAGGAAAAAAGATATTGCAGTTACCGTACGCAGAAGCAAACTAAGTTTCGAACATCTACATGAATAAGAAGATAAGCAAAGCGAACACGCAGTACAGTATAAACTGGGACTGATTAAATTAGCCACCCAAAAATAAATCACTGCTGTTTAAAATGTACAGAGACGAGCAACAAAGCTTACTCCTGCTTTAAAATACTCACCAAAAGTAATAGACAAGCACTGCTGTTGAAAATGTACAGAGACGAGCAACAAAACGTACCCCTGCATTAAAATACTCACCAAAAGTCAAAGACAAGCATTGCTGTTGAAAATGTACAGAGACGAGCAGCAAAACGTACCCCTGCTTTAAAATACTCACCAAAAGTCAAAGACAAGCACTGCTGTTGAAAATGTACAGAGACGAGCAACAAAACGTACCTCTGCTTTAAAATACTCACCAAAAGTCAAAGACAAGCACTGCTGTTGAAAATGTACAGAGACGAGCAACAAAACGTACCTCTGCTTTAAAATACTCACCAAAAGTCAAAGACAAGCACTGCTGTTGAAAATGTACAGAGACGAGCAACAAAACGTACCCCTGCTTTAAAAGACATAGCTATAGCTCGCGGTAAAATAACTCAAATTACAAACTTAGAAATACAGAAGCGCTAGATGGGACACTGCTAAAACCTATAAACTGAAATACACGTATAATACATAAACTTGAGGCCATATAAAAGATAAAACTACTAGCCATCAACCGAATCATCGAGCCTAAAACACAGTGTTGTAAATGCATCCATACTGAGTTCAGTGATGACAAACACTTATCCAACACAAATTCATGCAGAAATTCAAATTTGACCTTAGAGCAAAAGCTTCACACTGGCAAAGAAGATCTAAGCACAGTGTTATAAGACAGCGCTAAGTTATTTAGACGATGTCAATAACATACAAATATGCATATTAACTCGAGGAATTTACCTTATGTGGTCTCATGTTAATAATGGTATAACCAAAGATAAAACTAATTTACATAATACAATCAAGTTTTATTCTAAAAAAACTGAAATGTTATCTTGATTTTTTAAATCAATTATTTTTATTATCAATTATTATTTTTTTAACTGAAATGTTATCTTGAATATCTTGACAAGTTGTATCACAGGGACTTGCTCCCCTCTATCAACATTTTGTTAGAGTCAATGTCATCTTCGCTAGCACTAAATAGGGGGGTGGATCGTAACCCTTGGCTAGCGAAGATGATGTCACGCGGCGGTACAAAGAATTAAACACTTGTGCGGTACGAAAAAAAAAACTTGACTCTAACAAAATATTGATAGAGCATGGGCGGATCCAGGATTTTAGTTTAGGGGGCGTGAACCTTTTTTGCCGAGCGGAGCGAGGCACGATTTTTTTTAGTGTTTTTACGTGGATTTTATGCATAAAAATATAATTTTTGCAAGTTTTAGGGGGGGCGCACGCCCCTCATGTCCCCCTCTGAATCCGGTCCTGTAGAGGGGAGTATATAAGTCCCTGTGCTTGTATATATAATTTCATGGTCATACGGACCTATTTATGCCAGATATGAAGTAAGGGTTTCGAAGTAAGCACAGTTCTCTGTGATAATATCAAAAATGGGTCAAAAATAGGGTCCCCCCATAGCTAAATAAATGAATAAAAAATTGTAAATGAAATGACGTTAATTGAATATTTCATGTACAATAAATTCCGTTTTCAGATTGACTTAATGAAAGAATAAGTCGGCTTCAACCATGGCCAGTTGTAGGGAGAAAAATAGCGGGAAAGTCAAGGGCCACAACTTCACCTGAACTTCTTGAAAACAAACTGCAGCAGTCGACCAGCATCCAAAAATTATATAATTCATTTCACAGACGCTCTGTCAAGGTAAAATAACAGTTTTGTTTTATCATTTAGATTATGATGCACCAAGAATCACACTCGACATTTTTGATAATTTATTTTTATTGCTCGCCAGCCTATTAAGTTTTTTTTTTCAAACCGTGGAGGGCATCTGCTATCATGGCTTAAAGTTAAATGATCAGTTTATTTAGCAGTTGTCATGGTTGTGCATACACATCGATAGATCTTGTAAATACACAAAAAAGTGAATCCATATATAGGTACCAAAGCAGATGTCCGTAAAACTGTCAATTCACATCACAGAAAAACAATAGAGGGGGTATTTATTTTTTTCACCATGTACAAGCCCCTGTGATTCATATCTCATACACACTGTATTTTGAGGATTCAACCCCATCTGATGTTATTCAGCGCTCATCAGCATCTTCATCTTCATTTTATCCCTATATACAGGTGCTCATAACCCGAATAATACAGTCGTTATATTTCGCTCCTTGCAGTCCCTACAATAACGCCTGAATGCTCATACGATAATAATTCGTCAAAATTTGTTCGATGAGCATACTGTGTTGACAAAAATTTATTAGGACCAGTGTAGATAAAATTCATTATCATTAATTTATCATTAATTATCACATAATTCACACCTTTTTGTCATATCTGTTTTAGAAAAGATCAAACTAATCTTATCAACTAATTAATTAACATCATTAAAAGGATTGTGATTGGCTGTCTGAACTGGACAGCGAGTGACGGAGAATTTCCATTGGACGAGTTCAAGCCCTGTCCCACCAAAGTAAGCAAAGACGGATAGGGCTTGGATCATTCGAGTTAAGGTGCTCACGGCTGTCAATTTTTGATGAGCTGCTAGTGTGAGATTTGCCTGAAAATTGAAAGATCAAAGGAAAAAATAAAAAATTCAAAGAAATTAGTTTAAACATATTTATTTATCCTTTATTGGAAACAAGCATAATGTTAATGTGAATCCCTCTCCAGCTAACGGATTGTGAATGGCCTTTGTTGTGGCCCCCATTGAGCTTGTCCAAATAATTATGCCGTCTTCCTACGACCTAAAAAAGTCCAAATGACAAAAACCCCAGAAAGACTCATGATTATCTGGACTACCATTGAGCCTACTCTTATCCAACTTTACAAAGGGGTTTTATCATGCATGGGGTATTGCTCTTTTATGCACAGGACAACCTTTTTGTCGCTTCCGAAGGACTTTCAGTTCTTGAGACCATCCTTGCAAATGGTGTGAAGAGAGAGTTGGAGAATTGGCTCATGAAAGTTCACCCTTGACGAGGATCAAACCACCAACTTCAGTGTTAGTAGCCCGACGCGTTAACCACTACACCAAAAAAATTTGCAGACAAATTGCTGACTGGATGCTTGCAATATGCTTGACACTTGACAGGACTGCATCCAAGGACATTTTTGCACTGTCCGTGATAGTCAAGAGTCTTAATCTAATGTCATGAATTTTACTAATTAAATATTTCTAATGAGATCAGAAGAGGTACAGGAAGAGTCTTTTGACTGTGCAGATTTTTCTAAAATTTATGAGTTGAGGTTGGTCTAAGGCCAACACAAAAAACATATGTGTTTCCTATTAAATGTGGGTACCCTACCCTACCTATTTTTTCATGCCTACCCAGGCATTTTTATTGCCATATTTGCTTAAGTCCTGTTAAACTTAAATTCCACTCCCCATTTACTCAAGGTAAAATAAAATTGTAAGAAAAAAAATGTAATAAGAAACATGCATATTTTTTGTTTGGTCTAATCTCAGATTTTTTTTTGTGTATACATGCAATACTGCATTTTAAAGCATCAGTTCAGTCATATGGAAAATATAATTGTTGACTGTCTGTTACATTTAGACCAGCAATTGAATCATACCTTTTGTAAAGTAAAGCTTGAAATGAAAAGCCATAACTAGCATTGATCAAGATTTATCATGATCCTGACCATACGTGCATTAGAGCCCAAGGTGAGGAAAGAAACATGAGTGTTTGAAATATTTGATCACAACTTACGACTTGCTACATGTAGGTCATTTGCACTTTCGTTGAAGAATGCTGGCAGTTTTCCATCACAAATTTTTAAATTACCTGTGATTTATGATCATTTATGGAGGTGGTTTCATTATTATAAAAAAATGTTTGAATCCATGCAGTCTATCAGATTAAAGGTAAAGAGATATATTTATAGCAAATATTCCCAAACAATGCATTGATTTATTTCTTACCATTTCTCTTACTTTACATGTTACAGATATAAAGGAAGTAAAGATGAGTATTTACAGCTCATTGCCAGACACAGATAGTGTGGCAGGACAATTAGATCACATGTGTAGACTCGACATTGACGAGAATATCAAAGCCATGATGGGACGTATGACCTCAATTATAGGAACAATAGGTATATATTTACATAAGGTTTAACAAACAAGTATCTGTGTTCTGAAAAAAATTAAAGTAGTTTGCTTTACATGCTATAGTTAAGTTTTTTAAAATTATGTATATTTTAATAAGGCCAAACCAAAAAAAAAAAGGATGGATGTGTGTGTTTTCTGTTTGATTTTTATAAAAGAATATTGTAGGTAGGTATACTTATTTTTTTTTCTTGAGTGATTGAGGAGAGTTGTAGACTTCAAGTTTCACAGCACTTAAGCAGACATGTCAATTAAAGCGTTAGGATGCATAGAAGAAGCAGAGGTACCAATGGGTTATCCGAATGTCAAAAGTCCAAAAGGGCAGAGACAAAACCAGTTAACACCAACAAGAACGTGACAAAAACAGACTACTTGTAAAACATGGAAACACAAAAATCACTGAATATTAATTAACAACGCGAACTCCAGTCATAACGAGAATGAACTCAAGTGCTCTGGAAGAGTAAGTAGTTCCTGGGAACGAGAAACAGGTCCTCAACTTCAACTTTAATTTACAGAATTTCTAGGGTACTTGTCTAAATGATCCATCCTAGACATTTTTGTTACAAGTTTACATCCATGTGGTCTTATCACTATAAATTGTACAATAAAAGAATCACTTTTTTTGTGTTTATCATTGATTTAAAATTGCTCATTTATAAACTTATCTGTCTTTATAGGCATTATAATGAAATGATTGTAAGTTGTTTTAGTTTTCTCTCACTGAAAGAAGCAAAGCAATACCAATGTGGCATTTTTTTCAATTTGGGTCATGAAATGATTATCAATTTTTTATCATAATTTTTACAGGTCCAGCTTGTGACTCAGAGGAAATGTTAACAAAGATGGTCAAATCTGGTCTGAATATCTGTCGACTGAATCTGGCATACAGGTCACATCAGGTAAAACAAGAGGCTCCCAGGAGCCTGAATCGCTCACCTGACATATGTGCCTGAAGTAAAGGTTATTAGGCAAAATCTATTTGACGTTGAAAGGGTCATAAGATTAATAAGGGGTCATCTGACAATATGGTAGATCTTAAGGTGCTGATCACTTTTGTTCTCAATCAAAATCTAAAAATCTGTCACCCTTTTTGAGTTATTAGCAAAAAAAATGCAGTTTAACCTACCGGTAATGTTCTATTTTTAGCGACAGTGGCCATGTTTTACAACCAATCAAAAATCCCCACATCAGTTCTATATACCTAATGCTAATAAACAACAATACCAAGTTTGGTTCCAATTGGACTTAAAGTGTCAGAGGAGTTAACGTTTCCAATATAATGAGGAAATGCTTTTTAAATGCTCAATTTGGACGTTCTAAGGGCAATAACTCCTCAAAGGAAAGGTCCTACAACGTTGACCCTATAACATATTTTGTAGATCTTGATGTGCTTAACAACATGCAATTTAAATTTCTCAAATATCTAGTATAGTTTTCAAGATATTGAGCTAAACAGGTGCAAAATTTGCAAAAAAATCCACAAAAAGGGCAATAACTCCTACATGGGTTGTTGGATTTTCTTCAAAATTTCAGAGCTGGTAGATCATGAAGTGCTGATCACTTTTGTTCCCTATCAAAATTTTAAAATCTGTCACCGTTTTTGGGTAATTTGCAAAAAACTTCCATTTACCCCTATGTTCTATTTTTAGCCACAGCGGCCATGTTTTACAACCAATCAAAAATCCCCACATCAGTTCTATACACCTAATGCTAATAAACAGCTATATCAAGTTTGGTTGCCATTGGACTTAAAGTGTCAGAGGAGTTAACGTTTTTAATGTAATGAGGAAATGCTGTTAAAATGCTCAATTTGGACGTTCTAAGGGCAATAACTCCTAAAAGGAAAGGTCCTACAACGTTGACCCTATTACATATTTTGTAGATCTTGATGTGCTTAACAACATGCAACTTAAATTTCTCAAATATCTAGTATAGTTTTCAAGATATTGAGCTAAAGAGGTGCAAAATTTGCAAAAAATCCCCAAAAGGCCAATAACTCCTACATGGGTTGTTGGATTTTCTTTAAAATTTCAGGGTAGGTAGATCTTGAGGTGCTGATCACTTTTACCGTGTGCCAGAATTTTGATATCTGTAGCCGTTTTTGAGTTATTTGCAAAAAACTGCATTTTACCCCTATGTTCTATTTTTAGCCATGGCGGCCATGTTTTACAACGAATCAAAAATCCCCACATCAGTTCTAAGCACCGAATGCTAATGAACAACCATACCAAGTTTGTTTGCAATTGGACATAAGCTGTCAGAGGAGTTAACCTTTGAAAAAGTTTACGGACGGACGACGGACGCCAAGTGATGACAATAGCTCACATGACCCTTCGGGTCAGGTGAGCTTAAAAAGTACAAAATGGTCTGAATATTTATAGACTGAATCTGGCATACATGTACAGGTCACATCAGGTAAAAATGTACAAAATGGTCTAAATATTTATAGATTGAATCTGGCATACAGGTCAAAACAGATAAAAGTCTGAATATCTGTCGACTGAATCTGGCATACAGGTCGTACCAGGTAAAAGTCTGAATATCTGTCGACTGAATCTGACATACAGGTCGTACCATGTAAAAGTCTGAATATCTGTCAACTGAATCTGGCATACCTTTCATACCAGGTAAAAGTCTGAATATCTGTTGACTGAATCTGGCATACAGGTCATATCAGGTTAAAAATGGTCTGAATATCTGTCGACTGAATCTGGTATACAGGTCATATCAGGTTAAAAATGGTCTGAATATCTGTCGACTGAGTCTGGCATACAGGTCATACCAGGTGAAAGTCTGAATATCTGTCGACTGAGTCTGGCATACAGGTCATACCAGGTAAAAGTCTGAATATCTGTCGACTGAGTCTGGCATACAGGTCATACCAGGTAAAAGTCTGAATATCTGTTGACTGAATCTGGCATACAGGTCATATCAGGTAAAAGTCTGAATATCTGTCAACTGAATCTGGCATACAGGTCATACCAGGTAAAAGTCTGAATATCTGTCGACTGAATCTGGCATACAGGTCATACCAGGTAAAAGTCTGAATATCTGTTGACAGAATCTGGCATACAGGTCATATCAGGTAAAAGTCTGAATATCTGTTGACAGAATCTAGCATACAGGTCATATCAGGTAAAAGTCTGAATATCTGTTGACAGAATCTGGCATACAGGTCATACCAGGTAAAAGTCTGAATATCTGTTGACAGAATCTAGCATACAGGTCATACCAGGTAAAAGTCTGAATATCTGTTGACAGAATCTGGCATACAGGTCATACCAGGTAAAAGTCTGAATATCTGTTGACAGAATCTGGCATACATGTTATATCAGGTAAAAGTCTGAATATCTAAAGACTGAATCTGGCATACAGGTCATACCAGGTGAAAGTCTGAATATCTGTTGACAGAATCTGGCATACATGTTATATCAGGTAAAAGTCTGAATATCTGTCAACTGAATCTTGCATACAGGTCATATCAGGTAAAAGTCTGAATATCTGTCAACTGAATCTGGTATACAGGTCATATCCATTTCTAATCCTTATGGATTTCTCACTAAAAAATCCATATGGATTGTGAAAAATTCCATATGGAATAAGAACAGAAATTCATATGGAATCCATAACCTTTTTATATGGAATCCATAAACTTTTCATATGGAATCCATAACCCATTTATATGGAATCCATATGATTTATGCAAATGAGTCCATGATAACTTATGGACTAATTTAAATATTTCGGCCAGAATTCCATACGGAATCCATAACCATTCCATATGGATCCATAAGCATTCCATATGGATTGTTCAATAGAAAATGGATCAGCCTTTATGGAATATTTGTTCAAAATCCATATGGAATCCATAACCAATCCATATGGAGCTTTTCGTATGAGTATATGAGATTGATCATCCCAGCTCGGTAATTTTGTTGTTACCTTTATTCTTTATATTGCTTTGAATCTCCCATACTGACAATCAAATTAAGAAAGAAATGGTAATTTTACATTTGCTACTTAACTATTTTAAATACATATTTATTTCTTTGATATTAACATACTTTATGCTGAGATACAAGAAAAAAAATTAAATGTAAACATACTTATTTTCAAGAATAGTCATAGTTTCTCTAACCCAATTTAATAAATTTTTCAATTTCAAACAAGAATGGTACATAGATTCAGGTTTATAGATTACTGTGGTTTTGTTATTATTCGTGGGGAACCTATTGTTGTGGGTAACAGTCAATCAGTGAAGTTTTTAGCTCACCTGACCCTTCGGGTCAGTTGAGCTATTGTCATCGTTAAGCGTCCGTCGTCCGTCCGTCCGTCCGTTAACTGTTCTTCAAAGATCTTCTTCTCTATAACCACTGAAGAGATTGCATTGAAATTTGGTATACTTGATCTTTAGGGTGTCCTCTACCAAGTTTGTGAATTATATACATGTTGACAAACCAACATGGCCGCCGTTGCTAAAAATAGAAGAGGGGGGTCAGACCATTGTTTTTGGCTTATAACTCGAAAAGTATAAGAGATGGAGAAAATCTGAAGCAACCTTTCTTATTCAGCATCAAAAGCTCTACAAATTTCTCCATTGAGTCGAAGTTGTGAAACGACTCCTTATAGGAGTTATTGCCCTTTAATCATCAAAATTGACCATTTTTGCAGTTTTTGGACTATATCTTGAAAACCGTTAGAGCTAGAGGAAAAGTTAGCATTGCAGAATTGTTAAGCTCATTGAGATCTACAAAAATGATTTCAGGGTCAAAATTGTCAGATCAGCCGTTTGAGAGTTATTCCCCTTTAACTGTTTTTTTTCCATTAATTTACACTGATTTTCAAAAATCTTCTTCTCTGAAACCACTGAAGGGATTGCATTGATACTTGGTATACTTGATCTTTATTATGTCCTCTACCAAGTTTGTGAATTATTTACACGTTGACCAACCAATATGGCCGTTGTTGCTAAAAATAGAACAGGGGGGTCAGACCATTGTTTTTGGCTTATAACTCGAAAAGTATAAGAGATGGAGAAAATCCTAAGCAACCTTTCATGTTCAGCATCAAAAGCTCTACAAATTTCTCCATTGAGTCGAAGTTGTGAAACGACTCCTTATAGGAGTTATTGCCCTTTAATCATCAAAATTGACCATTTTTGCAGTTTTTGGACTATATCTTGAAAACCGTTAAAGCTAGAGGAAAAGTTAGCATTGCAGAATTGTTTAGCTTATTCAGATCTATAAAAATGATTCAGGGTTAAAATTGTCAGATCAGCCATTTAAGAGCTATTCCCCTTTAAATGTTTTTTCCATTAATTTTAACTGATTTTCAAAAATCTTCTCTGAAACCACTGAAGGGATTGCTTTGAAACTTGGTACACTTGATCTTTAGGATGTCCTCTACCAAGTTTGTGAATTATATACAAGACGACCAACCAATATGGCCGCCATTGCTATGGTCCTTATAGGAGTTATTGCCCGTTAACTGGTTTTTTTTCTATTAATTTAAACTGATTTCCAAAAATCTTCTCTTAAACCACTGAAAGGATTGTTTTGCAACTTTGTATACTTGACAGTGGCGTAGCTAGGGTATTATTAAAGTGTACTCCCAAGTCGGCAGGGGGTTAAGGGGGCCGCTCAAGGCCCCCTTATGGGTCCAGGGCGAAGCCCTGGTGGGGGACCAGGGGGCGAAGCCCCCGTAAGCTAACGAATTTTAAACAATTTAGGTATAGATTTCGACCATTCTGAAACTACAGATGACTCCAATTTTTTCAATTTTTGTTTTATCTTTTTTTAACTTAGGTAGGCGTGTTTGTACCCTAGATCACTATTGGTCACTATTGATTGTTATATTTCATTTGGATTTCGTTTTTCTATATTTTAGTAGTTTTTATATGAGATATTTATGATAGATCCTGAATAAGCATATTTCTCGATACCAGCTTTTATTCAAGAATTCTAGGTATCAAGTTGTTAAAAGGAGAAACACTCATTAAGTTAACCAACCAGAGGAATACAAATACAAAAATACCAAATACCACAGACCCGCACATTCTAATGAAAAAGTAAAGTAAATATATATGCTGAGGTTGTTTATATGTAGACATGATTTACACGTAAATTTATCTGTGGTTTCTTTTGAGTGAGATAATGAAACCAAGAACAGCATTTTATTTATTCAAATACAAAAGCAAGGCGTCTTGACTTTTGTGCAGCAAATGAAGAAACCACAAGATCAATGTCTATGTCAACATCCCGATATGCATGAAGAACTGCCAGCGATGACATTCTTTCTCCTCCCATAGTAGAACGCAAGTATGTCTTCACCCTTCACATAACGCTAAAAGATCTCTCAGCAGAAGCAGAAGAGACAGGCATGCATAACAACACCTCTATGCATCTATAGACATTCGGATACAGCTGTGGTTCCCGAATGCAGCGGAGGGTTTCTTCCAAAGTACTAGGGGTGTCGATTGAATTAGACCACCTGGCCTTCCAGCGTCTTATCTCATTCTTAAATTCAACAGCATCCGCAGGAATGTCGTCATTAAAAGCTGTGAAAATGCTCATTTCTTGTTCCGTCGACAAGTCTTTTACCCTTGACGGTATTAAGTACTGTGCGTGAAACCTGCTCTCATTAACCACCAGCCTTTCATTCAATTCTGTAATAAGGTGGTCCAGAAATGGCAAATACAAGTTGCGTTTCCAATATTGGGACGGTGTCGTAGATGGAGTATTACCCCGGTGTCGTTGTCGAGCATTAACTCGTGGAGTACTTTCTGTAACATCGTTTTCACGCCCTAGTTGAACACTTTTGTCATAAAGTAGATCCCATACACTATCATCGGCACGTTCGTCCTGAAGTACAGTAATTACCGCTTGGCATTCTTTAACAGCTTCTAAGAGATCTAGTGATTTTCCCTGTAACAGCGCAGACAGAGGATTCATTGGTAAAAGAACATGCTCGGCAGTGACCAAAGCAACGATAAAGTCAAATTGCCTAATAGAGCATAGGTAACTTCTAGCTTTTGAATCACCGCCATCAGCCAATTCTTCTAAGGCAGATAAGATAACACCGTAGCATTTCAATAAGGTTGTTAGTGCGTCTACTCTAGAAAACCATCTAGTTTCGCAAAGTGTTTTGATCTTTGTCTTTCTTTCCATTGCCTCCTTTGCTTCTGCGTTGAGTTCAAGACTTTCTTTAAATTGATGAAGTCGTTTCGCTGAATAGTCAAAAGCAAAGGCTATCGTTTGAACTGTATCCATTAGATTCCTTATGAGTGGTTCGCGACATGCGTGAATGATTGCAAGGTTGAGCGAATGTGCACGACAATGAGTATAGGTTGCCAATGGAACTCTTTCCTTGATTCTAGCCTGCACTCCTCTGTGAATACCGGACATATTTGCCGCGCCGTCGTAACCCTGACCACGCATCTTGTCGATGTGGATTCCATAATCGCCTAGAGCTTCAATAAACTTTTCAGCTAGTGCCAAACCAGTAGTTTTTTCTGCCTCTTTAAAGCCAAGGAAACTCTCACATACTTCACCCTTTTTGGTATCAAAATGCCGAACGCAAAGAGAGATCTGTTCATTGGTTGAGCAATCTGTTGCCTCATCTGCAATAAAACCAAAACAACCTGAAGCATTACATTATTTTACCAAATCTTGTCGTATCTGATTCGCGCAAAGTTCAATAAGTTCGTTTTGTATAGTTGGTGAAGTATATTTTCGTCTAGGATCACCTTTTGCTAAATGTTCAGAAAGAATTGAATCTTTCTGTGCTTGCATGTTTAATAAGGCAGAAAAATTGCTCTTTTCTTCCGTATGTCCCCTTATGGCAATATTTTGTCTTCCGCAGAAAAGGAGAACCTTTACAATTTCCTTTAATGCGTGTCGGTTTTTCTCAATGACTTCATTTTTATGTGCACACAGTTTAGTAGATATGTCTTCCGTGTCCCCTGACGCTATACGCAAAAAGTTTTCACCGGCTCGGACATTATCATGGTGTGTTGCGGTCTGAGATATGTGTCGTGTGACGAGTTTACTTAAGTTTGTCCAATCAGAAACAGGACTGGACTTGCTAAAGGTGCGTTCCTTGGCATCTGATCTTTGTATTCCAAAAAGAGCACAATAAACGCAATACACCGCGTCTTTCGTAATTGAGTAGCGCATCCAGGGGTGTTTTTGAAGCCAGTTACTGGTGAATTTCCTAGGTTTCCCATTGAAGTACCTGAAATGAAACGTGTTATGTGGCATATTACACAAATCATAAAATTAGATTTTTGCATTAAAGAGAAAAAAACTTAAATAATATTTACTAGTTACTACATGTTTTAGTAAAAGTCTCTTTTATAATCTTGTTGAAAATCTAACTTTGTCTTCAATACATTCAATATGGAAGACTTAACAGCTCTGATGAATTTCAAATATTTTGTTTATCAAATAGAACGGGTTTTCGCGTATAATTTGGCAACGGGTATACAGCAAGAAATATTTACATAAACTTCAACATGCATCTATTATTTTAAAATATTAAGGAATCATGTTTAACACAACACTATATGCATGTGCTGAAAAGTTAAATAAAAAAACGTATTTAGCCAATATCAATTAAAAACAGATGTACACAATATAATTTAATGGGAAACAAAAAGTAGTCAGACGGACGGATAGCCGGAAATTTATTTCATTCAGTTCATATATAGAACCGACCGATGCCCGCTTGTAGCGTGGAGCATCATCATTGACGTATATGGTAGGCTAGCTTTAATTTAGACATACAAAACCTACATTCGTCTAAAAACTAGAGAAACTAAGCAGCTGCCCGCAAATAAATACCCCCCCCCCCCCCGATCAGATTAAATTTTAAACACCTACATTATATCACAAAGATTGCGTGAAAGGTTCATGAAATTCCATTGAGAGTTTGAAGAGTTGCCAAAACAAGACTGAGATACGAGAATGGTAATCTAAGGCGTAACGGTTGTACATCTATGGACGTACATCCCAGACCCTATCTATATACCGTTAAATACATTTCATGCAGGGGTAAAATTAACTGTTTTGATTGACTTTTTAAGGTTGAGGGTGTCGATATTTTTCCCCTCTTTATTGAATTCAATTGGGAATGCCAAGTATAAAATGTACAATAATAAACCCTTAATATATCTCTCTTCTGTTTTGGGATCTGTTGTGCTTACACAGTCAGACTTCTTCCAACCACGAACTAAGCGACCCTGTTTGATTTTTCAAATAAAACATTAAAATCGTAAAAATTCTTACCTCACGGGAAATTCATATCTATGTGCGTCTTCCCACGATCCAGAAAGTAGCTGGTTTTTTGTATCTTGCTGGCGAAGGTCTTCTTCGGACAATGAAAACAAGTCCGGGTATGGTATCTGACAAGAGCGTTTAACGTTAGAATTTTTACTACTGGAACATGATGGTTGACTTGAGGTTTCCGAGGTCGTTAAAGTTTGTTCTGGTGTTTCAATGTTCGGCTGTTGACTTGGATTGATCTTATTGAAAACATCTGTAATTTTCTTTTTCATTTTGGGATGATTAATTTATCTTATTCTAGGTACCATGCTACGTTGTTTTGAAAAGTACGCCATTAAACGGCATGTAAAAAAGGTATCATTCCAAAAGGACACGAAAATTTCCGTAATATGATTTCGTTCAGGATACAGATAAAGCTGACAAGATTTAATATACAACGCATGCATAAAAAAATCCCACCGCTAAGTATGTATATGCATACATCAAGACTTAGTTAAAAAGTAAATATATACCTACCCAAAGCCCCATATATCAGACTAATATTAAAACTGGTTTTTTGTTTTTTGTTTTTTTTGTTTTTTTTTTTTGTTTTTGTTTTTTTTGTGGAAATGATGTGGACGTTTTGGAGTACAAGAGTACGCTTAGCTACGCCCCTGCTTGAAAGTTTGTGAAATTATTGATTGATATAAGCAACATGAACAAACCACAAGAAGAATTCAACAAAATGTCTTTATTGGGGTATACCACAAAAATTGATACCCACAAAAATAAATGAATCCACAGTATATTCCATGTATTTATACTTTTATTAAGTCTTGTAAAAATTGTTGAACTGTGAAATCAGTGTGAGCAAGTACCTGGTGAAAATATGTATATTTTAATATAATGCTTGATTTGTTTTTGTAGTATTTTTCAGAAGTAATCAAGAGATTAAAGAAGATAGCTCCTATAATTGGTCACCAGGTGGCAGTAGGAATAGATATAACTGGTCCCGGTATTAGACTGGGGTATCTCAAAGGGGTTCGTATCTATATAAATTATAAAGGTACCAGAGTAGGTCTTGACAGCAAGTAATTCTTGTCACCCGATTTGTAAACATTTATTGTAATCAAGTAATTCTAGCCACCAAATTTTCAAACATTCATTGTAAAGTTATTTGGATAGTCAGATTGGACATGCAGCCTGGTCTGAAAAGTGGAAATGGTTGCCCTTAAAATGAGCCATGACAATTTTACCACAAAATAGCAAAATAATTGTCAACATGGGAAGAACTAATCTCTGACCAGAGGAGGTTCAGAGTGTTTCAATGGAAATCTATACAAGATGTATTTTTGCAAACTTGTAATGGTAACCATTTGCATTGGGGATATATTAATATTTTTTCTGATTATTTATATCCTTTAAGTTGCGAAAAGTTTAATTCATATTTTGAGATCACAAATTATAAGCAAAAATATTCCCTTGTGAGACAATTTGTGAGACAATTTTCAAGTTTACAATATGACACAACAGGAATGATTCATGTCCAAGAAGAGTAGACAAGGTTGTTAAATACCAGAGAACAGAAAACCTCAGCGGTCCTTAATTATAACAGGTTGTTAAATACCAGAGAACAGAAAACCTCAGTGGTCCTTAATCATAACAGACAGTTTCAATATACAACACTCATGATAGCATTTCCTTTGTATCTAGCAGTGGTTCCGTAGCTCTTAATGGTCTTAATGTTTTGAAATTTAAGATATCACTAAGATAACAAATAGTATTGTTCTTATAACAAATTGAAGCTAGAAATTAAGAAAAAAACTGATGAAACAACAATTTTAATTTCAGCTGTAATTTGAACATGCCTTTTCCGTAGTTAGATCCGTGGTTGTAATTTAGAATTTAAGAAAAAAGATGGCGGCAAAGAGGTGTCATTTTGTCAACAAAAACTTTTTGGACAATACACCTGTATTTATAGTTCTAAGGATTCATATAATTATGTATTAAAATTGAGGTTAAAGATTAGATAACTGTTCCGCACAGTGAAAATGACAAGTTCTATTGACCTGTATTTCCGTTTGAGATCCAATTGATGCGACCAAATTTGGGCGCAACAGGTCCACAAAGATTAAATAATAACGAGCTATGAACTGCAGCTACTTTGTATCAAGACAATAAAACTGTCATTACTTTGTTAAAACAGCTTAATGAGCTTATAATTGAATTAGAAAGTTTTTTTGTACCCTAGACATGCTACAGTAGATTAGGTCAATAGTGTCACTAAGGTGTTTTTCTAACCCTTGAAGTTCAATGGTTTGAATTGTTCTTTAATTTTCAAACCATTTGTTAAATCAAATAAATCTTGTATTTGTAACAGGAGGAAGGTTTGGGTCAGGAGTTGAAGTTAGCGAGAGGAGACAAGATCAGATTTACCTCTAACCCTGCCTATAAAGACTGTGGGACACAGGAAAACATGTACATAGAGATAGGGGAGGCAATCAGTCGAGTGGAGATTGGGAATAAAGTCTACATAGAGGATGGGTTCCTAAATCTTGTTGTAACAGGCAAAGGTAGGTATTTGTTATAAAATCTTTCAAGATGAAATATGTCACCTTCAGTATGTTGCAAATCAACATAAAGAGTTTGCATTCATTCTGCCTATGTATTTGCCGCATCAAAAAAATTTGAGTTTTTTGGACAATTACATGTAACGGTGTAATGATGATGACCATCGTGCTTCACCCTATATTACTATATTGTGTTAAGACTGGATCTCATCAACTTCCTGTTTTCCTGTATATTAAATTTACACTAAAACAAAGGCAAAATAAGATCAAATTCTTTCATTTTACATATTGGAACTAGTATTAAGAAATTCTAAGTTTTAGTTACTTTTCTAGATTTCTTCAATTGATATTTATGACAGTTCTCTCAAAATCTGTCACTGTTGTAGGTAAAGACTATATAGACTGTGTCGTTGAAGAGCCAGGAGAGTTAGGGGGACATATGTTGTGGGCGATACCTAGACTGATCTTAAAGGAACCTAAACTAGCCCAGAAAGATAAAGATGATATTCAGTTTGCTATGGATCATGATGTAAGTTTAACTTCATTTATTATATAGATATAGATGAAATATCCTGATTTCCGAGTTAAAAAAAAATCTAGATTTTCATGGAGTTAATTACAGGATTTATCTAACTCGCCTGGGAATTTATCTAACCCTCGTGAAGTTTCCAGTGAAAAATATGTAACATAGATTAGTGTGCAATGCACAATTCATCTATCAATAATTTTTTTCGTTTTCATTATTTTGATGATCTATTAGTCACGTTTATCCAAATTATCTACATAATAAATAGTATAACTAATTTGGGGTGAAGAATATCAATTTTAATGTCACTCGTGTCAAATAATGCTAGAGGATCGGAACAAGTTCCAGGCACTTGTTGAATCCAAGCTTTATTCGAGACTCGTGCAGTAAAATTGATATTCGCCACTCCTTATTAGTTATACTACAAATGTTTAATTATATACATAAACCACATGTGAAATACATGTTAAATCAAGTGCTGAACTTTGGGTAATATTATTTTCATGTCTTTGTTTCAGGTAGATATTATTTTTGCCTCCTGGGTTTATGATCCAGCCATAGTTATAGAAATAAGAAATTTACTTGGAGCCAAAGCTAAGCACATGAAGATTGTTTCTAAAATAGAAAATTATGAAGGCATAAGGAGGTAGGATAAACAGGTGTTTCATTCCATGTTTTTCAATGTCTTTTTATTTGGAATTCAAAATTTTTAAAATAATGTCTCTAGCTGAGCTTTACATCATTTCATTCTGTTCTATACAAATTTATTATCCACATGTGAATCATATTCTAAACATGATAATTTTTTGTATGTAAAATTCAGGTGTCAGGAATTAGCATAAGTTCACATGAAAAGCTGTACATAAAAGTAGTAATTACTTTTTAAGCTAATAAGAAATTTTCACATGAACTTTCGATATTCTTTATTGCTATGATAATTTAGAAAGAAATTCTTAGTAATAAAAAAAATTCACGGTAACAAAATTTCTTTGTGTAGGATGGTGGTTGACTGTTGAGCTTTATGTGATTTTGATGACGGCAATGAAGATTTTTGTTCTGCATTTAAGTTGATTTCTCAGAAACTATTAAGAAGATCCTGCACAAATATATCTGTTTTTCATCCATGTGTCTATAATAACATAGTTCCATAGTCCATTTGACATATCAGCTACTCCTTCCCAATCATTCCTGATATTTGTTGATAAGCTTTATATAATGCATAAATGTATTTTGCATCCTTTGGATGTCTACTTCCTGTTTGTCAAAAACTAAAAACATGATTTTTTTTACCCAAGACACAAAGTTGCAAAGGGTATAATGTTTTTTACTGGTCGGGTGGTCAGTCTGTCTATCTGTCTGTGATCACAGTTTGAAGATGCAACTTCTCTGAAACTATTGAATAAAATTTAACTAAACTTGGTTTCCAAGAAGAACACCATTTGTAGTTAGGAATGCAAGAAATATGCCATATGTACATGTAGATGTGCATATTACGAGAAATTTTTTATCTGCATATTTTTGTGGCAGTTATGGCCCTATTGATTTAGAAACTGTCGTAAATTCTGATTCATCGTTGTGGATGCAACTCCTCTAAAACTACTGAACAGGATTTAACAAGAATTGAAGGCAAGATGTACACCATATGTAGTTGCGCTTATTATCAGGAACTTTTTTTTTTTATCTCAATTCCTTATTTTTCAAGGATAATATTGATAGTTAGGGAACACGTGGGGTATGTGAGCAGGCTGACTAAGGTTCTTTAATTTAACCAATTTTATGATACATTTTAGGTTTGACGAGATTCTAGCCATATCTGATGGTATTACAATAGCCAGAGGTAACTTAGGGATAGATATCCCACCAGAGAAAGTTTTCCTTGCCCAGAAATCCATGATAGGAAAAGCTAACAATGCTGGCAAACCTGTAATATGCTCCACACAGGTATATATAAAATCTTTTGATACTGTAAACATATTAATTTTGTGGCTGCTAATTTTTGTGCATTTAATCCTAATTCATATTTTGTGGCAATTAATTTTCACAATTTTCAATTATAAATGCATATTTGAGTGTACTATTTTTCACGGATTTGCATTGACTGCAAATATAGGGAAAATTAGTACACCTTTAAATTTACTACGTTTACAGTACTTTCTTTATTTCATGGTTACCTCAGGCTTGCTCTGTATATAAATTGCATTGTTTTTACGATTTTAATAGTTAAAATTCATATAATTTTTGGGATAAACTGGAGCTGAGCGATCTCTGTTCTAGAAACACATACCATATAGCGGGTTATTTTCCCGATGGTTTAATTTTTCGCTTATTTTCACAGGTCAAAGGAAACCGCGAAAATAAATCCAGGGAAAAATCCATATAATGCAAATCATTTACACACACATTCACATTCTGAGAAATTTAAATCGCAAAAAATTTCCATGTACTTTTTTACACAAAAAAAGCAAAAATTTATCCTGTGAAAATAACCCGCTATACGTTATTTTCATAGTGTTATTGTGATTGGTATCTCCATGTTTTTACTATATTTTTATGAATTTAGATTTTATTTGTACCTTTTTTATTTCTTTGCCTCTTGTATTCTTGTGTGTTTCCACTTGCAATTGAACAATATCATTTAATCAGACATTGCTAATTCTAATTACGTTTTTTGAGACAGATTTTAGCCAGCATGATAAACAACCCCCGCCCCACAAGAGCTGAAGTAGCTGACGTAGCCAATGCCATCTTAGATGGGACTGATTGTGTTATGTTGACCAGAGAACTAGCAAGAGGGAAACATCCTTTAAAAACACTACAAACCATCTGTGATGTAAGTAATAAAAGTGGACGGTAGGATTCAATTAACATTGATGCAAACATGTCAAGTTATACAAAATTACAAAAGCCTTGAATAATTTTTGGCCAATGACAAGATTAATGAGTCTTGGATTTTAATTGGATTTCACAAAGTGAAAATCTGGCTTATAATATGGGATGCAGTCCCACATATGTAGAAACTTCCCAAAACTAATGGTTTGGTGCAAGCGCACTAGGCACAAATTTCTATGGGGCCAAAAATTTGATGCTTTTTTTAAAATAAATTTTAAAATTGGCAGATTTAATACCCACAGTTAAATTTCTTTAAATAATATACAGGAGAATACGGATGGAAAGTCAAAACTAAACTCTCTAAACATATTTTCAAAGAAACTCTCGTTGTTAAAAGAGATGAAATGATCTCGCCAAGTTCTCGCGAGAATGGTCATTGTAAACAGGTGCGTTACAATCAGGATTAGTGCTGGATTGTTTACTGGTAATAGTATGGCGACGTTTAAGACAATAACAATAAAAGATATTAAAAGCTTTACAACACTGAATAGGAAAAAAGATGGTCTTACCTTAGGCTTAGCTGATCATGAAGATTTTTTAATCAATCCTGTGCATGTGCATGGTCCAGTGTTTTTTTCCTAAAATCCTGATTGAAACAAGTTGTCATTTTCTGCCAGGTTTATATATCGATCTTCTCCACCCAATACTTCTAAAAAGATATATTGGTATACAGAAAATCACCCAAAACCTGGCAGAAAAAAGGATGCTGTTGTTTACTTCTGCCGGAGCACGAAATACTCTGACCGGGAAATGACGTCATGGATTACGTAACACCAAAAGAAGGTTATTTCGTCCCATCAACGTCATCCTATTACATTTTGACATTATTTTAGAATGTTACAAATATTTGTAATTTGCACAAATAATTTGATATTTGTAAAATTTATGAGTTATTGATCAATGACATTTTTTTACAACTTTTTCCAAAGCTGCGTCCCATTTTAGGTTGCACCTATTATCATATTATGGTGAATATTTTGCAGGATGGGACTTGATTTATGGTCTGTTGCTCACTTGCTTCCTGTTTAACTAATTCACAGGCCATTTATTTCTTTCACTGATTTTACAACTGTAATGCATGATTGAGCTGTTTATCATCAATTTTGGGTTTACATCACAGGCATGATATACCAAGAGAAGGCTTAAGTTAATGGATTTTATCTAAAACAAGTTATAGGTGATAGACATACAAAAGTATTTATTACATGACTAGAAAATTGCATTAATTTGATTGGCCTAAACAACCCTAAAAAGTTTTGATGTAGAGTGAGAACAGCCTTAAAATGTCTAAATATAGTAAATAAACAAGATGGAAAGCGATGTTACCCTACTATTTCCTAAAAATAGATTCCAGACACCTGAAAGTGACTAAAAATATATCGCCTGATTTCCCCCGAACAAAGTTCAAAGAATCTGTGACGTATACCAAACAAATTTCTAATGCCAGTGTTTCATGGATGTCAATTTCAACTTTAAAAATTAATATGTAATTAATGTCATAATCTTGTCAGAAGAATCTTTGATAAAATTTAATTTTCAAAATTCAGCTTCTTTTTGAAACAGTATTACAGGTGATTTTCACAAATCTACATGTATCACTGTATATAAGTGGTATGGTGCTTTCAGTCTTCAGCATACAAGTTTTCATGTAATAAAACAATTATCGACTTTGGTATAGGTTGACATCAATTTTATCAACCCTAAAAAAAAATATTAACCTCGCCTTCGGCTCAGTTAATATAATTTTTTTCAGGTTGATAAAAATAGATGTCAACCTATATCAAAGTCAATAATTGTATATTGTCAGATTTCATTGCCAGACAGAGTAGTTTGTACTTTTCTGCTGTTCTGATTACTCAGTTTTTTAGCTCACCTGGACCGAAGGTCCATGTGAGCTATTGCCATCACTTGGCGTCCGTCGTCGTCGTCCGTCGTCGTCTGTCGTCTCCCGTCGTCGTCGTCCGTCGTCGTTAACTTTTCTTTGAAAATCTTCTCCTCTGAAACGACTGAAGGGATTGCTTTGAAACTTTGCACACTTCATCTATGGGATGTCCTCTACCAAGATTGCACAAATGGTGACCGCCATCCAAACAACATGGCCGCCGTTACTAAAAATAGACTAGGGGGGTCAGACTACTGTTTTTGGCTTGTAAATCCAAAAGTATAAGAGATAGATGAAATCTGATGCCACGCTACTGCTTCAGCATCAAAAGCTCTACAAAAGTCTCCATTGAGTCGAAGTTGTCAGATGACCCCTTATAGGAGTAATGGCCCCTTAAAGGTGAAAAATAGCATTTTTTCATGTTTTTGGCCTATAGAATGAAAACTATTACAGATAGAGAAAAGTTTTTGCTTGCTTAAATGTTCAGCTCATTTAATTCTACAAAAGTCTCCATAGGGTGGAAGTTGTCAGATGAACCCTTATAGGGGTTACAGCCCCTAAAATTACGTTTTTTCATATTTTTGGCCTATGGAATGAAAACTATAGCAGATAGAGAGAAGCTGTTGCTTGCTTAAATGTTCAGCTCATTAAGCTCTACAAAAGTCTCCATAGGATCGAAGTTGTCAGATGACCCCTTTTTGGGGTTACGGCCCCTAAAATAACGTTTTTTCATGTTTTTGGCTCAGTGAATGAAAACTATAGCAGATAGAGAGAAGCTGTTGCTTGCTTAAATGTTCAGCTCATAAAGCTCTACAAAAGTCTCCATAGGATCGAAGTTGTCAGATGACCCATTATAGGGGTAACGGCCCCTTAAATGAAGTTTTTTCATGTTTTTGGCTTAGGGAATGAAAACTATTACAGATAGAGAAAAGCTGTTGCTTGCTTAAATGTTCAGTTCATTTAGCTCTACAAAAGTTATCATTGACTCAAAGTTGTCAGATGACCCCTTATAGGAGTTACTGCTCCCATAATAACGTTTTTTCATGTTTTTGGCCTATAGAATGAAACAATAGTAGATAAAGAAAAGCTGTTGCTTGCTTAAATGTTCAGCTCACTTAGCTCTAGAAAAGTGTTTACATGTTTAGGGTTGACTCAAGACCAGGTGAGCGATTCAGGCTCAGCCTCTTGTTTAAACCTCAACTCCTCAAGAATACAGCTCAGCCCGAGAAGCATCCTATACTTGCAGTGAAGTACCAGCTTTGCTCCATTTACTTTATTGTGTCTTAATGTAAATAAGAAAAAAATAATATTTGATTTTTTAGATTAGTAGAGAAGCTGAGCAGGCTTTGTATAGAGATCAGATCTTCAACGATTTACGAGTGGCTATGATGTCGGAGCCTCCGATTGATGCCACACATACTGCAGCAGTTGCGGCAGTAGAAGCCGCTATGAAGTGTCATGCTAAGGGAATAGTTGTAGTAACAGCTACAGGAAGGTAGATACTTCCTCTAGTGCTTTTTTACATCACTTAAATTGAAATTTACAAATTCAAAAACCAAGAATTAGCAGCATGACAATTATAAAGAATTTTTAAAGCATTAAGGATGGCCACTCCTGAACTTTTTAATTTCATTGATTTTATGATTTGTCATGGAAATATAAGATATTGTCCACTTAATCAAATGACAAAAAGAAAACTATAGGTCTGTGTGCTTGTTTCCTAGATATACATTTGGCAGGAAATCAGACTCCTCTAGATTTTACATAACTTTAACATTGTGAAATTATGTAGTTGGTTTTTAAGGTCTGTAGAATGAGAAAATGTCATAAAAAGTTGGGATCAGTGTGTAAATTTTTTTTCCGGTAATTAAAGGAATAATCCAGAGGAATTCCAAAATCAGACTGAAATTCTGAAATATGAAGAGTGACTATCCTTAATTACAGTGTTTTTTCTCTAACATTAGCAGGGATGATCTCAGGAAACAGTAATAATACTATAAAGTTAAAAAAATTGTTGTCCTGTTTATTTGGAAAGCAAAACATGTAACCAATGCATGTGAAATAAATCTTTCCGATAGAGTTTGATAAGAGTAGGCTCAAGTAAGGTGCCACTACAAAGGCAACATTTGTACATAAAACTGACAAGAGACAAACATACACTGATTAAAAAAATGGACAAGTTAAAAAAAAAGATAAGGAGATAAATGTACATAACAAAACCTACATACATTGAAAAATTCACAACGAAAAACAGGTAGCAGCCTTCAATGTCAGCACCAGGGTTTTGCAATTGGAGCCAGATTAGAAATGTGAGGCATACGATTCAAAACCAATACTGAAACATCAAAGAAAGACTCCCTTCTGGACATAAAACAACTAACATAAAGAGCTAACAAATTGGAAAAAAAATTTTGCTGTTAATATCTATTGAAATTTTGTTTTTGTTTTTTTATATAATTCACCTATTTGAGTACATTGTGTTAATTTATATTTAAAAAGTATAGCTATCTATATCTTCAACTAAAATAAATTTTTGTTAGATGTTTCAACTGTGTTATAGTTGCAGTGGATATTAACTGATGAAACTGAGATTTTACAAAATATGCTTTGAGCATTTTGAAATAACCTTAATGTTTTGGTTAAAAAATGCCACATTAATTATGAATGACCTTTCATCTCTTTAGATAAATTATAAACAGAAAAGATTATAGAAACATTATATTTATTATTGATTAGTTTACCATATTTACCCAATTCTTCTCAGTTTCTAACCCATTTTAAGCTAGGCCAAGATGAACCATGATACTATATTATATCTTTAATTTTTGGTTTTCTCTGGTCATTAGGTCTGCAGCATTGATAGCCAAATACCGTCCACGATGTGTGATAGTGGCCATCACAAGATTCCCTCACACAGCGAAGACCTTACATCTCCATAGAGGTGTCATTCCTATACTTTATCATTGTAAGTTTGGAATAGCTTGTATTAAAACTCTGGCATTTAATAAGTATGTTCATTTTATTAGGTCATCTGGATCTTAGGTCCATGTGAGCTATTGCTATCACTTGATGTTCATTGTTGTCTGTTGTTGTCCATTAACTATTTTTATCCCCGCTCATGAAAGTGCAGGGATAATGTTTTGCTGTTTGATGTATTGTTGGAATACCGAACTGAAACTTGGCTCAGTAGTTGCACTCTGGATGTAGATTCTGCCAAAGGTTGCGAAATTTCGATATGGTCCCTAGGGGCTGGGCTGCATAGGTAGCCTAAGGGCACATTATTTCTTCGTCACACAACTCCTCTCAGGTTATTTGTTATACCAACTGAAAATTGGCTCAGTAGTTGCACTATGTATGTAGATTCTGCTGAAGGTTTTATATTTTTGATATGGCCCCTAGGGGCTGGGCTGCATAGGTAGCCTAAGGGCACATTATTTCTTCCTCACACAACTCCTCTCAGGTTATTTGGAATACCGAACTGAAACTTGGCTCAGTAGTTGTACTTTGGATGTAGATTCTGCCAAAGGTTTTGGAATAGGTATAGGCATAGGTATAGGTAGCCTCAGGGCACATCATTCCTTCGTCAAGCAACTTCTCCTACCTTATTTGGAATATGGAACTGAAACTCAGCTCAGTAGTTGCACTATGGATGTAGATTCTGCTGAAGGTTTCTGAATTTTGATAATGCCTCTAGGAGCTGGGCTTCATAGGTAGCCTATGGGCACATTATTCTTTCATCATGCAACTCCTCCTACGTTATTTGGAATACAGAACTGAAACTCAGCTCAGTAGTTGCACTCTGGATGTAGATTCTGCCAAAGGTTTCGTCATTTTGATAATGCCCTTAGGGGCTGGGCTGCCTAGATAGCCTAAGGGCACATTCCTTAATTCTTTCCATTACTATCACTCCCACTACCAGGGAGAAGTCTCATATTAATACATTTACATTTGATAGTATTAGTAATGCTCATTATAGTGATAGTTTATTTCTTTCAATTATTTGCCCTTATAATATCAAACACCAGAGTAGGGCGGGGATATGCAGTGTGGCTGCTTCAACTAGTCTAAAACCATTTACTGAACAGAATTTCATGAAACTTGATATGATTGATCCTTAGTGTATCTTTCACAGGAACTATATTTCAGTTTAATCCATCAAAAGACTTGGCAATTGTCTAAAAGTAAGACATATGGTAAAATTGCCTTTAATCGCTGATAACTTAGAAAATATAATAGATAGAAAAATTGGATTTATCTTAGGTCTTTAGAATATACCTGAATTGTATTTTCTTATACTTTAAGCTGAGAGATTTTCAGAATGGATAGATGATGTTGACAACAGGATAAACTACGGACTGGTGGCTGCCAAAGAACAAGGTTACCTTAGTACCGGGGACGTGTGTATCTTAGTGACAGGGTGGACTAAAGGTACGGGAAAGACGAACACCATCAGAATAATCACATGTCCTGCCGAGGACGATCCACAGATGTTCGTCAGAATTCACGGTTCTATGGAGGACGAGTTGTAGTTTTATTCAGATACAAAAGTGAAGTGAGAACAGTGATTTCTCTCACACTTACTCATCTTGGGAATACAAATTGTCTCTTTATGAAATGAAACGATTACCCACCTTTGAAAAAATGTAAAGGTCACTGTGTAACACTTATTCCACATCTCATTATTTTCTATTATTCAGATACAAGTGTGAAGTGAGGACAGTGCTTTCTTTCACACTTTCAGATATAATGAGAATTACCCATCTTGGAATACAAATGTTGTTTCTTTCTGAAATGAAATGATTACCAGGTACCCACCTTTGAAAAACAAATGTAAAGGTAAAAATGTAAACAAAAACATGTAAAGGTCACTGTCTTATAATAAGAACAGGTGTTTGAACACTTCTTTCATTTGTAAAAAAGAATACATTTCTAAATTGGACACAAACTTGTACTAAAAGACAAGGAGTAAAGTGTTGTTTTAATGAAGTCAATATTTTAGAAGTTAGATACGGACTTCATGACTTATGTGCCTAAAATAATTTCTAAGTCATTATGATTTTTTAAACACTTTTTATTGTAGACATTTACACATTTTTAGCTAACTTACTTGAAGGGTCATAAGAGCTATTGCCTTGGTATTTTTTAACTTTACAGAGTAGCCACATATTTCTGAAACTTGGAAAAGCCGTTTGATTACATTTTGTAGTTCTAGGTCTTGGAAAAAACCTAGAATTTTGAAGAAATTGAAAGTATTCTAAGTTTGATTAATCAAAAGTCATTGGTGACCTAATTAGTTAGGTAATAAGAAAGTGAAAATGTTATTAAAGCAGAGAAAAGTCATCATTATTTTCATCTCTGAAAATGTGAAATACCTTGGAAAGTCAATAAAAACCTTTGAATTTAAATTGTCTAAAAATGATGGCAACTTTGACTTTATGATTATCTGTTTTTACTATTCTTTTTTCAGTGTCAAAAGATCTTTAAATCTATGATTATCTGTTTTTACTATTCTTTTTTCAGTGTCAAAAGATCTTTAAATCTCTAGTCAAAGTAATTCTCTTTTTATAGGGCTTATTGTCTCTAATCTATTTACACAATAAATAACTTTTTGTTCATGTTTCTGTCTCTAAGAATGAACACAAATGCAAGTAAATAAATGTGGATTAATTTAAAAGTGCTGCTGAAGGGATATAAAAATCTTCTATATTGAGTGTGGAGTGAGTGATTCAGTCTCCTGGAAGCCTCTTGTAAATTTGCAATTTACAAAGTTATGACTTATTTCCTCTATAAAGAATATCATTATTGTATTGCATTTTTACCATATTTGTATCATTTTATTTTAACACAGATTGGACTACTCAACTGAATCAATTTGTACCATATTTTTATGCCCCATTTACGAAAGTAGAGGGGCATACAGTGTTCGGGTCCGTTCATCCGTCTGTTTGTCCGTCCGTCTCAAATCCCCATATTTCCAAATTCCCACTTACTGACAAATGGCACATCAATCATATTGGTATGGTAGGTGCATCTAGTGATGCTAAGCACAATGCATGCTTGGGATGCTGGTTGTGACCTATATTTTCCGCATGAATGACCACTTACAGAAAAAATGGTTTAAAGTCCATTCCCACTTACAGACAAGTGCTTAATCAACCATATGGGTATGGTAGGTGCATCTAGTGATGCTAAGCACAATGAATGCTTCGGCTGCTGGATGTGACCTATAATTCCACATGAATGACCACTTATAGAAGAATGGTTAAAGTCCATTCCTTCTTACTGATAAGTGCCACATCAACTTTATTGGTATGGTAGGTGCACCTAGTGATGCTAAGTACAATGCATGCTTCAGATGCTGGCCTGGACCTTTATTTTCTGCATGAATGACCACTTATAGAAGAATGGTTAAAGTCCATTCCTTCTTACTGACAAGTGCCATAGCAACCATATTGGTGTGGTAGGTGCACAAAGTGATGCTTTAGTGATTGCGGAATAAAAAAATAAATGTTGTGAGATGGGGCATTATGTCTTATGGACATATTCTTGTTTAAATATCATTTTATATTGGACTACACAACTGAATCATCCAAGTTCTGATTTTAATGTTCTATGAACAAGGAATGTTTATGATGAACCTTTCTCCACATTGGTGTTTTTACTTTTTCTTGCCTAGAATTAATTGTTGTTATTTAAAATATCCATGAATATTTATGTTGTTAATTTTGTTTACTTGATTATCATTTGTTTTTATTTTAATGATTCGTTATTGTTGATAACTGTTTTGCAAATTGTTAGATTTTTTTAATGTACTCAGAAAATAGGGATTATGGTTTGATTCTGTTATTCTTATTATTGTATCCCAACAAATGTAATATATGTACTGTACTAAGAAATTGAGTGTTCATAGCCTTTAGTTTGTATTTTTTGTTGCTTAAATGATTGTTATATTATGATTTTTGTACAATTTTCAGTGTTGGTATATACTTTTTAGCTCATCTTGCCGAAGGCAATGTGAGCTTTTGCCATCACTTGGCGTCCGTCGTCCGTCGTCTTTCGTCTGTCGTCCGTCGTTCAACTTTTCAAAAATCTTCTTCTCTGAAACCGCTTAGTCAAATGTAATGAAACTTGGTAGGGTTGTTCTGTAGTATGTCCTCTATAAAACTATCGTTCGAATTTTTGATTCGACAAAAAACATGGCTGCCATGGCTAAAAATAGAACGTAGGGGTAAATTGCAGTTTTTTTGCAAATTACTCAAAAACCGTAACAGATATCAAAATTCTGGCATAGGGTAAAAGTGATCAGCACCTCAAGATCTACCTGCCTAGAAATTTTCAACAACTGATGTAGGAGTTATTGCCCTTTTTCTGGATTTTTTTCAAAATTTTTACTTATTAAGCCCTATATCTTGAAAACTATACAAGATATTTCAAAGATTTAAATTGCATATGACTAAGCACATCAATATCTACAAAAGTTGTAACAGAGTCAAAGTTGTAGGATCGTTCCTTTAGGAGTTATACCCCTTGGATTGTAAAAATTGACCATTTTCTTATCTTTTTGTTCAACTTTTCAAAAATCTTCTTCTCTGAAACCACTTGGCCTAATGAAATGAAACTTGGTAAGGTTGTTTTGTAATATGTGGTCTACTACATTATTGTTCGAAATTTTGATTCGACAAAAAACATGGCTGCCATGGCTAAAAATAGGACATAAGGGAAAATTGCAGTTTTTTGCAAATTGCTCAAAAATGGTAACAGATATTAAAATTCTGTTTAGGTAATAATGATCAGCACATCAAGATCTACCTGCCCTGAAGTTTTGAAGAAGATCTGACAATGGTTGTAGGAGTTATTGCCCTTTTTCTTGGTTTTTTTTTTCCTTCAAATTTTGCTCTTTTTAGACTAATATCTTGAAAACTATACAAGATATTTGAAAAATTTAGATTGCATATGGTTAAGCACATAAAGATCTAAAAATTATGTAACGGGGGGTCAAAGTTGTAAGACCTTTGTTGATAGGAGTTGTTTCCCTTAGAATATTAAAATTGATAATTCCACAGAGTAGCAGTCCTTTGTTAAAATATCCAGCTTATAAGTATCATTGAATACAAGGTGAGCGATTCAGGCTCCTGGGAGCCTCTAGTTAAATTTCTACCAATACATGGCCATCATTAAAGGCCAGTATTAGATATCATTTCTTAAATAATTGCTTTAATTCTAGTGACATCAACAATTATTTAAGAATTATCTTTTAGATGGCAGCTTCCTCTATACCAGTTTCCAGCTCATATTTGACTACACTTCCGGTGATGTTACTAGTAATTTGATGGTTATGTTTAGCTCTGAACATTTGCAAAATATTTCATGATATGCACTTTAAATTTTATTTTTAAGAGAGATAGTTCCCTATTCTTAATTTGAGTGCCATAATTTGTTTTTCTTTTTATTTTACTGATTTCACTTTTAAAACCATATGCTTTCTTTTGTCTAAACGTTTAGGCTGGAAGAGCTAGTTTCCCAATAGAGGAATCCATTTCAGTGTAGTTAAACTGTTGAAAGATTTTTGTGGAAAATTAATCTATACTGGAAAAGTTTATAGCTTGGCATCTGATATTTGGTATACATGCAGTTGTGGTTATGACACACTTGTTTATATTCAGGATACTACAAACAACATTTTATCAAACACATATCATCTAAGTCTTTACTCAATCTTTTCAATATCCATTTTTTAAAAATATTCTCATATATCCATTCACCTTTCTTTTGTTTGTAATTTATTATTTGCTAGCTATTGCCTATATGTATTATGTGTTCAGTGTAGCAAAATTTGTTTGTTTTAATTTTGTATATGAAGAATTTGTTGACTGTTGTTTTGTTTTGAAATAATTTTATTTTATTTTTATTTTGTAATTTATTCACCTTCTCTCTGCTTTAAAACATATTGAATATTAATACATTTGTTTGGTTCAGTGTTTGATTTGCAGGTAAAAAGATTTTTTTCATATTTTCTCCATGCATTTCCATCTGAATAAGAACTCAACATATGTGTATTCGAATGATACATAAACATGATATTTGATTTTTTTTACAAGTTGGGCATTAGTTTTGACAAATAAAATTGTAGAAGTTTTTTTTTCTAAATCTAGTCCCCATGTATATCAAACACATTGGAAAACTAAACACATCTATTAGTTTTTGTTTGTTTTTAAATTACGTTTCATTGTTTAATTTGAAGAATCTTAATGCTATAATTGTGTAGTAACAGCTTAGCCAGGTAAAGTAGGACTGAATTTATAGTTAAAACATATTTATTGATCCTGAATTGACAAACCAGCTTGATGCTTATGTGAATCCCTCTCCAGTTTACAGTTTAAACTGTTAAATTGAAAATTTTATGTTTGATGCCCAACTACAGTTGTTTTACCGGACAAGATGGAGCTACTCATATCTTTATGTCTGAACACTAATGTCGAATTCTATTAGGTCTCAAATCAATGTCAAATAATGGAATTGCTTGCATATCTGAAAGACACAGTTTCTATTTTTATTAGCTTTTATATAATATAAATACCAGCAATGATTTGTTTGTATATGGTATTTATAAAGTTATTACCCGGTATACAAAGCCTGTTGCTAAATAATGCCACAATTATCAGTATTTGTATACTCCAGATTTGTAGCAGGTTGTGCTTTGTTGATGCTGATATTATTATTGTTTGTATTGATAAATAATAGATTAAATTTGTTTTAAAATGTCTTGTATTTTTTAAAATAAACAATCTTGGACCATACAATATAATTCCAATTGGCAGATGATGGCATACCTACTAAAGCACTGTTAACTTTTCATGAAATGTTTAGAATATCTGTAATTAAACAATGTTTAATGAGTGATCAAGCTAATTATTGTAAGAGTCAAAGTCGCACACATAAATGGTCATAAGATAACTTATTGGAATACCCAACATCTATAAAAGGTCTTTACAACCGGGCTTTACAATCCTGCTATTTCCACTTTATAAAGAGTAGCTTTCTCAGAAGAAGCCGTGCTTCCTATCATAAGATAACCATCGTCCACGATTGCTAGGGAATATGGGTGAAAAATTCCTTTCTGGCCAGTCCTAATGAGTGTTGCTAGTGTCCCTGCATTGTCCAGAATATGGATTACATGATTGTCATTGTCTGCTACAAGGACTGGATCAGACGGAGTGGCTACGACACTAGCAGCTGATGACGGATGAAGTTCCTTGTATCGGTTGTTGATTTCAGGGCTTCCTGTATACCTCGTTAGTTTTCTGCCATTCTTATCCAGGATAACAACCCAAGTTTCATCAGCAGAAGGATCATAATCTGCCACAAAAATGTTTCCATTAGATGTGGTAGCTATACTGTAAGGATATGAGAACATTGGATGATTATTTTGATCATGTTCAAAAGAAGCCAGTTTGGCCCCCTCCCTGTCGAGCACAGTTATCACGCCCCTGTCATCCTTTTCACCTCCTATGATAACTTGATCATTCCTGGTGATATGGACAGCTAAGGAACGAAATGGGCTAACATCATATACTGAGTCTGTGACTTCACCTGTCTCTGTGTCTAGAAGTTTGAGTCTAGATTCACCAACAGAAAGTAGGAGTGTGTTCTGAGACAATCTTACCATGTCCCATATTTTCATATCCATTCTGCTAATCATTGTGAAGTTGTTGTCCTGAATTTGAAGGTGGTGTAGTTCACATTTGATGCCATGGTTAAGCTCACTATGAATATTACTCCCCATCCATAACTTTTCCCCCTGCTCTTGGAGTAAATAGTCAATAACGCTTAAGTCTGTAGTAAATGTTTTCACAATTGATATCTCAAACATGTCCTTGTTTTTCTTGGTACTTTATATGTGATATTGGTAATGTGTAATAACCTCAGGTAACAACTAAAATTTTCAGCTTGATATAGGTAGGTCATACAGTTTTATTTGGAAGTCGCTTATCAGTTAAATTGGAAATGAAAATTTGATATATGTTTTAACTTTGTCTTATGTAGGCTTTTAATACTGGATATTCATGAAAACTTGAAATATTTGACAAATAATCAATATGTTAACAGTAGATAAAATTGGTATTTATATATCAATGAATTAAATTATACGAAATCCTGTCAGTGTCATATAGTGTAAATATTTTAGAAGTTGTTTATCCCCCCCCCCCCCACTTCGAAAAAGAGGGGGTATAGTGATTAACCTCTGTCCGTCCTTCTATCCCTCCATGGTATAACTTTCGTAAAAGTTTTCTCAGCACCTACGTATGGATATGACATGAAATGAGTATGTTCGGAAAAGGCCAAAAAAGGGGGTCATACTAATCAGCGCCCGAGGGCGCCCGAGGTGATAATTAGCGCCCGAGCGGAAAAATTAGCGCCCGAGTACATATTTTGACAGTTTGATTGGTATTTACCTTAGATTTTGGCGATGAAATGAATATTATTAATAAGAATATGTATTCTATTTGTCATATTATATATTGTGAAGTTACATCTGTAAATCATTCCAGTTCAAGTATGATTAAAATTTATTCAGATTACGAACTATTAACAATATCCTTAACAAACAGAATAGAAATTGTTTTTGACAAAAAATACGTAAGTATTGTGAAGTTAAGCTAAAAGTAACCTTTTGACTGAAATAAAAATCTGGAAAATCACAGCATTATGAATTAAAAATCTTGAGATAGTAAAAAGTGAGAGAATGAAATTGGTTACATGTAATACACTTTTAAAATCATTATGGTGAACAAAGCAATAATTTCAACAACAAAAACAGAAACTTGTTTAACTTTCAACAAATAATGTAAACCTTTTAAAATGCATGTATAAATTATTATACTCGGGATAAGACATACAACTGAAAAAAAATGCTGACATACAACTAAAATTGCATGCATCTTAAAATTTCTATACATAAGGCATACAACTAAAATGCAACCAAGCAATAATATTAAATCACTATGTTTTGTATGTCTATTGTTGTCGGATGTTCTTCTTCCTCTTATACATCATCTATGTCGAAAAGAGGAGACGGATGGTTGCGGCTGAGACATATAAAATATCCAAATGAAAAACGTCGTGTCCCATACGAAGTCTTATGTTATAGGACTAGGTGGTTTCTCAGCCGGCGTCCAAGTCATCTTGACTTCTACTTTTCCGTTGGTCACGGAAACGTCCCATTTCAATTCCATTCCGTCTTTGACGGCGGTGTTGATAAGGGTTTGGAGGTCAGTTGGAATTTCCATTACTGATGTGTACATGTCGAAGACCTTCTCAATTATATTTTTATTATTATATTATAATATCAATCAGTAATATAATTAATCAAATTAAATTGGATTAATATTTGAGCGTGACCTATGTTTGTATAATAAATGTCAAATTTACTGTTGTTAATTAGATTAACTATTGTTAATCACTTTATAATGACCACACTGCTAATAAGTTATATCATATAATTTTTAGACCAGACGTTAGTACTATGTAAAATGATGACCGTGCACAAAAAGAAATAACAAATAAAAAAATAAAAAATAAAACATGTAGGAGACTATAAGGAGAGACAAAAAAATATTTGATTTTTGTTAAACTGTTGGAGAATTTTTCTCACCTCCGTCAGTCTTTTCAAAGCTGACGTGTAAGAGTATGCACCACGATTCTCGTCGCTGAAGCATCCATTGCATATGAGTATGCAGATTTTTGTTCGTCGCAAAAACATCAAATTCGTCCAATGTTAGATTTTCACACTGCGGATTGTACCATGTACCGCAGGAATCACATCCCATGCTGCATAGATGAGAGTTTATTCTGCATGTTCCGCAATGCTAGAAAGGGAAATTTTTGTTTCCCCCTTTTTTTCGAAAATTTATAGCTCCGATTTACTCACGTCTTTTATTGAATATAGACGATGAAACAACATAATTTATCAAGTTTTAATCATTTTGGCTTAAAAAATAAATGCTCGGGCGCTAATTTTTCCGCTCGGGCGCTAAATACCTCCTCGGGCGCCCTCGGGCGCTGATTAGTATGACCGCAAAAAAGGCCCTTAATTTCAAAGAGACAGTTTCAAAATAATGCTGCTAAATGGTCATAAGAGTCTATACTTAATAAAATGTCATAAACTGTGCATGTAATTTTACTTTGGTGAACAGAACTGAAGTGACCTTTAAAGTAAGTGAACTTCTGTAAAAATCGCTATTTTTTACAAAGGAGCTTTTTATTTGATTTAACACGAGGCACTTCTAAAACGTTTGTATATCTAAAACATATTTAGAGTTTTTCACATTAACTAAGTATTTTAAAATATTTTTGAAATAAGCAAATCATAATCAGGACCGCAAAAAGACAAAGTATTATCATCAGCATAATTATAGAGGCTACCATTTTTAACAAACAGAAAAATGTCATTTATAAAAAACATTGAATAACAAAGGAGTATGGAACCTTGTGGAACACCTCTTTGGATGTCAGCCAAACCACTCAAAATATTATTGACTTTTATTTGTTGCTTGCGGTTTGTTAAATAAGATTTCAAAAAATGATGAATATAATGTTGGCCGCATATTCTGACCAAATCTATATTAAGGTTAAAATGTTCACTTTGAAGTAATAAATTAATAAACCAAACTCTGTTTGTCAGAGCATGCGACCAATTTTAATTTTGGCACAAGGGGTAAAAAAATCGACAAAAAAGAAGATTTTCCTTATTACCTCAATATTTAGGATGTTACTGATAGAAACTGCCCAATATAATCAATAATAGTTATTTCATGAGGACGCGGTGTGTCAGTAATGTCCTTTGTTGTAATTAAACAATTAAGGTCAGATTGATATCTGTTTCCTGATTACAGTTTTGACATTGTCAAAAATTAGTTGTCAATGGTTGAAATATTTTGAAACCTTTTTCTCATGAACTACATTTCAGTAACTTGAAGTTTGGTATATGACTTCAGCATGAGGTCGTTTTTGAAAGTATTGAAGTTTAGATATGTTGGATATATACTTCCTGTTTTCTGACTTGTTAGTCACAGTCAATGGTTAAAAACATTCTTAACAGTTTTCAGCAACTTCTATTCACAGTGACTTAATATTTGGTACATGACTTTAATATGAGGTGATTGCTCAAACGTTAAAAAATATTGCACGGAACATTATTTTAGAGTGTTTTCATATTGATGTTACATATAAGAACCTTTTATTTCATAACAAACACCTTAAACTTTTCTTGGGCGACAGGAAGCAGGGGCGGATCCAGAAATTTTCGAAAGGGGGGGTTCCACATACTGGGTTCTGCGGGCCAAAAGGGGGGGTCCAGACCAATTTTGCTGAAAATCTACACATAAATTTAAAAATTTCGAAGGAAAGGGGGGTTAGACCCCCAGAACCCCCCCCTGGATCCAACACTGGGAAGTAGATATCAGACAGACCAAAAGTTTGGTAATGGTCTTACGAAACAAGAACTAGTCTGCTCCAAACTAGGTCAGAGCAACTCTCTTGCGGTAATGTTTATACCCAGTGATTTTGTAAGTGCTAAAACTTTTAAAAGACACGTACAGTTCGGTGGACGTGTTTTTTCACATTTTTCGTGATATTTTCCTCTTTTACCCAATTTGGTAGGCTAAACTGATCGTTAACAGCGTGACGGTATGCGTCGAAACAAGCATGGGCTGCTTTCCCTTCCAGAGCACTCTCGTTACCGCTTGAGTTCTCGTTGTTGGTTGCTATTCAGTTTTTTGTGTGTCTATTGTTGTCCGTTGCTTCCTGTTGTTCTTGCCTGTGTTTATTGATTTTGTATTAACCCTTTCGGACTTTTGACATTCGAATGCCCATTGGCAACCCAGCTTCTTTCCTACACTCAATTTAACGGTCTTTAACTGCAGTTTAACAGCACTTATTGTTTTTTTTTCCATACTTAATCTAGAATAAAATACCAGGCATAAGGGATTAAGAAATCCCACCTAAATATACTAGTAGTTAAATCCATGTTATACCAAAATATTTATTAAGCAATCCCACCTAAATATCGTTAAATCCATGTTATTCCAAATTATTTATGCAGAACTTAATGGTAAAAATAAAACCCTGAAATACAGAGAGTAATCATGTGTGTGGTGGGTACGACTGTCATTTTGGAAAACATGGTTCGATATAATTGACCATGCTCTTAAAAAAGATGTGGTTGAAATTATTTATCTTATTTAATCCTTTAGGTGTCAATTTACAACACTTATAGGGGGGGGGAGAAATTGAAAATGTAGAGTAAAATAAATTACTACAATCAGCAAATATATATTTGTGTTTCTTAATTTGACAGTTTTTATCACTTTGATTTTGAATTAGTTATAAACCATGATTTATTTCTATAATCTGCATCAAAAGTTTTCAATAATCTTGTCAAAATTATTACCTTAATATTAAACAGTTAAGGGAGATAAATCTTGTTGAGAATATGTATAAGCATAACTTACAGCTTTACTAACAGCAACTTACAGAGTTGGTGTCATTCTCTTGTAAACTTTAGCAGAAAACTATCATAAGCGTGACTTCCATCATTTGGAGACGGGGACTTGCTCTCAGGATTTGGAGCTTAAGATGTTATGATTTTCTAGCAGAATTCACATGGCATGCCATACTCGTCAAATGTATAATTTAATATTTATATTAATGTTCAGTTCCTTCTCTTTCATCAATGTTTCAGTAAAAAGATGTGTTGCTAGAACTATTCCATTAAGGACGGATCCCCAAATGTGAAAAAAATACTTCCTGTAGTTTACTCAGAAGACTTAGGAGGGGGTTGTCAAGTCCATCTTTGAAGAATTTCCTCAGGATAACAACAATTTCTTAAGTGAAAAGGTTTCCAACCCCTTTCCGAGCCACTTCTACTTTGAAACTTCAAGCTGAACCTTAAAGGCTAACTTCTATATAAACTATTCAAACATGATTCGGTATAATTGATCATGCTTTTAAAAAAGAAAACAATTGGTGCCGTGACCATAGGTCTACGATGTCAACTTTTCTTGTCTCTTGAAGATTGTTCATATTAAATAAACATTTGTAAAGTATACGGTGAAATGTACATCTAGAAAAAGCAAACATGCGTTTAAATTAAAGAATTTGCTATTTTTCTTTTCAGTTATCCCAAATTTCATGTAAAAATATGAATTCTAGACGTTTTCTTTCTTTAAACGTTGTTAAGCTACTTGAAGATAGCATGAAATGATAAATTGAAAAAGGGAGATAACTTCCCATAAGGGTTTGTAGGTCTCAAATAACCGCCTTTTGACGTTCACATTCATTTTCAGCTTAAAATCTTCATTTTCTAAATAATATGGGTAAGATGGTACACATGTTATATATCATTGCAAAGCTAATAAAGTTTGCTGTCTAATGCTGGTATAAAAACCTCCACCATCAAGGATTACTTTTTTCGCAAACTTGGATTGTTTACAAAATGCTCAAAATACCCTTTTTACCATGCCTTCCGGTCTTCCACATGGAGCCTTTTCACACAGCCATGTAAACAAAATTCATACACTTGTCAAAAATGAATCAAGGATATTTAAAATGAGTGAATCTTTAGGTTTCATTTGATTGTACACATGATTCCATTATTAATCCAATAAAACTTTGACAATTACAAACAATAACACTGCACTTTTTATTTTTAATGGACTATTTGAGGGAGGGACCAATTGACCCGGAAGGGGTTAATGAGACCGTACATAATAATTTGGTTACACCCAAGTATAACACCCCTCAAGTATTCTGTGATGAATCAACCATGAAGTTGATAAAAAATAACAATTCTATGACGATATTTGTTTGTCCATATTTAAATGATGTTTATGTGTTGAAAATTCCAGAGGATATCACACTTCCTTGACGGTAAAGTTACTTCAACATGAAAGTAAACCTGGTGGGACAGACAGAAAGATGAACAGACCTGAACACTATATATATGCCCCTTACTTTCATAGATATGGCATAAAAATGTACTAATTATTCTTGGCTAAACAGGTAACTAGAGACATCAGATAGTGCCGTGGTTAATACTGAGGTCAATCCTTGTCCATATTAAAAATAGGGTATCTAATGGGACATTAAATGATACCCTGCCAAAAATAATTTAAATAAAACATTTTGAAAGAGAAATCAGTTATCTTTCTTAGACAAAAACAAGAGGCTCCCAGGAGCCTGACTCGCTCACCTGGTCTTGAAGTCAACCCTTTGAAGAACTTTTTAGAGCTGAATAAGCTGAACATTTTAAGCAAGGAACAGCTTTTCTTTATCTGCAATAGTTTTCATTTTATAGGCCAAAAACACTATTTTTCGCCTTTAAGGGACTGTTACCCCTATAAGGGGTCATCTGACAACTTCGACCCTATGAAGACTTTTGTAGAGGTAAATGAGCTAAACATTTAAGCAAGCAACAGATTTTCCCAATCTGCAATAGTTTTCATTCTATAGACCAAACTAGAGGCTCCCAGGAGCCTGAATCGCTCACCTGATCTCTTATATGCTAAAGCCTCTTACCTAGTGTGCAACATGGTCTACATGTACTTGGTAAGTAACATTAAAGAAACTAGTTATGATAGAAAACACTTTTAAGATCAAGAATACAAAGTTACACAGCTTTCCATTTAAAAAAAAAGTTGTAATTGAATGAAAAAAATTACAGGGGGATAACTCTTAAAAGGATGATCCAGGAACATTATAAAACAAAACGTGTTTATTTAATGTTCCTGGCTGACCCCCCTGTTCTATTTTAGTAACGACGGCCATGTTGGTTGGTCGACATTCACAAAGTTCACAAACTTGGTAGAGGACATCCTAAAGATCAAGTGTACAAAGTTTCAAAGCAATCCCATCAGTGGTTTCAGAGAAGAAGATGTTTGAAGAAAAGTTAACGGGCGGACGACGGACGCTTAACAATGACAATAGCTCACATGACCCTTCGGTTCAGGTGAGCTAAAAATACTATTTTTCGCCTTTAAGGGGCTGTAACCCCTTTAAGGGATCATCTGACAACTTTGACCCTATGAAGACTTTTGCAGAGGTAAATGAGCTGAAAATTTAAGCAAGCAACAGCTTTTGTCTAAACTGCAATAGTTTTATTCTATAGGCCAAAAGCACTATTTTTCACTTTAACGGGCTGTAACCCCTATAAGGGGTCATCTGATAACTTCGACCCTATGGAGACTTTTGTAGAGCTAAACGAGCTGAACACTTAAGCAAGCAGCAGCTTTTCTCTATCTACAATAGTTTTCATTCTATAGGGTAAAAAACATGAAACAAGAGGTTCCCAAGAGCCTGAATCGCTCACCTGAACTACACAGATACATATATTTTGTAGATATTATTGTGCTAAACCATATGTGATTTAAATTTCTGAAATAACTTGGTTAGTTTTCAAGATATTGGGCTTAATAAAATTACAAAAAAGGGCAATAACTCCCACATCAGCAATCAGATCTTTTCCGAAATTTCAGGACAGGTAGATCTTAATATGCTGATCACTTTTGATTCTTGCACAATTTTGATATCTGAAACCATTTTTGAGTTATAAGCAAAACAATGAAATTTACCCCTATGTTCTATTTTTAGCCATGGCAGCCATGGTTTTTTTTACAAATCAAAAATATGAATGATAGAGTTGTAGCATATAAGCTATTAAACAAGTGTGCCAAGTTATGATGCAGTTGGTCTTATGGTGTCAGACAAGTTTATCTTTGAAATTCAGGGGAAAAGTAATGAAAAATGGTAAATTTTGTTGTTTTAAGGACAATAACTCCTAAAAGAAATGGTCCTACATACATGAAATGTAGATCTTGATGTGCTTAATCATATGCAATTTGAATTTTTGAAATATCTTGTATAGTTTTCAAGATATATGGCTAAATAAGTGAAAAATTTTGAAAAAAAATCCAGAAAAAGGGCAATAACTCCAACATCAATTGTTGGATCTTCTTGAAACTTTCAGAGCAGGTAGATCTTGAGATGCTGATCACTTTTGTCTCCAATCAGAATTTTGATATCTGTAACCATTTTTGAGTTATTAGCAAAAAACTGCAATTTACACCTACGTTCTATTTTTAGCCATGGCGGCCATATTTTTTGACAAATCAAAAATCTGAACAATTGAATTGTAGCATTTATGCTATTAAACAACTGTGCCAAGTTTGGTTGAAGTTGGATGTATGGTGTCAGACAATTTAATCTTTGAAATTCAGGGAAAAAGTAAAGAAAAATGGTAAATTTGGACACTTTAAGGGCCATAACTCCTAAAAGAAATGGTTCCACAGCTTTGACCTAATTACATGAAATGTAGATCTTAATGTGCTTAATCATATGCGAGTTGAATTATTAAAATATCTTGTTTAGTTTTTAAAATATAAGGCTAAATAAGTGCAAAATTTTGAAAAAAAATACAGAAAAAGGGCAATAACTCCTACATCGGTTGTTGGATCTTCTTGAAAATTTCTGGGCAGGTAGATCTCGAGGCGCTGATCACTTTTACTCTTGCCAGAATGCCAGAATTTTGATATCTGTCACCATTTTTGAGTTATTTGCAAAAATCTACTGCTTTACCCCCCTGTTCTATTTTTAGCAACGGTGGCCATGTTTTTTATCGGATCAATCTGAAATGAGGATTGTTCGTACCCAACATGTCATATATCATTCCTATCAAGTTTCAGTCTAATTGGTTTATTAGTTTCAGACAAGAAGATTTTCAAAACTGTTAACGGACAACGATGGACAAGGACGGACGCATAGTGATGGCACAAGCTCACATTGCCTTTGGCCAGGTGAGCTAAAAAGGCTATTTTTTACCTTTAAAGGGCCATTACACCTATTAGGATTCAGCTAACAACTTCTACCCAATGGAAACTTTTGAAGAGCTTTTGATTCTGAAGAGCCTAAGATCCTTCAGATTTTTTCTATCTGTTATGGTTGCTGAGTTATAAGCCATTTTAAGTGGTTTTACCCTTTGTTCTATTTTTAGTAACACCAGCAATGTTTTTTATCGAATCATTTCAAAATAAAAAAAATAAAAATTAGTGACAAAACCATATCTTATATTGTTTGGATCATCCTGAAAATTGAACTTGACTTGTTTTATTGTTCTCACTAGTTGTGCAAAATATCAATCAAATCCATTGATGGGTTTTCAAGTTATCCTCTTGGAACCTTTAGGGGACAGATGGACGGGCGGGCAGACAGACACTGAACGAAACTGGGGATATAACATAATACCTTGCCACTTTATGTGGCGGGGGAATAAAAATTCATGGACACATTCTCTGACCCACTCATAATACAATTTTTAAGCACATCACAAGAAACATGCTAATCTTTAAAAAGACAAATATGGTTGTCCTGTGTTATGGACAGAGCACTATCCCAAGCATGATAAAGCCCACCCCTTTGTACATTTTGATAAGAGTAGGCTCAATAGAAACGGCTACAAAGACCACAATTGAACACTGCAAACTGGATAGATAATCACTTAGGTTTATTTCCCAATCCAGTCTGAACTTGAGCATGGACTCAAGCTTTGACAGACCACAAAATTTACACAAGCTTTAATAGGATTAGGTTTAAACAAATTCTATCAAGTGTTCAAATGGGATGATTAACAAGTGTGACCCAAGTGTCTGTGTATTAAATATCAGATGCCTAGGTATTATAAATTCCATGTAATTCATTTTCCACATAAGTCTTACAAAGACTGGTTTGACTCTAAAAATAACCTAAGTTCACAGAGTTGTAGAATCATGAAAATGGGGTTACCGTCACATGGCATGGTGCCAGATGCTTAGACAACAGCCCTTATTATCTTTATACCAAATATCAGATGCCTAGGTATTATACTTTTCATGCAAAATCTTTTTCATGAAAGTCTTACAAAGACGTTAGAAATGCCGCTGGAAAGTATTACCTATGTCTCGCCTTTCATGACTTTCAACCAAGTTGGGTCCTATGGAAAGCTGAATTCTATACTTTAATGATAAATTAAAGTTTGTTTTTGCCTGCAAAAACGATGTCAACCCCACCCCACCCCACCACTTTCCCCCAAAAGTTTTAAGTTCAAAGGGCCATAACACCCACAAAAATTTGAGAATCGAAATGTCCTGATCATATGCACAACTACATATAGTGTCCTTCTAATATACTAAGTTTCATTGAAGTCAGTTTAGTAGTTTCAGAGGAGTTGCACTGACAAGATGACAAATGGGGATTTTAAGCAAATTTCTAAGTTTAAAGGGCCATAACTCTCACAAAAAATTTGAGGGTCAAATTTTCCTGGTAACATGCACAACTGCATATGGTGTCCTTCCTATATACCAAGTTTCATTGAATTAGGTTTAGTAGTTTCAGAGGCGTTCGCTGACAAGATGATAAATGAGGATTTTCAGCAAATTTTTAAGTTCAAAGGGCCATAACTCCCTCAAAAATTTGAGGATAAAAATTTCCTGGTAATGTGCACAACTACATATGGTTTCCTTCCTATCTACCAAGTTTCATTGAATTCGGTTCAGTAATTTCAGAGGAGTTGTGCTGACAAGATGATAAATGAGGATTTTCAGCAAATTCTTAAGTTCAAAGGGCAATAACTCCTACAAAAATTTGAGGATCAAAATTTCCTGGTAATATGAACAACTACATATGGTGTACCTCCTATATAACAAGTTTCTTTGAATTCGGTTCAGTAGTTTGAAAGGAGTTTGTGACGGACAGACGGATGGACATGACAAAACAATTTGTCTCCCCAAAAAAGTGGGGGGAGACATAATTTTACAAATGTAATTTGGAAAGAAAACATGAAATCAAGAATAATATGTACATAAATGGTACATAACCAGGGATAATCTCTATCAATTCAACAAAAAATTCATAAGAAAAAATCAGTTTTATTTAGATGTAAAATTGCACTTTTCAAAAGCATGAGCTACAATCGACTTTTAAGTCAACTCCAATGAACAGTACATAAAATACAATATTAAAGAACTCATTAACATATAATAAATAAATGGTGGTTTTGTTCTCATGTTTCTGTTGCATAGGTGTGGATATTGTTTTAATAGAGTCAAAATTGTGTTCATTTATATTTTTGACAAGTCTTTTTCTTTGAAAATGTTAGCATCAATTTATATTTAATGTCCCTGTGTATAGCTTTTAGTGATAAAACTCTATTAAAATCACAGACATCAAAAATCTTTAAAATAAAATCAGATAATAAAAACTAAAATGAGTTTTGTTACAAATACTTAAAAAGACTGTATTTAGTACAAAATTTTAAAATTGATCTTAAGCACTAGCTAATTTGAAAATTTTTGCACTGTTTAAGCTTTTTATTTTGTCGTTTTCTAATTTAATAACTTGATTTTGACTAGAATTGTAATTGAATCATGCAATGTACATGTATTTCTTTCTGACAATCAAACAAATAAGAAAAGATATTGAAATCACAGAAAAAGAAATGCATTGTTTCCTTTCTACCAAAACAAACTCATTATTCTAACATCATTACAATAAGTATCAATGTTAATTCATATTTAATAACAGGGTTTTGTACATGTTAAAAGTTTTTTGTACTCTTAAAGGGTACCTTATTTACAGTTACTGGTTCAGATAAATACACAAAATTGTACTTTGTACATAAAACTAAAAACTAAAATCTTTGTAAAGTTTTGTACACTAACAAAATTTAAGAAAATTTACAATTTAACAAATAATTGTTTATGTTAAATTCTTGTATTGTATATACAGAATATGTTTATCGTGTCAGCTCAAAAGTTTTAAGTATTTATCATGTATATGTATAATAACATACAGCAAGCTTGGGTCAAATTATTAGATGAAAGCATTTCAACTGTCTGAAAAATACATAAAAAATAAATAATTAAAACACAAATAAGTGATAAAACTGATTGAGATCAACAGAAAGCTTACATGTTGCTGAATGTTTCCATGAAGAAATTAAACACAAAATATGCAAATTAATAGAATATTGGATAGCTGTCATGCATTCACAAGATGAGATAATTTTGATTTGCTAAAAAAATTTCAAATATAGAATTAAACAAAAACAAAACCTAAAAAATTTTGAGCCCCATCTATCGCCTTGAGTTTCAGAATTTAACATAATTGGCATAAAAAGCGGTCCATAAATAGTTGGCTATACATGATTTTACATGTAAAATTTTATTTATATTTTTCATTTTTAAAAAATTATCTGCATGATAACTATACTAATGAAGATAATGAGTATTAAAATCATAATAATTAAATACAATAAAAAAACCTGATTCTTAACAAGTTATAATTACCTCCCCTTTGACCAAATGCTACCTCTAACACTTGACAATTATAATAATAAAAAATGTATTTGAGCAACATATATTAAATGCTCAAATATGATGGAGTTAAAATATTTCAGCAAAACTCCTTCTAATTATATGTACAAAGTGTAGTGCCATCGAAAATGAAAATAAAATTCTACAAAAACAAAAATTTGGCACTTCAACTTTTGGTCACTTGATCATTCTGTTCTGACCAGCTCATTATTTACAGAATGCCCTCCTGGCATCTCAGAAAAAATAAACTCTTTCAAGGTTTCTCTCACATTCTGGTGTGTTTTTGTACAAGGTTATTTTTCTTTAGAGTGTCATTTTTTTCTTCTTTAAACTTTGACGCATCTATATCTGCATTTTTGGTAGTGCTATAGATCGAGATCCATATATGATTCGTCAGCGAGATGGTTTTGTTGCTGTCAATACGAAATACAAAACCATCAAAACTTGTAAACTCAATTCAATCTTTCATCTACATTGAATTGAAAATAGAGAAATGTCACTCGAAAAAATCTAGATCACTACCTCTTCAGGGGTCAAAGTTTAAATTCCAGTCCTTCAGAATTTACCCTTTTGGCAGTCTATACTTATAAATATATTGCTGCTGGATCATTATTATCATAATCATGATAAACAAACACAGCTGTGTAATCTGATTCATGATTCCCATGCACACAGCTCAGGATAATAAATAAATGCACACTTCATGAACACGATTGGTTACATATTATGCTACGAATACAAAGCATTACGAGACAATTTTTTTCACCAGTTTGCTAAACCTGGTTTACTGAGTGTCATAAAGTAGATCTGGCAAGATGACCCTGACCTCATGGACGAGAAAAAAACCTGTAAAGATATAAATAGATACATCAAAGTAAGATGTAACAAACGAGATGAGGAATATATGTTAACTTTGTCTGACATCTTTATTTATAGTCACATCAAAGAGGAATTAGTCAAATTGTGTCAAAACTGTTATAGTGTTACTATATATTTTAATCCAGGTATTGTACATGCATTTCCAGTTTAAGTTTTATAAATTATGAATATCTATTTTTATTGATATGTAAAATTAATTAAACCTGCTACTTAATAGATGACACAGTTGTTGTACAAAGCTTTGCTAGCAGGAACCATTGGTCACAGTGAAGGCTCATGGGTGTTTTCCATTACAAATTTTTCAATTAACATTGAATTATTGAGGTTGTGTCATGAATATTTATTCCAAATCTCACAGTTATCTACATGTTCTAAGTTCTCCTTTTGACATTGCTGATTACAGTTTTGTTGACTTCAGGATCGAAAAATGTGTTTTTAATGTTTTTTATGTGGTTTAGGTTTTCTATGTGATGATTTTGTCTTTTCAGATTGACAACATTTGATTGCCCCATGAGGGGGTGGACAGTGGGGTTCTCTCCCCCCGTTCCCCGCCCCCTCCACCCCCGTACCTCCTGTCTGCCCCCTCCCCCATTCGTAATCCTTTGCTACTTTCTAACATTCAGTCTCACCTTATCATTTCTCTCACACAGGAATTTCAGTTTTTGAGCTTTCTTGTGCATGAACACACCATCTAGATGTCCTGTCTCTGCGGCCCTGATCTCGATGGCTTTGTTTCCCCATCCCATTACCTGGCCTGTACTGATGTACGCTGCAAAAAGATTGGAATATCATTTGATTGTGAATTAATAATTTGTAATATATGTATGATGCAAATAAAAGTTATTCACTCTAAATTGACATTATATTTTCTGACATAACAAAAAGAATTGATTTTTCAGGTATATCTTAACTTGAGAAGTAAATTTAAGTTAACTAGCCCTAAAAGAAGGTACCGTTGCCCTTATTAAAGCTTCAGATCTGTTTTTTTTGCTTGGGCAAGATGTTTTCATTTGCCCAACATGAATTGTTCTTGTCCTTGCAATAGGACATCCTATCTAATACTCACCAACAGATGTGGGCAGTTCACCCCATTGTAAGATAACATTCTTAGTAACTCTACCACCAGTATCCACATACACTCCTTCATCTGTAATGTATAATTAATGTTCATGAGACAGGACTTGTAGGTACAAATGTTATGTAAAAATGTATTATGTAATAAAATTTCAGAAAGATCTAGTGATTAACTTTTGAGATTCAGATTACACAAGACAGGCACCCCTATAGCCCAACAGACAAAGGGAGTGACTTGACTCCTAGACCCACTTTCGCCTTTGGCAATGCAGGTAAAAATAGTTTTGGAAAATTGTCAATGATCTAAGATCTAAGATGAAATATAAAATTGTTGAAATTACAACTACACATTTAGAATAAAGATTGATTTGTACAATTTTGAGTTTTATAAATTAGAATAAAAACTAGATAATGTGTCTATGAGCCACAGGATGGCCCTCCCGTTCTTGAAATATCATTGACCCTCAATGTGTATTACCTGGGATATGGTCATTCATGCGTAAAATATACGTCACAGTGACCTCATTTCTAGTGGATGGTGTCACTTTACCCAAGACACATCTAGTGGTGAAATATCATTGACCCCCAACATCTAGTATCCAAGTTATGGACCTTAACCAAGAACTTAACCGAAGTCGTTCATGCATAAAATATAGATCACAGTGAACTTATTTTTATTGGGTGGTGTCATGTTACCCAAGACACATCTAGTGGTGAAATACCATTGATCATCAACATGTAGTATCTGAGATATGGACCTTAACCAAGAACTTAACCGAAGTCATTCATGCGTAAAATATAGGTCACAGTGACCTAATTTCTAGTGGGTGGTATCACCTTACCTAAGACACATCTAGTAGTGAAATATCATTGACCCCCAACATCTAGTATCCAAGTTATGGACCTTAACCAAGAACTTAACCGAAGTCGTTCATGCATAAAATATAGGTCACAGTGACCTAATTTCTAGTGGGTGGTGTAGCCCTACCCAAGACCCATCTGGTGGTGAAATATCGTTGACCCCCAACATCTAGTATCCGAGTAATGGACCTTAACCAAGAACTTAACCAAAGTGTTACGGACGGACGTACGGACGGACGGACGGACGGACAAGGGTAAAACTATATGTCCGATCCACATACATGGTCGGGCCATAATAAATACTTAACACCATTTTGTATATTTCTGAGTTTTATAAATTTGGTATTTTCTTTGGACATTTTTGCTATCAAAACCTGATCATTTACTCTCCATAGAACAAGAGTGATGTTGAGCATGGTATGTTTCTGGTTACCCTTGCATTTTGGATACTTACTGTCGTAACACAATAACAGCTGCATTTGATTGGTGTTGGGTAGGACTACGATGGTGTGTGGTGTGATGGGTCATGGTGACCTGATACTTACTGTCGTAACACAATAACAGCTGCATTTGATTGGTGTTGGGTAGGACAACGATGGCTTGTGGTGTGATGGGTCATGGTGACCTGATACTTACTGTCGTAACACAATAACAGCTGCATTTGATTGGTGTTGGGTAGGACAACGATGGCGTGTGGTGTGATGGGTCATGGTGACCTGATACTTACTGTCGTAACACAATAACAGCTGCATTTGATTGGTGTTGGGTAGGACAACGATGGCTTGTGGTGTGATGGGTCATGGTGACCTGATACTTACTGTCGTAACACAATAACAGCTGCATTTGATTGGTGTTGGGTAGGACAACGATGGCTTGTGGTGTGATGGGTCATGGTGACCTGATACTTACTGTCGTAACACAATAACAGCTGCATTTGATTGGTGTTGGGTAGGACAACGATGGCGTGTGGTGTGATGGGTCATGGTGACCTGATACTTACTGTCGTAACACAATAACAGCTGCATTTGATTGGTGTTGGGTAGGACTACGATGGTGTGTGGTGTGATGGGTCATGGTGACCTGATACTTACTGTCGTAACACAATAACAGCTGCATTTGATTGGTGTTGGGTAGGACTACGATGGTGTGTGGGGTGATCGGAAGCTGGGTCTGAAAAATAGAGAGAAAATAGTAAAATATGTAATTTAATATACAATAGCATTTAAAAAATGATTGCGTTGCTTAATTGGAGAACAACTGAGAAGAGAAAACACATTTTTGCGAGTTGGGGATAAATAGATCAATGATTATAAAATGCCCCACCCCTTTTAATTCTTTTTTTTCAAATGATGAAGAAAATTTAAAGATGTTTTAAGTTTTTTGTATGTTTAATTCAATGCAGAAACTGTTGCAAAAAACAAGAATATATCCAAAAGACATATTGCCACATCTAGCAACATTTGGGAGAGACAGACGAATGGACAAACAAAATTAATATGCCCTCTACTTTGTAGAAGGGGCATAAAAAATTGAATTCCTCTCATTTATTGTCATTTCCAACATAGATACACTTTTTGGACTTGTAATGGCTTTTATTTTGAACAAGAATATAATGCTTCATATCACAACATTTGTAAAGAACAGACGAACAGACAGACAAAATGACCAGATCAGGATATGCCTCAATCTATCACTATAGGTCGCGTCTGTCAACAATAACCACTATACTATCGTGCTAAGGATTGTGGGAAATATGTCAATGTTATTCAATCCCCAAATTTGGGGAACTTACTCACAATCCTTAGCGAGATAGTATATAGGTTAGGGTTGATAGACGGGACCTCTATAGTGATATGCCTCCCTACTTCGGTAAATGGGGAATAAAAATATATTGTACAAACAAACACAAAACGCATCAGAGTATAAAAAACACTGACAAAATTTAGCTTTAACATCATTGGATGCAGAAACTAAGAACTTATTTCAAGCTTGAAGTGCCATGCAGAATTGGTTAGCACACAATTACAGGTGTGGCTCTGAGAAAAACACAATATGATGATGGATGGATGAAATAGACCTGTTCCTGACAGTCACATGACAAATCATAACCAATCATATGAAAATCTGGCCTCATATAACTTGTTTTTGTAAGAACTATAAGTAAACATTGCTGACGACTTATATTTAGGTGTTGTCGCAACATTAAACTTCCCATTCAATTATTAGTATCACTCCTGAATTCAGAACAGATATTAAATGTGTTGGAGGTGGGCAAATGGTCCTTTAACTCCTACCCTTGGGGCACAAGTGGCATGTAATGTCACATGTGAACTCGGACTCTTACATACATTTATGTAAATATTTAAAGTTTCATTAAATCATAAATTCCTTTGAATATACATGACATATCCTCAAAATACAAAATGGAACAAAATTAAAAATGTAACTTATTAAATTGACCAACATAATTGTCCTTGGAACTATTAAAAACTTTTTATGATAAACATATCCTCAAAATACAAAATGGAACAAAATTATAAATGTAACTTATTAAATAGACCAACATAATTGTCCTTTGAACTATTGAAAACTTTTTATGATGGATGAATATGATAAAAATAACATAATATATATTCATAATAAAATACAAAATAATATTTGACTTTCAAATACAAAATCATGCATTTAAATGTCCATTTAACCATAAAATAAGAAGAAAATATGGCAATGCTAATAAATCTTGAAAATCCTTATTTAACCTAATACATCTTTAACAAAATCCTTAATTTTGACACAATGTATTGCTGAAAAGTTTTTTTCTTAGAGTTAAGTACATGTATAAATTTTCCAGATTGACTGATTTAAAGATTTATTCATAGGGTGTTAAGTTTGATATGTGAATAAAGGTAATAACAAAATTACCGAACTTGGAAAATCAATCTCAAATGTCCATTAGACCAGACAAAACAAGGAAGACATACCGGAAAAATTGAAGATCGCATTGGTCCCGACTTGGTAAAGGCATTTCAAAATAAATGGTGGGTTAAACCAGGTTTTATGGCACGCCTAACCTCCCTCTTCCATTGCGATCTTATGGACCGATAGAAACACACACAGCAACACATATATGAAATATGTGAAGGAGAGAAGCAGAACAAAACTTTGTTACTTGGTCTCACCCAACATACATTTATTACTTTTATAGCCCTAACTTCATACATGTGAAAAATCTATTTGGTCATTTACAAAGTGAGAACTTAATTTGCACTGTAGATGCAATTGACTTTTGATTGACAATAAGGCATTTCATCCATGAAAAGAGTACTTGGCCAATCAAACCACCTAATTTTCATTCAGTTCCTACATTATTTTAAAAAATGTTTGGTTTTAAAGTCGATTTGAAAATTACTGTTCGTGAATATGTGTTATGTCATATACACTTTTCCACATCTCATTACTGTCTCCTGTAAACCATGGCTACATGGACAAAAGATGATGCAAAATGAAGGAGATGATTTACAATTTTGTAAATATTGTCTGGATTTATTAGCACTGCCAGTTATGACATAAAGCAAACTCTACCAAGCAGGTAACAGAAGAATACCTGGTTTAAAAAGAAAGATACACCTGTACGATGTGTGGTATCTGTGTTACCATGGAACTAAAGGGAGATAAAACAAGAAGCCTTAATAGAGTTATCTTTTCCTTCTTGAATGTAAGCAAGATAACCATGGCAAAAAGAATCAGCACATCTATAAATGTTTCCAAAAGTCTTGAGGTTAAATTCTGAACTAGAAATTGTGCAATAAAGCTATGCATTGTTAAAATGATTTTCTCTCAGTTCCAGAACTAATAATAGTATAAATAATAGCAAAGAGGTACTTTCTCTGTTCAGACAAATAAATTATACTACTTTTGAATTTTTTTAGACCACAGAACTAGTTCTGGAACTGCCCTTAGAGATTTAAATGCCTTTAATTTATATAAATATTGCACAATTCTTTAAAAAGCTTTTTGGCTGCCACATTAGTCATTAGCCCCCTACTTACATGAGAGGGAATGTACAAGTCATATGGTGAAGTTGTGTCCACATCGATAGCATGGAATCCACAATTAGAGCCATACACGACCTTTAACCTCTGGCCTTCTTCGACTAGAAGGTCAACTATCTGTGGTTTGTTGGCTAGTTCTGTAAATGACTAAAATAAAGGAACATAGTGAAATAATACTGATATAAAAATATACGGACATTAAATCATAAATATATATTGATAAAAAGCAACAATTATCATACCAAAATGATTTTTATCTCATGTAAGAGACAAGATTTTGAGACAAGTATTACGAGTTTGGTTACAAATTACTGTTCAGTTGTTTTTTAGGTGTTGGTTTTGTTCCTGGTTTTGTATTGCCTTTTGACTTTGGAAATTCAGATTCACTTACAAAGGAAGCATCAATCACTTACCTTGAATGCCATGAATTTATGGTAAGGTTTAGGTGCCCAGGCATATATTTCTATACTGTCTAATAATGCTATCACTAGAAACTTAATCTTCTCATATTTAACTGAAATGAAAAAAAAACACTTTTACTTTATAATTGACATTTTCAAAGAAATGACTTTCAAAATGTGGTATTTACTTGTAAGACCTAGCAAAAACAAGAGTTAACACTTAAGTATGTCTCGCCTGCCGGCACCATCAGAAACAATTATTCTTTCTTACTTCCACTATATGTTGAATTTACATGGATTTTCAGTTTCTGAGATCAAAAGATGTTTATAGAACTTAAACATTGCTAATATATGCAATAAAAATAATCTAAGTCACTCAACCAGAAAATCAAGGTCAAAGTCAAAAGATGAGGATGCAACTGTGCTAAGCTACTACTGGGGCATATGCATACCAAGCGTCATCAACCTAGGACCTATAGTTCTTGAGATATGGAGGTGCTCGCAAAACTTTTCCATTGCTATTATATGTATTGAAAATTGTCAAAGTCACTCAACCAGAAAATTAAGGTCAAGGTCAAAAGATGGGGATGCAACTGTGCTAAGCTACTACTGGGGTATATGCATACCAAGTTTCATCAACCCAGGACCTATGGTTCTTGAGATATGGAGGTGCTCATAAAACTTTTCCAAAAAGTTAACACCGCTGTCGCCGCCACAACCACCACTGCCGCCGCCGGTAAAGTAACACCTATGTCCCGCTCTGCTTCACAGGCGAGACAAAAATAAGCTTGAACTTTGGAGTTATAAACTAAAATTACTCTGCAATGTGATTCTTATTTATCTATACAAACCACACAAAAAATTCAAATTAAATAGGCAAATCTATGAAATGGTAAAGTGATTAAGATTTTGAAATAAAAATCAACTAACCAATTTTAAAATGAACACATCCCTCCAACTCTCCGACATTTACCCATCCTGCTTTCTTCTCGTTCTAAAAATAGAAATCCATATTTATAAACATGAATAAAAAGTGAGGCTTAATTTATGTACAATAAGCTGTTTTATTTCTAATTATAGGTGTAAACTAAGAGAAAAGGTTTCTTTTTGCTGTTGTTCATCCTAACTGGTAAATTTTGCAATTACACATTTTCTATGGTCTATGGTCACATAAAATTGTGCTTATATGAGTCTTTTTAGTACATAAACTTAAAAATATATTGAAAAATATCTCTCAGCAAAATGACAGTTCATCAATACAAATAATGTTTCATCAATATTGAGTAGCCTCCCTTCGGCTTATAATGAAATTAGTATTGAGTGAAAACTCATGCTTAATTGTATTACATATAATTAATTTTGTACTTTAAATGTTATTTCATTAATTAAAACACAAATTTTTCAATTGAACACATTCATAATTCTAATTAAAACATCAGTTAATTGGTTAAAACATCTGTTTCAAACTACAATTTTCTTCAATTAAAACATGTAGTTCTGGTTAAGGTACACGTTTCTTGCATTAAAACGTACAAATCTGATTAATAAAACAAAGAATGGACTGGTACGCATCGTGTAATTAATTTCATGAAATCAGTTGCAAGCATCAAATTTCATCGTATAAACATGGAAATTTCGACTTGCATAAAACAAATTAAAAGTTTCATGAAACTTTTTCTGAATAGCACATTGCTCTATTCTTGCCAAACAAATAATGAGCTAAGCAATCAAATTAATTTCAATGTGTTTACAAGCCTGAAAACATTCAAATCTGATTAATAACAGAATGTAATACACGTTGGACTTACTGCCTCTTTCTTAAAGATCTTGTTATTTAACCATGACAAATAGTATACTCGGATTTTGTTCTTCTTTCCCGAAATTGTGACTAGGATATTCTGTCCTTCTAACACTTCCATCTGCTGGAATCTCCTCCGCGATATCAATGTGTAAACTGTGATAAAGATGATAATTATTTTAATTTCAATTTAGAAATTGTAGTAAGCATTTAGTTCATAAACTCAAATTAACGATGTTGTTTACTCTTGTATTTTTTTACAATTTAAAATGTTTTGGTATGATTTAATTACTATGCAAAAAGACGTTTTATTTTAAATCATTTTGATGTGCATAACTATTTTTTTTCATAAGAAATTGTATTGAACATAAACTTAAAGTAACTGTTTGTTAATTCTTCTATTAAACATGTTAAATATGCCAACATTTCTTCAAAATTAATCAAAATGTCATGCTTTGCAAAAAAAACGTTCTAAATCATTTTAAAATATCATAACTATTTGTTTCTTCAGAAATGACAAAGACAATTGTCTAAGAGATTGCTATGATTTACAAATGTTGTCTTCGGTAAAATTAGTACATTTTCATGTCTTATTTCATTAATGTGGTAGAATGATTCAGTACCTTTTCCTTGTCCACTTCTATCCAGCAACATCAGACCAGCTTCTGTTCCTATTAACAAGTTTACACCTGAAATAGTCAAAACATGAGGGTTACAATCTATCATACATTTAACACAATCTTGTAGTTTTTAAACAAAAATGGGTGAAAGACAGAAATGGCAGGGTTTCCTGTAACAGGAAGTAGATAAGTGACATACCTGAATTTGAATCCCACAATAAGGGGCCTAAAGCTGATGCTGCATACCAATTATCAAAATGCTGTGAAAAGTACTTGCTGAAAAGCTGTTACTATTGTTTTCTTGGCCAGCGCATGGCATGCTTGTGGTTCGACATTTACCATTTTATACCAAAATTTTAACTTTATGTAAAATCAGGCAAAAAATTGTTCAGTTTTAGTTGAGCCTGTGACTTAAGTTGCTTTAGACAAAGTGATGATAGCTGTGATGACAAAAGAAGCAAAGAAAGTTTTTACATTTATATTTTCTTCAGTACATTTAACATGAAGTGCTAATGCAGTCAATGCTTTTATGAAGGAAGGCTTCTAAGGATTTAATTGTTTCAGCTTTGGAGCTTTGAAAGTGTATGCCTGTGTTTCATGATACTTTTCTTATTCATTATTCAAAAATTCTTTTACAAAATCCTTAATACTAACCCCACAATGCTGCACACAGTATGTCTGAGGTGAACTTTTTCTTGTATTTCCTGATTTCTGGCGTATCTCCCACGGCTTCTGTTGTGGTCTGTGTTGGGGTGACATTGACGTTGATTTGTGAGCCCCTCCTCGACTGCTGAGATGTTGACCCAATTGTTGACCCACCAGCTCCGAAACCAAATGCTGAAAATGATCGCTGGTGTCGCATAGATTGACCACTGGAACTGACGGCTTGCCGATACTAAAAGTACAAATGTAATTAAATGAACCAGTTTCATTAGGGGCCTTAGTAAATAACTTGTATCCTGGATTTCTGAAACTGAAGGCAATATCTTCTTTGATTGATTTACAGAAACCTCAAGGCAATATCTTATATGATGGAGTTACAAATGTAATAATAAATCTGACAAAATTTGTATTTGGTTCATTTATTCCGACAGGCAAGTGGATTGATATAGCTGTTATAGATTTAATGCTAGATACATCTATTAAATAGAGAAATTGGATCAGTTATTCTCAATTCTGTTTACTTAATATAACTAATATCTGAGAGATTTTGAAGGAAAAGAAACTGACAATTAATATAAAACAGATCTATAACAATTTCTTGTTAAAGCTATGGTCAATTTAAAGGTCTGTACCCAAGGGCCATGATGAGAAGGTCCCTTTTGGAGAAAATACATAGAATTGCCTGGGAATTTGTGTGTCAACCACTGTGATGTGACACCCCCTTTAATTTTCTTAAAGTTCAATATAAACACATCCTCTTTCTTAATAATCTCCATACTGGCCTTGTTCATTGACTTTTTTTGTGTGCAAAACTTTGAATTATATTAGAGAAATATTATCTTTGTCTACATTTCATATGTTTCTTATAATATTGGTTTTATCGACAGAAATGTAATCAATTTATCACCTATTGTATTATGTCTGATTTTCCTTATCTAAGAATGTGCTTCCTGCCCAGAATTGATGATACTTAACTTTGCCTATTTAATCATAATTTGCACCTTTTCTTTCAGCATATAATCTTATATAGATTTGGAATATTCTGAACTATGGCAAAGAATATGGATTGAAGTTTATTGCAGGTGACTTGTGTTAGGATTAAGTCCTGTTTTGCCGCACAGTTCGAATGGCATCTTCATTAGCAAAGGGTTACGATCTGGTCCCCCTCCTCTTCAAAGGAAGCGAAGATTTTCAAATGGTAGATGATGTATGCAAGCTGTTTGTAAATTACAAAGCAAATCCATTACTTTAACAATCAGATCAGCTGAGGTACTTGACCAATGATCTAGTGTGATGTTATAACCATCATCTTAGACCATTCAGCCTTGCAAGCCCCTATTAGTCTCCTATCAAAACAGAACTATTTTGTAGAAGTTTTCTAAGGACATTTTGCAAGGAGATGGTACCATAATGTTTTCTACCCAAGTAATGAAATCAGTAGTGTTATATGAGCACCTTTCATCAGTAGCATTGAAGACAACATACTCGAATGCATACATTGACTTACCAAAACATCAAAAGAAAGTAATTCTTTAAAATCCAAATATCATCACATACTATAATTCACCTATCCAGTCCTAATTTCACACTATGCCCCATGGTTATTAGTAAACACATCTTTCAACAAGTATTTTTATCATTCAATATCTTCTGAGACAATACATCTGTCATCTACCTATTAACCCCCTTCCATCTCAATAAAACCTCCCCTCAGACTCCTTATCTTCATGATTAAGATGATAATTCACACCTTTTACTTAATGCTTCAAAACAATAAAACAGGCCCTATTTTATAATTTTACTGCCAATTTGTAGTTGGTAAGACACAGGTTTTTAGGTGCATAAGACCTGATAGGGATGTCTAGCTTACTGGGCTCATTTGGCTCATTAAAATAAGAAAATGAGCAGAATAACAGAAAACATTGTTAGGTTTTCACAAATTGCATAAAATTTAAATGTTTGTATCCTCAAATGATGTTCTATCAATGAGAAAAATCTTAAGTCTGTACACTTGGTTTTCGAGCTGTGTTCAGAAAAAAATCATGGACAAACAAATAGATGGACAGTCCAAGTTAAAGGTGGAAGACTTGAACTGTGGTAGTTGGACTTGTGATACACTGTGCTTCATTACCTTCTCTGAGCTTGTTTTGTCCAGGGTTGGGAAACGGTGGTGGTTGAAGGGGAAAAGGCAGTTATCTGTTAGTATACCCTTGACCTGAACTTACTGCTTGTGGCATTACCTCCTCTGAGCTTGTTTTGTCCTGTGGTCTTTGTGGCGTGGAGGGAGATCTAGATTAGGGAGGAGTGTGAAGAGAGATGGGCAGTAACTTTGTTAGTATACCCTTGACCTGAACTTACTGCTTGTGGCATTACCTCCTCTGAGCTTGTTTTGTCCTGTGGTCTTTGTGGCGTGGATGGAGATCTAGATTGGGGAGGAGTGTGAGGGGGCAGCAGATCTGGCAAGGCTCCACTACTAGCACTAGGTCGTGGGGACTGGAAAGCTGAAAATAGGATAAAGTCTCATCAATAGGATGCCAATATACCTGGTTGAAAATGCAATTTATAAAGTTTGAAGCTTGAAAATGTTTTGCATGTGTTTTAAGTTACCCAGTACATATTCTTAATTTTTTTTAAAGTCTTTCATTATCAATTTATTTTGTAGAATTTATAAATTAGTAACTTTTGTTGTGTTTTAATTGTTTTGTCTGTATATTGTTTTGCATCAATTCATAATGTAGAAACATGCATGGTAAATCTCATTCTAAGTCCAAAGGAACTACTCTTATCTTACTTAATAAAGACCTCACCTTAAAACACAATATAAGTCCCTTTAAGTCTGTTTGCTCTTTAATTGTATATGTTAAAGGGGAGTAGGAGGAGCATTTTGGAGAAACAAGGGGAATAAATTACCACTAATTGCTCCTGGAGCTGAGGAATTTGAAGCTGTTTTAGTAAGTTGTGGTTTGTTTCTCTGTAATGCATCACTTTTTCTGTTCCTCTCATGTTGTTCTACAAACTGTGTGTCAGACTTGTTCTGAAAAAGACAGAGATATAACCTTCATAAAACAGATCAATTTTTTTTTAATGTCGAAATTCATACATCAGGTATATGTTATAAATTCTTATGTATTGGTATGCACTGATTTTTGGGCTACAACTATACAGACTGCAGCAAAGCTTTACCACAGTGGGAGACAGAAAGTCGGCTAATATTTTCCTACATTTACATTTCCCAATGGTGGAAGCCAAGCTAAAGTGTGACTGACTGAGGGTTTCAGACACATCACCTATCATAAAACTAAATTTTGTAGAAATGATATAAAACGCCCATTTTACATACACATTAAGAATTTTACAACATTTTTATGGTGATAGAACAATTCCCAAGAGAGATATACTTCCCATTAAGAAATACATTCATAGAAAACTCCAGACTCTAAATTCAAAAACTCTAAGAAACACAATATCCATTAGCATTAAAAAACCCAGACATATTTCCCTATAGTATATACATCACTCCTTCAAAAGTAGAAAACAATTCTTCTACATGTATAAAGCCATATATATTGCTTAAATATGTACTCTTTCCCAACTTAATGTATCAGTAAAATTATTCTTATCTTTTTAAATCATATTTTTTCATATGCAATAGGGACTATAAGTTGCACAAAGAATTACTTTTCTAAAATTTTCACTTTAATTTTGCTTTTAAAAGCTGAAGAACATGTTTTCACCAATTGCTCAAGTAGAAGCACTTAATAAATTGGGCAATGCACTTCTTGCACAAGTATTACAATTTTTTCTATAAAGGCCACTTAGAAGTTTTACTGTTCGCCCGTAATTTTCTAAAAGACATCCACTCCATCACTTTCATTTATTTAATCCAATTTAAAAGAACAACTCATCCCCATTTTATGTAATTTCATAAACTACTTCTATTTTCCATGAATTTCTACCATTCCGATTGTATTCCACAGGGACAGAGCTGTTTCAATCCCCATGATTATTCATCCCCTTCAGTTGCGATAATCTAATTTCACACTTTACAATTTCATTCTAGACATGAATGAGTCGCCCATCGTGACATGATATTAAATAAGGGTTGACCAATCTTAGCCAGCATCACAAATTCTTGTCAACTTGTTATAAAGACTCGTCTCTTTGATTAACAAAACTATCAATTGTTCTTGAGCTTAAATTTGGTGTTATAGAGGCTTGAAATCGGAAAAACGACAGAATCCAAATTGATTGCATTACACTTTCTACAATCTTATTACATGTTCAAATCACATTTTCTGCCTTTTTCTTGATCAATCAAGTGATAAGAGGAAAGGAATTAAGAAGTTAGTTTTTTTTTCTAATTTGTCCATAGAAAAGATTACTAGGGAAAATTCATATTCAAAATCTCATTGTCTAGGTTTAGATGGCTCTGACATTTAATTCAGATAAGAATTGCTGAGTTTTCTACAGTACTTTCTATAATTAAGGTCTTTCCCTTCCACGTAAACTTGGTCATACCCAGACTTGCCTTGACCGACCCTGTGAAACCGATCTATTTTTTTTAATGTAATTACTTCTTAAACATTTCTATTTTAAATTAAATATTTTTTACTTTTTTCAATTTATTACAGCACTCCAAATTTTTTTTTACTTACTTTTAGTGCCTGTAAGCTTAAAAATCAGCAACAAAATTTCAAACAATCAAATTTTTTTAAAAATCAAACAAAATGATTCTGAGAAGACCATTCAAATTAATTCAAATTAGTATATTGATAATTAATTTCTTCCCTAGTTTTTTTCTTAATTTTTAAAAAAAAATCACTTCAACATGAGAATTTCATGAACCATAAAACAACATAACAGTTTAATGGTAGAAAAAATAGGTTCAGAAAGTTATATCATTTTAAATGAACAACATGATAATTAGCTTGCTATATCTAAAGATTCCTTTACAAGACTTAACTCCATCACACACGGCCACCTTCCCAAGTTGTGACAGCCACTCCAGCTAATTGTGAACAAAAATCATCAACAGTTATTGCCACCAATGACAATGAATGAGTCAGATTTCCCAGTAATTAAGTTTTTCTATCCCTTAGACAAATCAAGGAGGATATCTGTCATTAGCGGAGAATACAAAGATATTATCTTTTAATATTTGTGTCATGAATGGATCTTTCCAATGACTGGTATAAAGAAAGAATTCCTCAGTCCTGCACCACAGAATACTGAAAGCTCACCCAAAAATATTGATGAAATGTCACTGGAAATTTCATATGAATTAGAAAATTTCATTGCTTTAATGAAGATGCTAATTGCAATGCATTGCATTTAAAGGAATATCTTTACATAAGGCAACAAAGTCCCTCTGCAAGGACAACTAAAAGGTCAAAGACTGACTTTAGTAGAGTTCAAAAATAATAGGCTCAACAGCCACAACAAGAGCCAATACAAAGGCCCCGCTCACACATGTACATGCATGCATATATCTTTTTTCCTCAAACCAGAAAAAATATCAGAAAAATTACCAACTACCATTTCTAAAATACATTGAAATTGTAATGTTAAACCTTTCTTCTATGAATGAAAATAGTATTTCTCACAAGTCTACCTACAGTATTTACTATAGATCTACTACATATTGTTTAGTTATCTCTAAGGTACTATAAAAATATCTTTTTACCACACTCTTCCCCAATAACTCAAACCCCTAATTAAGTTTTTTTGTCTGTGGAGATATCAAATTATCAACTTCTCAAATGCTGAAAGTTAACACTTTCATATATTGCAGCTAAAATTCAATTATTCAGAACCGATACTTTACCATCCGAGACCAGCACCAGAGCATCAGTTTACACCATGGTGGTAAAAGAACATTATGTTTTCATTGTATTACAGTCCCTCAGGACCAAAAAACATATTTTACCAAGGATAGAACCCATTAAGTTGAAGGATGAGGTCAAATAATATACAGTTTTTTTTAGGTATTAAAGTATCAGGTTTAATAACAAGTTGGTTTCTATTTGGAAAACATTTTTGTTGGTCTGTTTCATTTTAAAACAGAACTATTATAATGTTGGTTTGAATCATTCTGGTGCCAACTGCAAGATGGATGGCAGGCAGTAACTTTAATGCACTCTATTCTATGTTGATGCTGTCTGTTCGCATTGCAGTTCGTTAATGATGTTGTGTCAAGTACATTTATTCCATATTTCAATTGCGAGCCGTTATTCTGTTATTAACTAAGTAAATCCTGGAAAATCATATATTTTCCTGCAACAATTTTCTTTTATCACATGAAAAAATAACCACTTTTTAAGTGTAAATGATATTCCCCTGAACTTTTTTCCCCCTCAATGAATTATTCCTACCAAAGCCTGATCAAACAGTAAATTACAATTGTAGCCATCAGCTGGCCAGCCATACATCTAATTTACTCTGATTTATTTTTCTGTGGGAAATAAATAAATCACTTCACCTAAATATTTTATTAAGGAGACTCATCCTTTCTGGTGCTTGATTTAAGTATCACTTCTGTATCTCTATTACGAATGTATCATAATTGACAATTCTTAACTTTATTTGAGATTTGCCTTAATTTTCTCTTATTATCAAGTTGGTAAAATGAAACAATATAAGCATGGTGAGCACAAATTGTGTCTGAAAGGCATTTAATGGGAATTATTATTTCAAATATACTCTGCCAGACTGTTCACAATGAAACTGTCACCAAATGTTCACTAATGACCCTTGACAACTCAAACCCTTAAAATCCTCTTTCATTTACTTTTTAGAAAATTGCACACTTAAGACATGCTTTAATGCTGCAGATTCTAATCACCAGTAGCCACTTGATCTAAATGACCACTGGCAGGTGCCCTTTTATTTCTCACCCCAGCTATCTAAAACATGTCCAGTTCACACTGGCTTCTGTTCTGCTTGGACAACTCTACTAATAATTGGCATCAAATTTATAAGAGGCTGTTTATTTTCTCAAGTATCCACAAACAAACAGAGTAACTTTACACCAAAAGAAACTGTTTATAAAAGCTAGTACTTCTATCTTTACACAAGATGAGACCTCTTGATTTACAGTGTTAAAACAAACATGCCAAATTAATGGCCAATCAAAATAAAACATGTAAACAGATAGGTACAGATCTGTCAATCAAGAGACATATGGCTCTCAAAACCTGGAATTTTCTCAGAAATTATAACTTTACCAATGTCTTCACTATAAGTATAAAACATGTCCTCAAAGATCACACAATATTTTTTCAGAAATGTCTAAAACTTGGAAGTTCCAATGACTACCAAGAAGTATTACGATGTAATGAACATGAAGATTAGCTTAAGGGGATGTAGACTTTAACTTTAGGGGGGGGGGGGGGGTTTCTTGCCCTGTGAGGTCAACTGGTTTGGTGATTTTGGGGTCATAAAGACTCTCCAGTCCCTGATAAAACCCTTTTTATTTCACAGACAGACTCTAGTTTCTCTACAAATGTTACAGTCAATAAGCTGGCCAGACAGTTATAACTCCAACTCATTAACAATTTAATGTCTGGTAATGAAGTTTGTTTACATGAACTTACAATGACCTATCTGTAATTACTGTGGTCAATACAATTCTAATGTATTTATAATAAGACAGGCATTTCCCAGGTCAATACTAAATACTTAAATTCAACATATTTATATATAATGTATATAAGATCTACATCTTTAAGCTAATGCTATTACAGATATCAAAATTGATAGAATTAACCGATTTAACTCTTCCGGAGCACTTGAAACAATGGCCTTATCGCCCCTACTCCTTTAGAGGGTGAAGCAATCCTGAGCTACCTCACAACATTATCAAACGGTCTATCAACAACCAAGATAACCTTTCATCACAGTCTTAACAATTCATCACCTTACATAAGACAAGAGATCATCTCACACAATCTAACAGTATCTTGTCCTCTTCACATACATCACATCAGATTTCTTATTAATCTCTGGTCATTTTTCAAAATAGAAATAAATATGTCATCTTTATCAATGTATTTAATAGCTCATGAATCTTAGCTAATTTTTTATTGTATAGATAATATTACTGAAGATAGCCCTGGGGTAACCTGATGATGATAATGGTTATCACCTGATGGTATCACCTTCACCTCACCTGTTCACATCAAGCTTTTTTAGCTTTACTTCATATTCAGAACCTTAAATTGTCATGTTTCTTTAAAATCTGTTGTGCTCTCAGAATCAGCCTACAGATTTTACTTTAATAGCACTCTTTACAAAGGTACAAGGGTGCAACTGTGTACTCTAAGCGTACAAATAATTAACAATCAGACAGGTACAAATGGCAGGTATCCACCCCATTACATATTAAGTCTCAATTCTCCTGAAACCTACCCTTAATACGATCCATCATGATTGTATATCACAAAGACTGGTATAACTAAAGTACAAAACAAAGACAAACCACAAACCACAGTCATGTACCGTAATATAAAACTTTCAATTCAAAACACAATGACTGAAGATTAATCAAAAAGTTAAAAAGTTGTATGGAGAAAATTGATAGACCTCACACCATTACTGATATACATGTTTGTGTCTAGCTAAGGGGTATATATACAAGAGATTGAATATCCCACTCCAAAAAGCTTCAACTTATGTGCAATCTTTTCCTAGTGGAAATGTCAGTGTTCCAATTTGTTTTCACTTCACTTTCATCTTCTATTTTCAATTCTCACAATAAAATCATTACCCTAAAGATCATGAGCAAGATAATTCTAATTGCTATTTTGTAAAAAGCTACTTTAACTATGCTAAAATCCATAAGCTGCTTTTCAAAACCTAAAAGACAAATAGAAATTTTCTGATTTTTCCCACAATCACCTGTAAATGATGACAAAACCTTTTCTAAAGGACCATCATCATCTATAAAAAGCCAGGTTAGTGAGATTGGTATTGGTAATTAGCTGGATCAATACACCCGTCATATTACTATTGTAATCCTGCGATAGAAATTTTATGCTCCATCTCTGATCAATGAAAACAATATATTGAATGTGTATTGATGTAAATGAACATAACACTATAATGGACATTTATTTTATCTGGTTAATTGAAAGTTTGTTTATATGGAGGCTGCTTCAAGCTTTTACTTTTTCCAAAATATGTTTTTTAATCTAGATTTAAAATATATCATGAAACAAATTTCAGCGTGTTTTAATGTCACAGCAATGTTAAAAAGCTTGTTGCATAGTGTCTAATCATATTTTCTGTCAATTTTGAAAGGGTGCAAGAACTGTCGTGAATCTGTCTTTATTTTTCAAGGACTATATTCATTTGCCATTAAATGTCTAGTTTGTGGTAGATTTACCAAAACTTATTTCAGGTACTTTAAACCATTGTACAAAATTCATACCCGTAGCCAGGGGGGTTTGAGGAGTTCGGACAAACCCCCCCTTGGACAAAAAAATTGATCTAAATAGGGAAAAATCAGGTGAAAAATTGGTTAAGCACTATTAAAGTCAGAAAAAATTGGGAAATTGAACCCCCCTCTTCACATTTTCGAACCCCCTGTTGAAAAATTCTGGCTACGGGTATGTTAAATAACAAAATGTATTAGTTTTTGGCCATAGAAAGTCTCTCAGTCTAAATGACCCTGAAACACAAGAGGACATAGAGGATTTCCTTAAACCATGGTTTTGATACTTCTGAAGAGGTTCAAAGAGAAAATGTGGTCTTTGATCCAGGAAACTACAGCTAAATGTCATCAATTATATATCTACTGAAACCTCTAATTCAATTAGTTGTTTCTAAAGGACAAAAAAAATCCCACAGAAACAATTCTAAATGAAGAGAATCACAACCAAGATCACCATTTCCTAGCAACGATATTACATGATACCAATGTCCAATATCAACTTAGTCTTAGGAAGACAGTTTAATTCAATGATTTTAGTATTCAAATAACAATCGAAATAGAAATACCATAAAAATTTAATGAGTTTCAAGAGCTCCAATTGCAACTAAATTTTCATAGTAGAACTTATTCTGAACTTGCTGTCTGTCTGATCTTATTCTATTTCATGGAAAAGTTCTTTCATTTATGAAATCAATAAAATTTCAATAGTAAGGGTCAATTTGCACTGCATATAAAACACCTGACAAGTAATGCTATCAACTTTCTCTTGGTTTCCCTTTTTGGCCAATAACTCAATTACTCACAGCAAACAAAAGACATATGGTCCATGGAGAGGGTCACCATAAAATCTCACAGATTTATTGATCACTGAGGTATAAAAATCATTTTTTTGCTCCATAAAATATTGAAATTTTCTGATTAGTTTCCTGACACTTAATCTGATACCATTGCTGCTGTGTAATAAAATAGTAGTAAATTCAATCAACATCAGATAAGTCCACTTTGTCAGTTGTGTGAGAAAAGCGATGAAGATATTGAACATTTCCTGTTGGATTGTAAAGCAACAGATCATGTAAGAAGCCCTTACATTGACTCACTTCGTTCTTTTATCAGGAGTATAGACATTGCGTTAGAAAATGTGATATTTCATAACCAGCAAAAGATGTATCTGATGCAGATTCTAATGGATATATCGCATCCATCGTTGCCTATTATTCTGCAATCTGACATTAGTATGAAGATCGAAGCTGTGTCTCGATGTCTGGTGTATGCTATTCATAGAGAGAGATGTAGACAATTGAAGTTGACTTTTTAGTAATTTAAGAGACAGTACAGTGTGTCAGTCAATGAGGGGGGACGGTTTTATATTAATATAGCTTAAACCCTGTATGTGAAGGGTTGTTGTATTTATTATTTTATATATAGTATTTCAAGCCCCTATCTTTAGCTCGTCCCTCGTTCTATTGGTTCTATTTTTATACCTGCCATCAGGGTTACCACCTATAGCTGTCTATTTTAAGAGTGTTAAGCTTGAGCTTTTACTTAAAGTAGTTTTATACTAAAACTTGCATCAGCTTAGTTATGGAGAACTTATAAGTGTCACACAGATTAATTGATTTTAGATTTTAATAAGCTTACCCGTTTTATTTTTAGTATTATATGTTCGTTTGATTGACACATAGTATAATGTTAAGTGAAGAGAAACTATACTCATATAAGCGCAAATAAACACTTTTTTTTAGATTTTAAACTTTTCCATATTTTATCCTTATTTGTATCCATGATAATCTTAATTCCAATGAAGCATCCTCTATACTCTTTATCAGTTGGATATTCATGTAGGTCTCTTACATTGATATCAAATTAAGAGCTATACTGATGACAGCTATTTTAATACTCCTAATTTTTCCAGGTGTATGTGCTTAGGGGCTTTGTATTAATGTATTAATGTACCATAATTTTTACAAAATATATACATGTATATATTCATTAGTATGCTTTGCTTATATCTTATGGACGCTATGCAGTGTAGTGTGTTAATATATTAATATAGACGCTAGTACACATGTGTTTGCTGTCTAACCATCTTTTAGTGGAATGACCTTGTGATCCAGTGTAAATATGGTGGTGGGTTGGATTGTAATGTGACATTCCATCCCAGTATTCGGCATTATAACTTTTATTTCTGGAACAGAACCGATTATATACTGGACCTTGCACCTTCGAACTAATTTTATAATTTTACGTTTTAACCCTGCACATGCACGCAGTTGCTCTCCGTACAGTTGCTATGATCCACATCATTGATTGGTGCTCCAGCTAATGGAGGGATAACAATAGAAGAAAGAAAGAAAGAAACTGCCAATATATAGGACTATTTTATTGGGAACACAAGACCAAATTTATCACTAGGTTTCGGTTTTTATGTAATTAATTTTGATATCAGTTGACAAAAATTGATCTTTTTGCAGTTGAAATCCGTGTTTGTTTTTGATTCTTTGTGTAGTTTTGGAGGAGGGCATGTCAAAGAGAAGCAAATAGAGGGGGAAAGCACCAAGAATGGATCATGCTATTTACTCTTATGTTGGGGGTATGGAAAGGGGTGTGACAAGGAGAAGCAAATAGAAGGGGTAAGGACAAAGATTCATGAAGTTATTATCTCAAGGCTGTATTGTTTTGCAAAATGCTGCAAAGCCCTTTGATATGAGCCATCAGCTGACATTGACTGAACTACATCATAATCAGACAATAACTTCTCAATAAACATTATCATCATAAATGTCTAATGTTCTTCTTATTATGAGCATGATTAGGCAAATGTCCTGGCCCAAAATGATATGATAGTAAACAGGGGACCAGTTGACAGATTTCTCCTCCAATCCAGGAGTAATTTGAGTACTATTCCATGATTCCTGCTAATAGCCTGTAATGACTAAACAGATTCAGGCAAGCATGTTAGCTTAAATTAAGTGCTATTATTTTAAGAATTTTCCAATGGAATGGACAGAGCATTGATGATGAATGACTGATGTGTATCTCAATGACTTGTATGATCATTGGTAATGGATCTTATTTTTGTCAGTTAATCACTGAAATATTTATGTTTTCTTCCCCCATTTTAACATCAAAGCGTTAATTAATGCTTGATTATATTTCATAATGGTCAGAATCAGAATCAGAAATTTTATTGGAATAAAATCCAGACAATTGGATTGTTACCACAACTTATATATAAACAAGTACATACATAAAAACAGCACAATATTATGACAATGTTAAATTGGTGATACATAGGTTCACATATAGATTACAGTCTGACCATTTAAATATCCGCTTGCCTCCTACCAAGAAAGTTGAAATTGTGAACTTAGCATCCCCTTGAGATTAAGAAATTTGAAATTTTTATTTAAGATTGCTTCGCTAGTTCACATCTCTTATTGTATTATTGGATTTATTGGTAGAGTCTAAAACAAAAGCATCAGTTGTATCTGGAAGTCAATGCAACAAAGAACACCATCTTAAAAAATTCTGTAGCTAATAAGCTTTTTGACTGGTCAATTTTCTGTTTAATTACCCAATCAAATGATAAGATCCCAAGTGTCAGATTTATTTTGACAATCATTTACTTTTTTCTCCTTATCTATTTAACTAATGTTTTTCTAACTAATTTGTAACAACAAAACTATGTCAGGGAAATAGGAAGTGCCGTAATACAAAATCCACCAAAATTTCAAACATTGAAAAGCGAGGATGCCTGAATTAACTAACGGAAATAAACTTCACTTAATGACTGAACAGGACAAAATAAAATATATTAAGGAAGTAACCTGATATTGGCTAAAAATGACATGGATTTAATGAATATGTCTTTTTAATACTAAAACCCCTTAAATTCTTCACAAAACTTCAATTAGCTGTCATCTAACAAAAGGCCTCAAACTTTACCCTTCAATAAAGTTAACTTTATAATCTTTTTATGATGGGGAGGGGTGTGGGGGATTTGACAAGTCATTAACATACAATGAATAGGAACAACATAAAAGATCATTGACAGACAACAAGTAATGAAGAGACCAACAAAGTTTTCTATGGCAAATTGATTATATGGGTTAGGCTAGACCTATAGTAAAGTGACAAGTCTTAACTCTGTCAACCACAACCTAAAAACTGGGTGTCTGTCCGGGTTGATGATGCTCAGGACAACAGCTGTTTGTTTTACATATGTATAAATTCTTGGGGGGAGGGGGGTTTCAAATAATGTTGCCCCTCCAAAAATACACCAAAATGTCCCAACCAAGACAACATTGTTTTCTGTAGTTGGATCTGCTTTTAAAGATACAAAGTTAAAATGTTGTCTGTTTTATGTTCAATTATGCAACTATTTTTGGTTGAATAAGAAAGAAAACACTTCAAAACAGAATTCACATTTTGTAAAGTGGCTGAAAATTCAAAATTTTAAAATCTAGTCCTTGGCATTGTGAGTAAGCTCTAAATTGAGATTTTTTTTCTATTGTCAAATAAATTATAGAGGAATTATCTAAACAGATACATTCTTTAATGTAATTGTGAAATTAAAGACTTTGTAACTGTTTCATTTTGATCTAAAGAAATGGTACAGGAATTAACATTCCGTCTTTACAAAACAACTCTTAATTATCCCAATTAACACAGCTCGGCTTACAACGTTTTTTTTTAACTGTTTATCATCTGAAATATCATCAAGATCAACAACCCCTCACTTGACAAATATCTCAATTACCTCCAGGAATGTTCCTTGACCATGGACCCCAGGATACCTTAAAGCATTCCTTTTAGAAAAGGAATTTCCCTTCCCTACATGGCAATGGACCTTTAGTCACCTTGTAGCATTCCTTTTATGACTCTGCATAAACTATTAACCACCAAATTATGTTTAATCAGTAGACATGGGCAAGTTTAATTAGAACAGGTCTCTAGTGTAATCCTACATCAAAGTCTGCCCTGGTCAGTAGTTCAATAGAAAGGGAAAGCTGTCAGGAAATTTTAGTGATTTGTTTGTCAAAAGGCAACATGTTTGGTGTTCAGAAAAAGACAGCGTTTAAAAGAACAAAAATTCATAACATTTCATATCAAGGCATTTCAAGACCTCAGCTTACAGCTCTGTAAAACCCTCAATCTTCTATTTATTTCATTGTTTCCCTCAATTGGACCTCAATCTATACTATTTATTTAACTGGTCAATAAATCCACAGAAAGGACAAATTAGTTGGTATTATTAGTTGGATTTTGATGAAACTTTGTTTATTTAGTCAGAGACAGCAGGATCTGATAGCCATTGATTATATTTAGATCTGTTAATTTGTTAGTCTTTGGTATTTGATCTGGAAAATTTTATTGATATTTGGAAATGTTGGAATGATGAACCATGTGGCCATGAAATATAAACAAAGACCCCTGGTGGTGTGTTTACATTCTAAACAAGACAGCATTTGGTGAAATCTTTTTATAAATCTTTAAATCCTGACCTGATATACATGGCTTTCATTCATAAATACACTGACTGACGTTGTACCTTTAAAATGTTGTATAATTTATCTGAATGAAACTTTTAGGACCGAACCCCGTCCTTCCTTGGTAAGATACTATCTACTTTAATAGAGAATCAATTTGTTGTTTGATTCTGAAGGTTGTCTATCTGTCTTTTCAATAAGGGTAGACAAAATGACAAATATCTACAGTACAGTTTGAAGTTTTTTATAATTCTAATTTCTGAGCTAATGTCATGTATGTCTAAATATATTTATGAGCATCAAAAATATACATTGTGAAACCCATTCCCATCCCCCTCTCCCAAAAGAAAATGTTTATAACTCCATCAGATGCATACATCTATTACTAGTGCCAAAACTAAAAATTTTAACTGCTAATAAACAAGTTTAAAAAAAAATAGTTCTGAATTTCAATCAATTTTATAGCAGATCATAGCATGTAAACTATTTCAAAACTGATCATTTCAATCTGAGCAAAAGTATTTCAATCATGATAATGTTTATAAATACATTAGATTTTTTGTGTCTATTTTAAACATCTGTCTATAATTTATTGTTTAGAGCAATGCAGATGCACAGCATAATGCAACCTTGCAAAAGGCTTGAACTATTAGAAGTCTAATTAAATGTTGAAAGGGTGGTGCATCCACCTTGATAAATTTTAAATTACTACAGAAGAAACATGTCAAGATTGTCAGCATGGTTTAAGTCTGGTCATTAAAAATCTTGTTAAATTTCAAAATTAATTATACATATCGTCTCTTTTTAATGTCACAAACTGCATAAATTTCTGATGTTTTCTTCAGATGAGTTAAAGCATGGCAATTATGTTATGTATCCCAAGTCAATAAATGAACAAATTAATAAGACATAATTAAAGTTATATTAACTTACCTCACAAAGCATATAATAATAATTGTCCACAATCTTAAAGAATCTGAACGAATCATCAACAATTCCATCTTCAAATACCATCATGGCAAGTTTAATGAAAATCTGTTCAACTCTTAATTGTTTAATCTAATCTAAAAGATTATTGTAATAGATGTATCTTTTCATATCCTTTTTCTAGTCTACTCTCAGTTTATTTAAAACACAAATCACTTGAAAAATCTGTGAAAAAAACTGTTCTCCCTTCCTGAACTGTTTAAAAATAAATCCTCACTTCCTTAGCTAAAAACATCCATTTACTAGCCATACAAAAAATTAGATTTTTTTCCTCCTATAATTAAATAATGTTCAGTCAATAAAAAAAATCCATGTCATACCATATTTTCTTCATTACAGTAAATATATCAAGTGTCAATAATTCACGCTGATTATTTTTTTTCTGCTGATAAAATATCAGAAATCAAAGTTTAACACCCAGCAAGCTCTTTAGGCTATTGGAGATAAAATAAGCCTTCATCCAGCTTATTACCAAAGACAAAATCCTCCACAGCAATAACCAATGATTACAAGCAAGTACTTGAAATGCTGATGATAGCTACACCCCAACAAAACTCTTAATGAGAAATGTTTTTGCTGTCCGTAATTTAATAGAACAGTCTAATCAATATTATAACATCCACAGCCAATACCCAGCAGCCACCAGTTTCACTTGTTTGACGAAGTTTAAATAACCACTGCTTAACAAGCTAGCTTCGTATTGACTTTTTTCTGTTGCTGATAAGTCATGTTAAGCTTCCTGTAATTATTTAGATTATGCTGTAATCTGATCATTCCTGGGGTTGACAAGAAGTGACAAGTCTAAAACACAAATAAATAAATGATGCTGAGTTTTTTTTTTCTGAAGATGATTCAAAATTATTTGTCACCATATATTGAAGTATTATCTGGAAAATTTGTTATTTTTTAAACTGATGTCACATTAATATGACATAAGAACATGATTCACAAATGCAATGAATTGTCTCTCAGCATCTGTTGCACAATAACTGCAGAAGTACATGTATATATAAAATGTCAATGTTAGTAAAATTTTGGTGATATTTTACATCAATCCTGAAATATCTCCTCATCTAATCTAAACTACACTTCAATCCAGATATCTGCTCATCTAAACTAATGTTTGAGCCCTTCAGAATATGAAGCCCATATGACTTATAGTACTTGACCAAGTCACAGAGTGTCTTATAACATCTGGCCCAGTGCTGACTAGACAATGAGGTATAAAGCCAGCACACTGCACCACACCACGTTGACACATTTGACCATCACCTTAATTTGTCCACTTTAAATGTCAATATTGTTCACAATAAATCCATTAAACAGTTGGAATTTCCTTCCGTTCACTTCAATTCTTCAATTCAAGAGACAATTGTCTTTCTTGTTAATAAGAAAAGGTCAAGTATGAAGTATAAATATTTCAGAATACATTGTAACTGCAAAACATCAGGCTCCCACATCACTTATAACTTTAATCCTACTTGATTCAAGTTGTTACTATATATAAATCTAAACAAGATACATTCGCTCTCAAATCTGCAAAATTTTAATTGAAATGTTATGTCTTTAAAGGGTTTAAATGGTATAAACATCGGTGAATGAGACATGTGCCTATGTTTACATCACCTGACTGAGGGCTACCTGGGATGGATTCTACCTGTAAATGAAGACGTTTGGGGTGATGCTGGGTCCGTAATTGGACACGGGCTGTCTGTCCTGCTGTTAACAGACCAAGGCTTAAACACTACGTGTAAATTAACCTTTAACTTAATTATAGCAATTATCTGGCTTTAAGAACTCTATATACATTGTAATTAGTACAGAACAAGCTATTTCTATGTGCCTCCAATTTTCCAGCATTTCTAAAATGCAACAGAAGTTTGTATATACAAATATTGGTTTATAAAACTTAATATGTTCAATTGACCAATTCTGCATTAAATTAATCAAAATCAACAGATCCTCCAAACAAAATCCTGACCTGTGATATACCAAAATTTATACCCACATTAAACACCTGCATTTATGAATGGGTGCTAACTCTTTCTCACACCCTCCCCCTTTTTGTTACCACTTTGTCAACAATTGCCCCCAGGGTGTGGTGGACAGATGGACTATAATTGATCAATAACCTTTAAGTGACCAATTGACACATCATTAAATTAAATTACATCAATCTCTGATAGAAATCTGACCAAGGTCAGTAAAGTGTCAATCTGTTCTCTGGTCACTGAGACATCAGTTATGTGTCCTCCCCACTTACAATTAAGTTTGTCCAGAAACATGCATTAGAATTATCCAGTTGTACCACTTAAATTTCTACCACATTTAGCCTTGCTGTTATATTAGCACAAAAAAAGAATAAAGAAGCTGTAAAAGGCAAAGCAAAAATGTTATTGATAACCTATATATAAAAGTACATTTTTATCACATCTGATATGTTAGCGACCTGCGAATCCCTAATTAAAGGCAAGACACTTCATAGTTATGTCATATTTCTATCATAAAAACCTCTGCCTTAAGGTTCAATATGACTTCAGATGAATGATGATTTTGCTCTTATCAACTTGTTATATTTGGTCAATTTGACCATCAGCCATGATATACATTCCAAACCACCCTAAACCACATTTGGGACATGTGACACCAAAGTTCTTAAAGATCAATGTTAATAAAATATCTAGATATTCAAATATGGGCAAAAATCACAAATGCCCAAGTCCCAGGTGCAAATCAAGAAGTCATGTTTGATTTGCTTACAATTTACTATCCATTATAAACCTGAAATATTGAACATGGGCCAAAATGGTAATACAGGGACAAAAGCAGAAGATTTTATAAACAGACAGACAACTGATGCCCAACTGACAGCTCAGTAAATATACCTTTAATGAATTATAAATCTGAGAGCAAATGTGATACTTCTAACAGCACAGATAATTCTATAGTCAACATTCCAAACTGGAATCCCTGTTGCTGGTGACAAGTTTCAGAATGGGATATTGAATGATGATTATGTTGTCAGAATTTCAACATATCTTGACAAATAAATACGCTTCTATTTAGCTAAGATCTCTGTGTTTGGATAGATCGACAGAAATGTCTTCCCCGTAAATAAACGTAATAATAAATGGACTGAATCCTGGTGATGTTATCTCTCAAAGCATTCTGGTCCAAATACATAACGCGGCAGCAAAAGATCAGAATCTGTTCAAAGTGATTTTTGTATTACATGTATATTTTTTTCACTTTAAAGGACAAAACTTTATGTGCACAATGTAATGTTAATCATAATAGACTTTCTTCTTGCTTAGATTAAAATTAACCTCATCAAGCTAGAAGATCAAATTGTTCCGTTAAATTAATATTTACAAATTTACTTGAATTCAAGTTACACTTTCTGAAGCCTATAAAATTAATTTTATGCAAATATATCTATTGAAAAGATCTTCAGAACACAGTATTAAAGGAGCAACTACCTACATCATTCATAAGAAAATACACCATGAACGATTATAGTACAACAAGATATCGCTACAATCTCAAACTTTCATACATTATTTGTGAAAAATGAACGATTTAAAATTTCACAGATAATTTATTTTAAAAGGTTACTCTTAACTACTTATAATCCAATAAATAACAGTAGATGTAACACTATCCCTGAATGGACTACACTTATTAAACCTTCCCTGTCTATAGACTGAGGCTCATCTATCTCTACCCTGAATGAAAACCTGACCACGTTACCAGAATAAAACGCTAATAAATCCTCACCCATCCATAGAACTGACCATTAAAATCTACAGTTTTATACATAAAGAACTTGCAACAAAAACATTTATGGACCAATAAAATACCCAGATAAACTTTGGTTCATTAAAATTCTGGACCTTTGTGGAGAAGGTCCACAGCAACTGTTAATTCTGTGCATCTAAGATCAGACTGGTTGTAAACAAGGCTGAACAGATAATTGAGGACCATCATCTAAATTTGTTTATGGTCAGGATTTTTTGGCCATAATACCCCTTCTGAGATTTTCGTTTAATTACAAAATTGTTTAATGTCAGCAGGGGGTCTGAATGCTGTCCTAGCATTATGTCAACTTTTTCAGTTATTTGTTAGGACTTGTTCATTTGGATTTCAATAGGTCATTCCAAGGATTCACCATCAATAAAACAAACAAACTACAATTAAAAGAAAGGCTCAATCTCTGGATAGTATATGTTTCATTCCTACATTACAGACATTTAATTAATCTATGGACATATAAAATAATTTGTTCTGAACGACCCTCGTCTGGTGCCAGTGTCACGACTTAACATATACAGGTATAATTGTTACCTCTGTCCCGCCTCAACATCTTACCTTTCATAAAATAAGTTTACATAACAAATTAGAAAAACAAATTTGGAAGATAAAGTTAAAATTTATAGTACAAAACCACAGTTTGTTCAAACATCAAATCTCATTCAGGTAAAAGTATATCCCTAAATTGGTAAATCTCAGGGAAATAATGCTGGCACCATAATTTAAGTCTCGGATTACAAATAAATCACTTGAGATTCATTTCATAACATTTTATAGTTTTAATGACTTGATTTCCATAAATTAGGTGAAAACATAATTTCTATTAGGGGGAAAAACATGTCAACATGGGGCAACCCATGGACCGTAAAACTGAGTTTTCCCACAGAAATCTTGAATGAAGTTAAAACAAGATGGAGCAATTTAGCCATAAGGTATAAAGGCATACCTTTATTTTTTTCAGTGTCAATGATGGAGTTCTACATGAAAGAAATTGCTTTAAGGTTTTCAACTGACTTAATTGCAGATTATGCAAAAACTAGATTTCTTGCATAATCACAAAGAAGTCAATCTTGTAAAGATCTTAAGCAGTTCAAATAATACTTCTTTCTTTCTTTCCAGTTATATGTTTTTCCATTTATAAATTGACACTCCTGTGCTGAAGAAAAAAACTACTGTTTTAACCAAATATAGAGGGGAAACAATTTACAAAAGTATTTTGACAAGTAATTTCAGTTATATAAAGGTTAAATCTATTTGTCTGGTCAACAACCCTGGTCTGAACAGGAAGATCTTCATTATAAAGTTACTACACTCCCCACAAAGTACTCAATGGTTTCATTTAATCAACCAATTTCCATTCACAAACAGCTTGATAAGGCATGTATTTATATAAAACTAATTTCCTGCCTAAGAATTTATACAGTAAATTAAAGGGTCCTTTATCCCGTCAATCAGTCTGTTAAAGTGACAGACACATTGGTCACTGTCTACATACGTGTATAAAAAAAAACCAAGTTCAATCTCACTTAAAATTAGAGTCTTAAATGGTCATATTGAGGCAAGGACAGTCAGGAGCACTTCTTCAGCAGCAAATACAAGCTTTTTAGTAAATTCGATTCAATATTAGTTTTGGCATGACAATCGGAAGGGGGTGCATTCATTGGGTGCAATCACACTTCCTTGTGCAAAAAAAAAAATTTTAATAACGAAATCACCTTAGAAATGCACCAAAACCTACCAAAATCGGTCCAATTCTTGAAATAATTTTCCAGCTGGCAGGGCAGGGGACCCCCTCCAAGATCTTCACTGAACCCCCTTACCAGAAACCTGGCGTTGCCCTGTTTTGGTTTTTACTTTTATCTGCACCTAGAAGTACTTTTTAGTCAGACTAATTTTACATGCATTCAAATTTTTAAACAAATGGTTTTCAGTCATAACTGTCACCTTCAACAATCTCTTACCTGTTTTTAATTTACAGATTTTAATTTTCTAAAAGCCATGAAAACTCCAATAATAGTTTGACTGTAACTATAGATGACAGATCTGCAGGTCTATAACACTCACACATCTGATCCTAGTTAAAAATCATCTTATATAAATTACATAAATGTTCAGAATTCTCAAACCAGCCTGGCTAACCTCCAAACCAGGTTTAAGAAGATAAATCGCAATCAATTAATCTTGTTTAAAGGAGAAATGAAGGTGTGCAATAAAAGAACATGAGGAAACATTTTAATACTGTGGGTTAGAGCTTCCTGCTCCAAAAATCTATATGGACAAGAATAGAATTCCTGGGTCCCCCATGAATGGCAAAAATTCTACGTCAGCTCCTTAAACAGGAAGTTACCATGTAAACGACAGACCTGGAAACACATCCCACCATTTGGGACCCCTGCCTTAAGCTTCATACCAAATATCAAAAGTCTACAAATAGTAATAACTCACAGAGAAATCTGTCAGGAAAAATTTCCATTTTTGACCCTTGAAAAATTCTAGACAGCTCATTTAACAGGAAGTAAATAAGCAACAGATTTGGAAACACAACCCATCATATGGGTTCCCCCTGAATTATATTGGTGAGAAATGAAATTTCTAAATTCTTTAAACAAATCTCAATAACAAAAGTACTTCCTTCATGTTAAGTTCCATCAAAATCCTTCAAGCAGAGGAGTTGTGCTTATGTGATTTATCAGGACAGACTGACAGACAAAAAATTGTGATCCCAATAAAAGCCAAATCCAAAACTTTGGCTGTAACATTTTACAATGAAAACCTGATACAATATGAAGGATTACATCAAGGTTGGAATTCTTTGTTTCAATGAAAACTATGAAAGAATGACAATGCATCTTTACTCCACCACTGAGCCTTAGGTTCTTAGCCTGGTAATCCTTCAAGTATCCAGGTGTTAACACAAGGACTGAGTGATCTGACTGCAGGGGGTAACTCACTCAAATACGGGAGTCCCTAAACCACGTTCCAAGTTCCAAGTTCCAAGTTTCAAGTTCTAAGTTCCAAGTTCCAAAATTAAAAAAATATATATCATTTATATTTAAAAACTGATTCAAGAAATAACAAAAAACCTCAGCAAGTGTTACGGATTACATGTATATTGCCTTACTTTTCACATAATTGCCATATTTTGCAAAACAAGATTTTTTTTTATGTATCGATTTTATTTCAATTGTTTATATAATATTAATCCGTGAGGGTCTCAGGGCAGATGATTATTATTAAACCAATTCCTTTCACTTCAGCGTTGGTTTCAAAACAAAACTTTACCATGGCCGAGCAAATATATTTGTTTGTTTAGGATTTATGTACCAACAGTCCTGTTTTTGCACATTTAATCAACATTTTGATGTTAATTGTGACAAAACACTATTTGAAATTGTTCTTTATATACTGTACTTATTTGCCAAAAAAAAAAGATTTTGTTTAAAACAATGTTACCCTAAACAGACAAATAATTATTTAGTTTTGGCCTCATACAGCATGTGTGTTCTATACTGACAACAGGGCATTATTTCATTGTTTTAGACGCTTTGTTTACAGACATTTGACTTTTTTAAATGTCAAAATTTTATTACCTCTGTCTCTTAGTGTCACTCTGAAGCAAATCATAATCTTGCTTAAAGGGCAGATTTTGCTGACCATCCCAATTTTCAATAGAGTGGTTTGAATAAAAAATTATTAATCTCAGGACAATTTGATAACTTCATGACATCCTTCATACTTCATATCTGGATCTATTTCTCGAAATTGACACACAAGGAAGGCTTTGTACAAAGCTCTATGACAAACGTGATGACTTCAACTTTCCAATAGTTAACTTTCCCTTTCTGTGTAGCAACATTCCGTCCGCTCCAGCATATGGAGTTTACGTATCACAATTGATTCGCTATTCCAGAGCATGTGGGGAGTACAACGACTTCCTTGATAGAGCCACACGGCTGACAAGCAAATTGTTAACACAGGGGTACGTTGCTCCCAGGTTGTTGTCATCACTCAAGAAATTTTACGGACGACATCATGTGCTCGTATACAAATACGGGATTTCTATCTCTCAGATGAGCACAGATGTTGGTTTGACATAGAGTTTTGTAATGTCATCCTTTCCGGATTTGACCAACACTTAATCGATCTTTGGCAACGTGACGGGTGTGCTATAGCAAGCAGGAACTGCTTACTCTTCCGGAGCACCTGAGTTCACTCTCGTTTCGACTTGAGTTCGCGTTGCTGAATGCGGTTTTGTTGTAATATGTGTGTGTGTTTTATGTTGTTATGTGGTTTGTTTTGTTGTGATGATTTTTTGTCTGCCGGTTTTGTCTTTGTCTTTACGGTTTTATGATACTGATTACCCCTTTGGTACACCTTTGCTTCACCCATCTGGAAATAATTATGACAATCTACGCCTCACAGTTTGGCATACTGTAAAACATGGTATGGTACGGTGGTATGGTACATGGTATGGTACGATGGTATGGTATAAATTTTGCCATACCATGGTACGGTGGTATGGTATCATGGTATGGTATCATGGTATGGTACGAATTTTCATACCATGTTATAAAGTCTATGGTATGGTAGGGATTTGAAATTTCTTTTTTCAAAAGTAAATACATGTTATATAAATATCTTTTTTCATTAACATTATGTTAAACTATAGTATGCCTTATTATATAAAGCATCGTTACATTAAATGAAATTTACAAAAATCTAGTTTAGGTTTTTAAGTAAAATCTCTCCACTCAGTGATGATGATAAATCACTTTTTTATTGTTCTTATGTGTTGCATGTCCATAGGAAGCTACTCAGTAAAACATGTGTAAAACATAGGCTAGATCAAGATTAAGATCTACTTTCCGTTTGTTTGTTTTTTATCTTAACAGATTTATTGTAAAGTAATCTTGTATTCTGCTAAATCACCATCAAGCTAAATTCCAACAATAAAAATGTCAACTCAATTCAAAAATAAACTTTTTTGCTTTGTGTTGCTGATAATACTGTGCTAGATAATTGCTTAAATGAAACAAATGTAAATAAATCCTCTGGAGACTTCTCTTTTGATAAATAGTGTATTGACTACAATCACATTTTAACAAAAATGTATTCAAAACAAAATTTAATTTTCATGCTTATCTTAAAGTTAATAATATTATGTATTATAGTCAAACAATATTATTATAAACATGTAATTTAATTTACTATTTCATTTCTAAAAAGTTTTGAAATCCATACCATACCATATGGTATACCCAACTCTATACCATGGTATGAAAATTCATACCATACCATGATTGCATACCATCGTACCATACCACCGTACCATGGTATGACAAAATTTATACCATACCATCTTACCATACCACGTACCATACCGCCGTACCATACCATGTTTTACAGTATGCCTCACAGTTTTGAGGGAATTCTTGTAGGTTTCGAATTTCGGCTGCTGTCATGAATGCTGATAACCTCATATTTAAATAAATTTATAGCAGTGTTAGAAAGAGCATACTGATGTGTTTTTATTCAAACACAAGAATTTGATTGCCTTTTACTTCATCACTCTTTATCCATCATCTTCGGATTAAACAATTTGATGAATTTATAAATTATTTGAATAAATCATTAAAAATCAATGATTTTAAAATTTGGAACTTGGAACTTGAAACTTGGAACTTGGAACGTGGTTTAGGGACTCCCCTCAAATACTGATGTTTACAATACCATAAAGTTCCTGGTAAAAATTGACATAAACTGAAGATTTAATACATTGGACAAGACATCTATAATTTTTGGCAACATTACTTAACAAAGGGATATATTATCTGTGCACTTAAAATTTTGAGAGAGTTACAATCTTTCAATGATTTATATTAAAAGTACAAATTCTATATCAAGTCAGGTTATGTCAATGAATTAAATGAAATTATATACATATAAATAACCATTTAAAGAAAGTACCGAGGTAAACCTCGATTGCAGAATTCATGCATGAACACATCTTGTAAACATAATCTGCAATCAGAAAGTAAACCAGTCAGCCCACGCTCACAAGTGTGTGTGCGTGTGCGTGTTGGTGTTTAACGCCCCTAGGCCATGCTCACAAGTAATGCTTACAAAAGAAGTGTGACAAGGACAAGAGAACTACAGACTTGAGATTAAAACTATAACTCCCTTCTTGATTGAAGCATGAATGTTAAAACTCAGGTGCTCAGGATTGGACAATGAAAAGAAAGTATCGTTTTATCATATTTAAACAACTATATGATAAAACCATGATTGTAATGCAATTAAAATACTTCAAATTCATCACTGTATTTTATTATGGAAACACAGATATGATGTTTTGACAGTGACATTTTACAAACCCATACATTTGGCAGTATCAGATGTCTGTTGTATCAACAATTGCACTATCAAAAGACAGAGGCACGAGTCTGGTATGTCATCAGGACTTCTGTTGTATTAACAGCCTGCCATTGTTATCAATTTATTATATTTCATAATTATTTCTGGATGATGTTTACATGAGGTGCACACAAAGCTTGGGTGGTCATTGATCATAGAGGAGGAGGCCAGCATTAGATTATAATTCCAGCATCCAAAGCATTGTCTACCAACTGCTTTTGTGGCCAAAAAACCAAGACTCATAAAATATCTATTTAAATTTGTTTTATCCTTTTTTTATAAATATATATTGACTTAATTATATTTGTTTGATGTTTGCAACACAAAAGTACTTGAACTTAGTTAAAAGCTCATTCTGTAGCCATAAAAACTTCATTAAGACTTTGAGGAGGCCATTGAAGAAGAGACTGGCTGTCCATTCAGGATATAGATAGATGAGTTTGTTAAAGTTATATTGGGAATTAATGTCCATGAGTCAAAGACTTAAAAACATAAATTGGAGTCAAATAAAACAATAACAAAAAAAAGAAAGAATCAAAATAATTGTTTGTTCACAAGTCAAAGTCAAGAGCATTATAAATTCCAATTCTAAGACAAATCGCTGTCCTTTATTCAAAATTATCTAATCTTTAAAGATGTTATTCTGAGAGCCAATGCTCACTAATGTTGCCCCACTTTGACACCTAAACCCCAACAGAATACACAACTTCTTACACAAGTAAAACAGTTATCCACCCTTTTTTTAAGGGTCAGGTTGTCAAAAGATGGACTTGAAGTTAATACTAATGAAAACCAGCTGAAGACCTCAGGTTTGAACAGATGCACCAAGGGTCAACCACTTTATAAACTGATCAAGTGTCATTTTATACAGGAATGTCAAAATAAATCAGAATAAAACAGCAGGTTTTAATAACCAGGAAACCCAATACTGAGAAATGAATAAACAGATCAAATAATATTTACAAGTTTTTTATTGGTTTGGTCATCTGTTTCAACATTCTTAATGTAAAACTATCTGGATTCTTCAAAACATATGGTTTAGAGACTTAGAGCATGTGTCAAACAATTCTAGAAATTTCAAACATTTATAGAAGTGGTGCTCAAAGTGGGTTTATTCTATGCAGTACCCATAAACAAACAAAAATTTCAACTGCACAAGGTCAACTTCAAAAGATGCTTTTTCACTCATAAAGAATTCAAAAAGTTCATTGTATGGTCATCTACAATTAGTGACTTAAAAAATAACCATGCTAGATGGTTCAACAAGCCGGACATTCAATAAGAATCTCGTTAGATAGTCTGGATAGAAACTTATATCCAGTTCTGATCTACCATAGTATCACAGAAAAATAGGGCATGTAATGGGACATTAAATGATACCCCGCCCCGTAATAATATTAAAAGTTCATAAAATTTGATTTCAAAGTAGCCTATCTCGAAAACTGTTCTTCGGATCATGTTGGAAATTACACTTGACCTGTATTTAATTGTACTAAACAGCTGTGCAAAATATCATTCAAATCCTTTGACGCGTTTTCAAGTTATTGGTCCGAAACTCAAAATTTCATGAAATTTGATTTTTCAAAGTGGCCTATCTCGAAAACTATTTTTTGGATCATGCTGGAAATCAAACTTGACCTGTATTTTATTGTACTAAACAGCTGTGCAAAATATCATTCAAATCCTTTGACGCGTTTTCAAGTTATTGGTCCGAAACTCAAAATTTCATGAAATTTGATTTTTCAAAGTGGCCTATCTCGAAAACTATTTTTTGGATCATGCTGGAAATCGAACTTGACCTGTATTTTATTGTACTAAACAGCTGTGCAAAATATCATTCAAATCCTTTGACGCGTTTTCAAGTTATTGGTCCGAAACTAAAAATTTCATGAAATTTGATTTTTCAAAGTGGCCTATCTCGAAAACTATTTTTTGGATCATGCTGGAAATCGAACTTGACCTGTATTTTATTGTACTAAACAGCTGTGTAAAATATCATTCAAATCCTTTGACGCGTTTTCAAGTTATTGGTCGGAAACCTTCGGGGGACGGACAGACGGACGGACAGACGGACGGACAGACGGACGGACGGACAGACACCGAAAAAAACTGAGGGTATAACATAATACCCTGCCACTTCGTGTGGCGGGGTATAAAAATTAAGATCTAATTCCACATACCAGAAAGCAACAGTGAAACTTGGGTCTGGCTATATGTATGGGATATTGATCTGTATAAACCCCTGTTCTATCATCCAGTGATCTCTAGGTACTGATTGATGATCTGGGTTTATCACAGGGTCAGTGCCTGACAAATCTGGTTCATCTCTTGGGGTATTCAGAAATATTTCACTACAATATGCTATGGAGAGCGGATTGTACTTTCTGAATTTATATTAGCAATCAATGTTCACAGATGCATATACTACTTGTAAGTACAAGTATCTGAAATATCTATTAATATCTAGAATTTACAACATATAAGACTAAAATATTGGAAAGCAAAAATGTCCGCTTACATGTACTCTTCCGGAGCACCCGAGTTACCGTAACTCTCATTAGATGAGAATGAGAGTTTGTGTAGTTAATTGATATTTATCCATGTTTTATATGTTGTCTGTTTTTTGTCCTATTATTGTGTTTCTGCCCATTCAAACTTTGACATTTGGATGTCCCATTGGTACCTTTTCTTCTTTCAACATGGATATGAAATTTTTGATAAATTTAGTCATTTTTGCAAAGTAAGATGGTCGATTATCAATTCTTAATATGTCGGCAGTTATGTTTCTAGCTTCAAATAAATGCACTGCAATAAAACACATGCTAATGGGCCCCCAGCAAACATGATCTGCCAAATTAATAATAGCCAAGCCAGGAAATCTTATAGAAGTCAGGCTTTACATAATTGTTCAATCAGATTTTATATAAATCCTGGCCAAGCCATTATCAAATCTTGTTAATTATAGATATGGCAGGAACATATGTTTTACTGAAATACATGATCCAAAAGGTGAAGTGCTGCACTTCAAATCCAGATAAAACATGGATCCATTCCACAGGTCATTTATTAGGACATGAAAGAGTTTAAAGTGTTTTCAGATGCTGGTCCTCTCAGCTCCTGCAGTTAGAGGGGGGATGGACAATAGAAAGGGTCAAGTATTATAGCCAGAGACTCATAGAATAGTGGTATATCTAAATCATTATCTTTTTACAAAGAAGAAATGGTACTGCCAATCTAATTATCTCAAAAATATCTAAATAATGGCAAAATATATGGAGACAGTTTGACAACAATTCTAGAGATACTGTCCTATGTTTTTTGGGTTCAATATCCATATGAACTCATTTATGATTAGTATTTGCAACAGTTAAATTTCAAACTTAAATTGTTTGTTATAACAGCAATCTATTTCAACATAAATGTTGCAAGCGAACTAAGAACAAAAAGCAATCGAACACAGTAGACATTGGACATCTGACAAATTCTTACTGACTAATGAAAATTACTATAAATTTGTGAATGAAAATTAAGCCATCAAAAGTGCATCATAACAGATCACATTAAAAAACTAACTACAGAGCATATAATTTTATAATTTCACACACTATTAATAAAATTAATATTTTGAGGACCGTATAGGCTGGAATATCTATCAGCAAGTTCAACCTCTTCTTTTAATCATTGACTGTTATCCCCTCTCATCAAACACACAACAGACCTTGATCTTAAAAATGAAAAGTGCATTACAGCAATCATATTCAAAGTTAAAAGCCAGAACTTAATTGTTCAAACATATGAAACAAATTGTACATGCTCATTTTTAAACAATTTAACAAGGATAATGAATTTTCTTTATGATTCAAAACACAAGTTCAGTAGCATAGTAAACAGTTAAAGAGGTATGAATAAAGAGCAAAGACCTGAAAATATTGACTTAAAGATGATGTATGGCCTAACAAAACATCTTCATAGGAAGGCACACTTTTTTCTCATCTGTGTCCTCTTTGTCACCTTAAGAGTGCTTACTGAATAATGAGATGTGGATTAAGTGTATATGACATAAACTGCCTTAATTGGCAGCAAAAATCATAAAATGAAAACAATCAGCAACATTGCTGCCATCAATTGACAGGAATAAGTTCATTAAAAAACATCACTCCTCAAACAATAGACATTTACAGCAGAAAATATAGGACATCGAACTACAATATACTCATTAAAATGGTACAAATTATTATAACTTGCAATATCAATGTCACAAAACTACAAAATGCAACCTTAACAAATCTTCAGAAACTGACAGAAACTTTGATTGAAAGCCTATCATATCCACAGGTCAGGCTCATAAGGTTCTGTTTATATCCTGCTATAGCAAGAGGAATCACCCTCATATCATTAATTAGCAGTAAGGAGGTATTCATTAAGCTTTGTTTAACTCAAGCATGTTTGAAAGTAAATGAATTACACATGAATTTCAACATCAAAGGCACCAATGATGTAAATTTAATGAGAGAAACTGACAACTTATTTGGTAGAAATAAACAAAAGATGGATATAAACTTTCATCAAAGGACCACATGTCTGATGAAGTTAAATTATTGTGAAAGGTACACTAAATATAATTCTCAATTTATTTCAGATACTATGAATGGAATGCACAAAGTCAGAACATCTTAAAGGTACATGTATCTATCCGATGCATCACTCTGTATCCTAATTTTGACCTTTCCACCCATTGGAAGGTAGAGAAGGACATAAGACATTGGGGTTCCATTTTTTTCTTGACCCAAAAGTATCAGTTTTTCTCTACATCCAATTCATGAATTTTCAGATAGTAATTCCACTTCTTTTTTTATGTCTCAAAGAAGAGGAGATACTTTTTATGTTCTTTTGATTTTTAAGAGATACCTGCATAAAAGAGAAACCGGAAACTAGAACAGATGGTAAAATTATAATGGCTGACTCCTTATGTCTGTCAAACAAACTGAAGGATTTATTCAACAAAAGTCTGAGGGTTTACTCATTAAACTTTCCCCTGCCAACAAAAAAGTAGCTAATTAAGATGTAATTGTGTAAACTGACCTCCAGCTTAACTAGTACTGAGGATGTCAGGTGAGGATTGAGCATTGCTTTACATACCAGTAGCTAGAAATTTTGTAGGGGGGTTTGATTTTCAAAATATTCCTTTTTTTAATAGTGCTTAACCAAATTTCAGCTTGTTTTTACCTACATTTTTCATTTTTTTCACCCAAAGGGGGGGGGGTATGAGTCAAGTTCCAAGGTATCTAGGTTGAGTTACCTGCCCAAAATTAGGTGGTATCCTCATGGTACTCCTGCAGGTCCTCCACCATTAAAACTGACTGCCTTGTTTGACCCATGTGCAATGAAAAGGGCATAAAACCCAAACCCTTACTCATGAATGAGAAACAAGAAAACGAGTTAGTAGTAAAGAACAACCAGTAAAGTTATGCTAAAATTTCATGAAGTATCATAAAGTTTTGAATGTTAATTAAACTTCAAAGTGATGGAAACAAAGACAGGAACTGTTGCATGGATAAAAAAAAATGAATAAAGTTCAATAACTAGATCAAAACTCAACATGTACTGATAGCAAACTGTTTCATTTTCTTCATTTTATTCTAATCAACCTTAAAACTCAACATTGAAATTCATCTTTATTACAAACGCTTGAAGCTACCAACAAAATCAAATTACATGATCCGATCCAGAAATATCTATCATCAATTATTAATACCTAAAGAAACAGCTTTTACCAGAGTCGGGAATACAATATCCTATAACAGACAGTCAAAAGTCGTAAACTTGCTTTTTACTTCCTGGTTTAATATAAAATCAATGGCACCCTGATGGATTCCTCAGCTACCAATAAAATCAACATTTATCACACCAAAAAAAGGAGAAAACTGTCATCTAAATTCTCATTTTTTGACATTTATCTTGAATGAATTCTTTGAACTGCTAATTGTGGGTTATTTTATGAGATTTTGTCTTGAAGGATAGCCAATCTTTGTTTGCATTCCATATCAATTTTCTATTTTATTTTGAGGCTTTGTGTATATTGATGCCTCTGAGAAATGCAGGGAAATAAATCTAAAAATCATTAATCATTTTCCTCTGAAACTGCAAGTTCTAACTGCAGAAATTAAGTTTTACCCAACAAAGATTGATTTTAATGGCACTTGTTCTAATTAGCAGTCAAGAAAAGATGGAAAATTTAATTAAAAACAACAGGGATGGGTGCAACTGTTCTCCAAATTGCTCAATTTCAACAAAAAAATACCTCTTTTCATTTCCTTTTACCTTTTCAATGTCAATTTAGGTTACATCTCATGAAAATTTCATCTTTAAGAAATATCTTTTTTCAAAAGGAAGACTCTAGAAGTCAGCTGTTAACAAATGGTTAATAGTTGTGCATTTTCTGTCTCTGTTAAGCATTAGTATTACAACAAAGTGCACTTAAAAGGAACATATTCTATTAATTAACTACTTCAAATATATTTCCATCTCTCTCTTCTATAATTAATCTATTTAGTTATATCAATCTTCAGTGTTGGAATTTTTATTTCAGACATAAAATGAAAAGAAAAAGGACAATAACATCAACTGGATTTGCAAGTCCATGTCTTTATTTCTCTTTCTGGTCAAAACCGAAATAAAGACATGGCCTTGCAAATCCAGTTGATGTTGTTGTCCTTTTTCTTTTCATTTTAATGTTGATAGAGACAACCCAGCATACCAAGAGGTATCCTCATTGGGATTTCTGATGAACCTGAAGAAACCGGCGTTGGTTCACTTTTCCAGTTTATTTTATTTCATTTAAGACATGAACAAGGTCAAAGTCAGCAGGTGAATAGCCTACAGAAAATTTTTAAATTCCTCAGCAATGTCAAATAAGAACCATTCTTTAAGAAACAAGGAAATAATGATGCCCTCACACATAACATGTCTTTTTTTGCAATCACAGAACAATGAAGTTCATGATGGCATAACAACTTTATGATGATTTTTGTAAGTTAATACCCTGATGAACAAGTGTATATAAAGAAAAGTAACATAAACCTGAAGGTTTTCAAACCTGGGGACAGACCGTCAAACATGAGACAAACAGTATATACTCCTATATGCTCATATGGATGCAATTTTAGACAAAAACAATTAATTCAACAAATGATTCCCTGTTAAAAATTTCAAACTGAAATGAATTGAATTTTTGTGCAATTAGTTCAATTAGCAAAAAACCTAACATTCTTGATACAGTAGATTACATTCTGTGGTCAGTTAAAACTTTGAACAGCTATTTTCATCGTACCATGGCCCGTCATCTTAAATTTCCATGTGACAAATCTACCAAATACCACAATACTTAAACAATATCTTTCTATTGTCAAACCCTTGTAAACTGACACCTTAGGCATAAAAACTTTTTCCTTTCACCAATTATTCAGTGCAGCTATGCAGTATAATTGAGATCTGGATTACTGTAATTTTCTTCGTGGACAAATAAATCAGCGGCAACAAATCAACGGTTTCTTCTTACCCGTCACCTCTCCTTATTTGACGAAGTGTAAGGCCCATAAATTCTGGCCTGAAATAATGGGACTAAGTATAGAATGCACTTTGGTAGGAGTTTTATTACTCAATTTTATCCTCGATAAGGCAGATGACAATATGCACGTGGAAAAGTTCATCCAGAGTTTCAATTTCCTAACAATTTTAGTATCAGGTGAATTTTGACAAAATATTTAAATATCGAAGCACTTTGGAATTAAATGAAACAATTTAACTATCACAATCAATTTTGATTCTTTATTTGAAAGAACGAGAATCTGGACCAATGCTTTTAATATTTAGGGTCAGACTGTTTTGTAATTTTACAACATTTATTCAGAATTATAGCAATGTTAATTGCTTTATGTTAACTAAAAATTTCTTTACATATTGTTGTACTTTTTCTTAAGGAATCTCAATTTCTCCTATAACAACTTTTACGTCTTTAAACTACATTTCTATGAATTTAAAATTTCTTAATGGATATTCAAGTGAAACTCAATTTAAGACTTGGAGAAAATCAATGTAAGAAGATTTGAGCCTGCAGTAAAAGCATTAAATTTCCCTTTTAAGCATACGAATGACAAAAACTGCAATTCCTAAATGACAAAAATTTAACTCCGCTCCCCAATTACGTAATGCACTATAACCAAGCATGATGGACAATCATTTCTCCGGAGAGAACGAGTGTCTTAAAATAATTTCCAAGTTCATGTCAAGGAAAACATAATTTAATAAAACATTAAATTTATTGCTGTCTTTTACTGTTTTCCCCCTTCAGCATATGACAAGGAGGTTTTACAAGCGAAGAGGGAATCCTAATTTTATTTTATTTACGATCCTGTCTTCATTTTTTAGTTAACAATTTCATTTCTTTCTATGAATCATCTCAATCAAATCGAAGATTATGTTCCCTTAACTAATCACCTATGTAATTAAACGCAAAGATGACAGAGCTAGTAGTTTGTGTTGCATGCGCCTTATGAATGAATTTCATTAAACTGAGAGGTTACGATGTGGCCTTTATGTCCGTCTGATGGAATTCAATAACTGACTCTACAAAGATTCATTAAAAGTATTGTGAGCCAGAGGAATAAAATGACTTTTGAATGAGAAGACTCAAGGCAATAGACAATCACATCTTTAGCCAGTCTATACAGAAGGAAATATCAAATCACAGTCTTATAAAAACCAAAGACAAATTTAAATGACACTGAGATACAGAGCAAAAACTCCTTCATAGAGTAATACAAAAACAAATGAAGCTGAATAAAAAAAAAAAAGCTGTTTTTTTTTCTTAATTTAGACATTATATCTTGCTTAGTACATTAGAACACACATTAGTACCTTCGTTCTACACAGTTGGTGTTTTTTTTTTTTCATTTATCAGAAAAATTTCAGAACAAAAATAGATGACTTTATGAATCAATCACTAAAAAATGCCATAAAATATCTGTAACTAGTGAACTATAAAAATCACCATCAATTTGTCAAACACATTCTACTAATAAGTTATCATAGTTTAGAATATTAGGACCAATACAATGACACACTTCTCCCTTGGAGAAACTTGACAAATTTGCATGAACACTGCCATAAACAAATGCCATTCCATTACCGAATGTAATACAAGCAAGGGTAATTTAAATGAATGGGAAATACAATGAAGATAAATGCTGCAAGCACCTGCTCTGAGCAATAGAGATCACCCAATGTTATTTTTAGCCTGTCAGTATGACAAATATATCTCATTTCCTCTTGGGGAGTAATATTCCCAGGAAATATATGGCTTCCTATCATAATAACTGATTAACCATGCCAAGCAAATGTATTTCATTTTATATGATCATCCATTTATTAATATCAATGATGGAACTGTGAAGAAAACTGATCAGTGTTTATTTAAGTGAATTGCGAAATTTTTTACAAAAGCACTATTTGTCATTAAAGACTAAAGTGAAATAAGAAGCTATTTAAAGATTTTAGACATTTGTCATTCCTTTAGAATATGATAATATAACATCCTGATTTCAAAAATAATTCTAACACATTTGACGAAAGAGTTGAATTTTCCCTTTTATTTTCCATTTTTGTTACATGCGCAAATAACTTTATTCATTTAAATTGTAATGCTTTAAATACAGATCTGAGCTTTATAAAAACAAATATAAAGAGTGAAAGATCATTGTTCTTTTAAATGATTCATCATAAAACAAAATATCTCAAACGTTTACAAAAAGATTAAGATATTAGAAATGTGAGCGACAAGATCAAACAGAATGTTCAGGTGGTACTGGACACCTGTCGTCACACCTGGATATAATTACACCTGTAATCTGTTTAATGTATTATTATGTCAACATTGCAAACAATATCTACTCCACTACTGGAAATATTCCTTTGTAAAGGGAACAAAAATTCTCATCCATTCTGCAATGACAATGTAGTTTTAACTCTTGCTAATAACACCTACTTTTCCTTTCAGATAAGTTACAATACAATTTTTGGCAACGAATAAAATAAAATAAAATAAAAGTGAGAAACAGCTTTTTTTCAAATTGATTGTTAACACATTATCAAAGACTTGAATTCCTTCAATGCTAACTTATAATTTGTTATCTGTATATAACTTGTTAGGCTAAAAAATATTTTATGATTGCATAGAAGTTTCAGGCTAAATTGGTTTAAAAATGGTGAAATTGAATTTGGCATTAGACCATACCTGTACTCTTTTATTTTGTTTTATCATGTAAACAAATAAAGATGTCTACATGTATATGTTTCTGAAAAGTGAGCAAATCTCTTTTAAAGCCCTCTTACATGGACATATTAGAATATCATTTACATTCAACAAGAAATTGTAAAATCATCATCTATTGAGAAAACCAAAAAACTTCCGACGATTGTCTCTTTAAATTGTAAAGCACATGTATACTTTTCTAATTTTTACAAATATATTTACATGTAATAAAAGACTGACAAGTGAAGCTGTGGTTTCTAATGACATGTTATAAACTTATTTCACTGCAAGAGACTAACATTAATGACTTTATCCTGCAACTGATACATTCATACCAAATTTCACTCAAATCCATTAAGAAAATACTGCTGAGTCAATGTTGTTATACTGAGGTGTAAAATTACATGTCAGACATGCTACGTCATACTACATGATTGGCCAATGTAAGGAAACAGTGAGCAAATGTACATTGGTGGTACCATGCAATTCTCATTCAGATTGTTGTATACTTTTAAATACAATAAAAGGGGAACAACTCCAACTGATTTAGAGATAATCATTTTTTTAGAAAAAAATCTCAAATACAAAGATATAAATGAAGTCCATGCTGAATATTTTGAAGCATTCGATTTAAAATATTGTTTCAAAATTATATGCAAATTCATACAGTTATAAAGTCATAATATTCGTTTAAATCTTTACAAGAATGGATTTCATTTCAAACAAGAGTTCCAAGAGAGAATGGGTCTGTAGTTGTATGATTTTATACAAAGAAAGACAGAGGTGATCTAGTGTCTTACCTTAAACCAACTAAATGATCTCTGATGCTAAATTCACATAAACAGTTGACATTAATCAAAGAGCCATCAGTTTCATTTATCTAATATTAATATTGTGACTTGGAATACAACACAACTCTTAAAATTTTATGATTGTTTATCTGTTGAATAATAATAAAGGGATTACAGCTAGCTCCTGTATAAACCTACCCTTACATTAAGCTTACATTCAGAATAAAACCCCAGGGTATCCCAGGTACAATAGAGAATTTCCTGGGTAATAAATTTGCAATGTAGGTTGTTCTGAATATACATTGTGCACTATTATCTATTGAACAAGAACGGAACTCCTGAGTCCCCCGCCAAGCATTAAAAATTCTAAGTCTGCTCACTAAACACCATACGAGACCCCTACCTGAAGCTGCATACCAAATATCAAAAGCCTAGGATTAATAGTAGCTGAGAAATCTGTTATGAAAAAAGTGTGAAGGACGGATGGATGCATGCACGCACAGACAAACGGACGCCGGCATTTCCCAAAGGGTAATTGACCCATACATAGCAGAGGTTAACGTTAAGGACTTACCCTTCTAACGACCAATGTGTCATCGTCTTTTCTGTTGGAGTCTTTGTTCTGGTTACTGCTTTGGTCTGTAGAAACAAATTATATACATTATTACAAAATTTGAAATAAGAAAATAATCAAGTTCATTACAATTACACTTTTTTATAGTTATACAGTTTAAATATGTTAAGCAGTGACCACTGGACCTAATACAATGTATGCAGATTTCTTTCAATCGTTGATTTTTTAAAGATATTGTGTCAAGTACATAAATATTCCAAAACTTATTATTTACTATTCTTAAAAACATTGCCAAAACCAATTTGTGAGGATGATTTTTTTATTTAAAAATTCTTCGATGCAAAAAGGATTCTACAAAAACATTTCCAATTTTTTCATCATGCTTGAAAACCACAAAATCAATCAAGTCAAAGTAAAAGTCTAAATAAATTAGTTGAAAGATTCAATACTTAGGAATTCAAATTCCTCAAATTGTAAAACAAAAATTAACCCAATACAAATTTAGCATTCAGAATGCAGTACAATATAGCTTGAAAAGTACTGGTGCATTTTATTTCTGCTTAAAATCCATCAAAAATGCTTATAGCAAACAGAACATGTGCTTGTGCTTGACATATGACATGTCCTTATGTGGTGAAGCCAATTAGTACTAAACTCATCTCAAAAAGTTGGTCAAAATACAATTCTTTAATGGTTTTGTCTTACATCTATACCATTTCTCAAAGGCAACCTGATTTTCCCATCTTTGCAGTGAGATGCACAAACATTTATATTGTTTTATATCAAAATTGGATATCCTTGTGACAATTTCATAAAAATAAACATCATGTTTAAAAACAAAACACAATAATTTATATAAAATCCAACATTGAACAACATGTAAACAAAGAAAGAACCAGGAGCAACAAAATACACTTATTTACAACAGAAAAGGGAGATAACACTGAAGAGGCTTAGAACAGTAAAAATAAATCTAAAAGCCACAAAAATAAGATATATAGACCATCAAACTAAAACACAAATGGCAATTTCAACCTCTTCTTCACCAAAATCTGTGTTAAAATGAGTACCACTAAATTCTTTGAATCACATGTGTTTTCTCATTAAAACCACAAAGCAATACCTCTTATATTTTTTTTAATTTACCATCATGATTTCAGAATGTAGTTTCTCACATTTCTCTATTTACAGTGTCGAGTTAAACAATTAGGAATAGTTAATAAAATCTACTAAACTAAATAAATGTCTTTCGTCAATAATTTAGCATGCAAATAAAATGATTCAAAATCATAACTTTGTGTTGGTTAGCTTAAATCCAGGGCTTGGTTCAGTTCAAAATTTCACAAAAATCTTATTTTAAATCAGAAAGTTTTCAGTTTATTTATAAATTTGCAACCTCTCACACTCAAATAAAAATATTGAAAATAAATAATTTATATATTTCAAATAATTGCATAGTGCAAATTGAAGTATGATAGAAACGACTTGAAACTAATATCTGTACAGATTTATGAAAGGGAAAGATTTTGAGTGATGGTTGAAATATATGACAACATTCTCTGAACGAACCACACTTGTAAACCAGAGGTAGTAACACTGATTCAAACTAACTGAAGAACCACTATTGGGACCATGGTATATATCTATATGGGACTTTTCAAACCATCACCTGTTCTACTTAGTAAACTAAGGTATCATTTTGTAGCCAAATTCATGCTTGCTTTATCATTTTTATTTCAAATAATACCTTCTTTATTTTTTTCTGCCAATTTATACATTCAAGATTTATATTTTAATCAACAATCATACATTTTTAAGTTTACTCATCAATTTATTTAGTAGGACACAGCTATAACTTAACTTATTCATAAAGTGCTTGCACCCCTTTTTTTTTTTGTTCGAGAGAAAATTTACGTTCATATGGACAGACTGAGTGATACGTGACACAAATGCAATAAAGATACAAAGTGAGACATATGTATACAATATGTATCAATACACAAAATCTTCCATAGTGACAGTAAAATATATTAAATGCATAATAGTGCTAAATGGTATAATGTATTTTCATAGTCATTCCTTATGTACAAATTTATTTCAATTCACAATCATTTTCATGAAGCAAACATTCTCATTTAGAAAGTTACCAAAAGATATTGAGCTGAAAATTGGAAACCCAAAGACATTTGTTTAAAACATAAATGCCATAATGGAATGAATTTCAGGATTTTTTTTTTTTTCTCCTTTATTTGTGAGGGGTGATACCTGTACATGCTAAGGGGTGCCCGACCCTCCATCAAATCAGAGTTACTACCATCTGTTCATCTACTTACCAATATCATGGATAATCATTGATTGTAATGTGTTGTCTAAAATCCACAGAAAATCAACTTTATACTGAATAGTCTTCCTTGATTTATCCATGCTCTTATTAAACTTTTTTTCACTTATGCTTTTTATGAAGTTTTAACCAGCAGATGTTTAATGCTCTTTTCATAGATACAAGAAAAAACTTCACAACACAATAATGGCATTTTTCTTTTAAATTTTTATAATGTTTTTATATTACTTGAAAAAAAGAGAGAAAAAGTAAAGTCCTTGTCATATTTGATTCCAAAATGATAATGGAGTTACTTCAAATGGCACTGAAAATAAACCACCTTAATAAGCCTATCTAAAATTTTGTCACCTACCATCCACTATTGATGACAATGTCTTTAATGTATCTTCACTATAGTTACCAGGGGGTCTACAAGACAAAGGCCAGAAAGTTAGTGAAAGGTTTACCCAACATACATACAATTAGAGAAATTTACATTTGTTAAAAATAATATACAATAACTGAAGCACAATTCTAATCAGATTCCACATGAATTTCTCAGACGTCATTAACCAACCAACCAACATTAAGGAATTTTCTATGGCTGCTATAGTTTCCTTTACTGATATGACTGACCCTATAACAGTGTATTTTTAAAAAGAATGCACAGATTTCTGTTGATAATTGTAGGCATGACATCATTCACAAGAGTATGATGAACAGATTGATGCCTGCCAAGCATTTCTATGTTCCGGCTCTGCATTACCGTAGGGCGTACTAGTTTGTATCACGTGTTACATTTAAAATCTTGATGCATTTTTTTTTAGATCTGAGAGCATTATTACTTCACTGAAATTTAAACCATGTACATTCATTCCACATTTTAGTGTTTACCACTATAAATAGATTATCTCACAGTGGTCTGGCTGGATCTGAGGCCAGAAGAGTACCATCCCGATTAATGACCTCTTCTTCATCCTCATCGTCTGATTTGTCGTCCTCAATTATGACCGTTGTCGTTGGTTTCTCCTGAGCACCTAACTCACTGAGCTGAGCTGCTATCACATCCAGATCCTACAAAACACACCACATGGTTATACAAGTCATCCATTGAATATGGAAAGCATGGTATAGAAATCTTCAATTATCTGGCATATTTTTTGTGTGTTAATTTTTCAAGACTAATAATTTGACTGGCCTTAAAGCTCCTGAAGTTTTTATTCAGCATACCACAGACCATTATTGTTCTTAGTTAATCAAATAGGACCAAAATTTTTTAAATATGTTGTTTGGTGTTGCCTATCTACCCAGAAAAATTGGCACTACCAAAAATTTTTGATCATGATATTTTGGCCAAATTTGTTTTTATTTTAATGAAAGAACCTTAGTGAGCACACTCACATTCCCCACGCGTTCCGCTATTGGACTATCAATGTTATCCATTAGGAATTAGTATTGAACTACAGGAATCAATAATATTGAATGATTGTAAAAGTGAATGTGCAAGTATTTGAATATCATAACAAAGTTATATTAAATTTCTAAGTTCAAAGGGCCATAACTCCAACAAAAATTTGCGGATCAAGAATTCCTGGTAACATACACAACTATATTTGGTGTACTTCTTGAATACAAAGTTTCATTAAATTCTGTTCAGTAGTTTAAGAGGACTTGTGTTCACAAACTGTAATCATGATTTTCTGCAAATTTCTAAGTCCAAAGGGCCATAACCTACAAAAATTTGCAGATCAAGAATTCCTGGTTATATGCACAACAACATATGGTGTAATTCTTGCATACCAAGTTTCGTTAAATTCTGTTCAGTAATTTCAGAGGAGTTGTGTTATGATTTTCTGCAAATTTCTAGTCCAAAGGGCCATAACTCCAACAAAAATTTGTGGATCAAAAATTCCTGGTAATATGCTTGCATACCAAGTTTCCTTAAATTCTGTTCAGTATTTTAAGAGGAGTTGCGATCACAAACTTTGATTACAGACAGACAGATGGACGGACGGACCAGTCAAAAACATTATACCCTTCGCAACTTTGTTGCGTGGGTTATAATAATAAAACAATCTTACAATGATTTATGTCTTTTTCCTTGTTCAAATTGCACATTTAGCGGATCAAATGAAATGTTCTACAATGTGATATGATGAATCTTGTATGACACACTTCTCTCCCCATTTATATTAGCAGCTGGTTTGATTGCATACAAATCTTTGGCTTAAAAAACGTCATTACCTACCTACACAACCCTCAAACCCTTGGAATGGCAACGTGAAAAAAACATTTTTTAAGGGTGGCCTTATTGAAAAAAATACCTCTGGTTTTTTGGCTGGGGCAGCTCTGTTATACATAGGATTTCTCGGATCGTTTTGACCTTGACTTTGGGGTCTTTGTCCAGCACTCGATGGTCTTTGGTCTAAAATATAGAATTAATAAAGTATATTATCCTAGAACATGCCGCATTTAACATAATACTTGTACATGCTCAAAATTTAACATATTTATTCAAACTAAACACGTAGTCAAGTCATACAGAATGCAAGAACAGGGCACACTGTGAAAGACATAGTTGTTTCTGATGTTTAAGCATAAATGTAAGATATAAAATTGATCTCATTAATATTTATCTACAACAGAGTGTGAACTGGCTAGGTAGTATGTCTTATTACTTATAGCAAATTTCATTCAGAGAATTTCTAACATTATAATACAACTATTTTTTTTTACTGGAAGTATTTTTTCTTAAAATATTTTTAACTATAAACGAGCTTAGTGGGAATAACAAATTAAGTTAGCTCTAGTCCATTTTAATCATTGTTAGATGTGGAAGTCCTAGCTCAATATAAAGAAAACTGCTTTTACATAGCAAATACAATACAATAACAGCTACACATATAAGAGCTGATAGTATTTTTTTATCCTAGATTCTCATACTGAGTACTGGATCCAGTTTCATAAAACTTCTCAAATTGAGTATTTCCTCAAATCTCTCCTCAACTCAAATTTCTAGCATTTTGATTGGTCAAAATTTGAGTTGAGAATAGATATGAGGAAAATCTAAATTTGAGATGTTTTATGAAACTCATGCCTGATGCTCACAATATGGTAATTTTTTATTTCTTCCATGTTAACTGCATTTTATAAAAGGAATATTGTGGAAGTGAATCTAAAAAGAATACCAAAGTTTTTGTTTATCAAACTTTTTCATAATTTGACAATTGATTTATGATTGAGTGAGAATCTAGGAAATTGTTCTCTTATATATCTGGTTATAGTCTATTCTGAGTATTAATCTTGTATCAACTTTCAAATTTACCTGAAGTTCTGTGAATGTATACTTATAAATAGGAGAACCAAATTTGGTGATTCATAAAAAAATACTGTTTAAAACAAAAATTGTGGATCCTAATTTTAAAGATTTTAATTTTGACAAGTTTCACATTTTTGAGGTTAGAACAGAGAAAGAATTCTGAAGTTGATACAAGTGTGTGAAACACAGCAACAGAAAGAGAAGCACTCTGTATAAAGATTGTGAACAAGGGGAGATAACCTGCTTCATCAATTTCATCCTCCTCTTCTACAACAAATAAAGCCAGAAGTTACTATAGCAACATACACACTATCAGAAGTCTTTATAAATTACTGGAAATGTTTAAACAGATTTCTACGTGATAGGTTATAAAGATGACAGCTACAAGCATTCTGTGTTAAGTTTTGTAGTCATAGCTTGGAAACATTGTATTAGTACCTGTGAAGCATGCTGATATATTTGTGAAACTTTATAATATAATCTATAGACCACATCAATTAGTTCAAATATCCAAAATATATAAAATGTAATTAGTTCAAATATCCAAAATATATAAAATGTTAAAAACCTAATGATATTAACAAAATCACAAATATTACATCATGTAAGCCTAAAGGAAAAACAAGAGGCTCCCAGGAGCCTGAATCGCTCACCTGGTCTTAATGTCAACCCTTTGAAGACTTTTGTATAGCTAAATGAGCTGAATGTTTAAGCAATAAAAAGCTTTTCTCTATCTGCAATAGTTTTCATTCCAAAACAAAAAACACTATTTTTCACCTTTAAAGGGCCATAACCCCTTAAAGGGGTCATCTGACAACTTCGACACTAAAAAGACTTTTGAAGAGCTAATTAAGCTGAACATTTAAGCAAGCAACATCTTTTCTCTATCTGCAAAAGTTTTCTTTCTTTAGGCCAAAAACACTATTTTTTGCCTTTAAGGGGCCGTAACCACTATAAGGGGTCATCTGGCAACTTTGACCCTATGGAAACTTTTGTAGAGCTAAATGAGCTGAACATTTAAGCAAGCAACAACTTTTCTCTATCTTCAATAGTTTTCATTCCATAGGCCAAAAACACTATTTTTTGCCTTTAAGGGGCTGTAACCCCTATAGAGGGTCATCTGACAACTTCGACCATAGGAGACTTTTGTAGATCTAAATGAGCTGAACATTTAAGCAAGCAACAGCTTTTCTCTATCTGCAATAGTTTTCATTCTATAGGCCAAAAACTCTATTTTTTGCCTTTAAGGGGCCATAACCCCTATAAGGGGTCATCTGACAACTTTGACCTTATGGAGACTTTTGTAGAGCTAAATGAACTGAACATTTAAGCAAGCAACAGCTTCTCTCTATCTGCAATAGTTTTCATTCCATAGGCCAAAAAACATGAAAAAATGCTATTTTTCACCTTTAAGGGGCCGTAACTCCCATAAGGGGTCATCTGACAACTTCGACTCAATGAAGACTTTTGTAGAGCTTTTGATGCTGAAGCAGCAGCGTGGCATCAGATTTCATCTATCTCTTATACTTTTTGATTTAAAAGCCAAAAACAGTAGTCTGACCCCCCTGGTCTATTTTTAGCAACGGCGGCCATGTTTTTCGACGAATCAAAAATCCCCACATCAGTTCTGTGGGGGATACCCTAAAGTACCACCAGACCAAATTTGGTTTGAATCTGTGCAGCCGTTTCAGAGGAGAAGAAGTTTGAAGAAAAGTTAACTACGACGACGACGACGACGACGGACGGACGCCAAGTGATGGCAATAGCTCACATGGCCTTTGGCCAGGTGAGCTAATAAGTTCATCAGATTCAGATCCATTCCATTTTAGAACTATAATATACTGCACACACACAAAGTTTATACATTTACATGCACAAAAGACATAAAATTCTACAAGCAATGTATTAGAGTATCTACAAAAAGATTGTTCATATATTCAGATTTTATTTTTAGAATAAGTTAGAAAGCTTCACTCATTAAGTAATCAGGGTATTACCTATATATCTACCTAGGCCTACAATATATAGCCCCAATATCTATATATAACTCAAGATTCACATATCATGATTCACATGGAAATGTTCACATACTATGATTCACATTGAAATGTTCGAATGTAATAATTTTCAAACATCTAGACTAACTAAAATTTTCTACAATTTCTTTCAAAGAAGCTGCCTTCCTAATTTTTTTAACTAGTTTCAACATCTCTGTTCAAACAAAATGAGCCATAGATCTATAAATTCTATTATCTATCAAGTCTATACACGTATAATGTTTTAGATCTTAACCTTAATCAAACACACATCCTCGGACACCCAGGGGTTCTTCCCTCGCTTTCTCATTCATCACCCTTGAGACATTTGGTTTGATTTTGTTTGTTTTGCATTCAGTATCTAATCTTAAACTTTCTAAAATTTATATAAAGAAACATGTTTAAATCCCATTAGAAAAATGTAATGCAACCAATCAGAAGGCTCGAAACAAAACTATTAAAACAAGATATTTCATGTGCAATGTCCCAGGGGTGATGAATGAGTAAGCGAGAGAAGAACCCCTGGCTTTCTGGGGATGTCAAACACAAGACCTTTTTCCCTTTATCCTGGTTGACTGGAAACCCAGTACAGTAGTACCTACCAATGATTTGTGACTGTCTAGTGGCTTGTTTCTGTGGAGGGTTAACAGGCTGGGCCTGGAAGTGACTAGATACAGGCCACCCCTGGTGTGAGGAAGCTGGTCTTTGACCTCCCTGGTCCCTATGGTGATGACCTTGCTGTGGAGGTCGATGACCTCTGTGTTGTTTGTTCTGAGCTTGCTGGGGAGGGGCAGATGGTCTGGATCCTGGTTGTCCCTCCCTTTGTTGGATGAGCTGGAAGTTTCTTTTGAGTGTGGATTCTCCAGGAATTTGTAAAATGGAACTAAATGATGAAAGAAATTTTTATACAACAACCAATTTTTATATCAAAGTACAATTTTTATATCAAAGTACAATTTTTTAAAGGACATTTGATAGTTCAGCACATAATCTTGAGAATATCTTTTATTAATCAATAATGAAGAGAATTATTTTTCACATTTAGATATTTATGTTCTGCTTCGTCATTGTTGTTGTGTTATACCTACTGTGGATTCATTTATTTTCATGGGTACCAATTTTCAAGGTTTGGTGAAATAGCATCATTTTGTGGATTCTTAAAATTGTGGTTCTTTAGTCTGCAGCATACACACCAATGTTAAATTTCCTTATCATGGGATATCAAATATCAAGGCTACCCACGAAAAACACGAAAATTGATACCCCACGAATAATAATGAAACCACAGTATCTTATTCATCATTTATCAATTCATATTTATTTTTTTTTGTTGAGGGGGGGGGGGTATTATTAATTTTTCTACCTAGGTTCTCCTGGTGTGGTTGGTTCTTCCTCTTCCTCATTATCACTGCCTTCATATTCATACTCTGTGTCATGGTCATCTATAAATAAAACTTCTATTTATACTTCAAAGGTAAGGCTACAATTTTAGATTTCACTAATAATAGAAATTCTATATTCAAAGGATTGTAAAGTCAGACTAGAAGTTTTTGGGGTGTTTTCTGTTGTTTTTTTTTTTTTTTTTTTTTTTTTCACATGTGATTCATATCTCATCTCAGTGCAGTAATTCTTCAAGAAAAGGACAAGAAAAGGTTAGTTCTCGTCAAAAATGCTTCTTTAAGAACAATTTGGTTATCATAGTGCCCAATTATATATCCCTGTTAATTTGTAGATGACAGACAGACTTAAAATCATGAGCAATATTGAAGCTGTATAGCAAATATTAAGGCATTGTGATTTAAAGTTACAGAAAACAAAAGACCAAGTAAAAATAGTATACCTTCCTCTCTACATACAGTCAAACCTGCCTTAGCGGCCACCTCTATTAAACAATCACCTGCTTTAGACAGCCACATATTTTTTGTCCCTTTCTTTAATAAATCAACAAAAACAAACCTGGATTAAGCAGCCACCTGTCTTAAGTGGTCAATTTTTTCTCATCCCAAGGGTGGCCTCTTAAAAAGGTTTGACTGTAGTTTTTTTTTCAAACAGTGAGTATTTTATAACAGTATAAATACAAGATATATTTAACAACCTGCTATTGAAATGTTAAATGTACCTCTCCTATTCTTCTTATGTCTGTCTATATGATCTTTGAGTTGTATTCTGACTTGTCTCTCCGTGGGCTGTTCCTTGATGTACGAGTGTTTCAGCAAGTTTTCTGTATTAGGTCGCTGTGTGTAATCCTTAATCAAACAGGTCTCTACAAAATTCTGAAATCTAGATGACCTACAATTAAAAGAGAAAACATAAATCAGATGTTGGTTTGGTTGGTTAAAGCTGTTTATTTAAGCCTTTGAGTTGCCCAGGAAAGTCAGCTGTATAAGCAGAAATCAGAGTGAATGAGGAAACTTTGATCTTGGGCAGGTACTTTTTTACACTCTGATGTATTAAACCCCAAACAAGGTGTTGAACTAAAACATTTGTTGGATGGTTGACAGTGATTTATTTCACAAGCTCAATAGACAAACTCTTACGACAATGCATGCTAAGTTTCAAAGCCATTCCTTCATTAGCTTTAGAAAAGATTTTATCCTCTTTCCGTTAAAACCTTGGTATAAGTACATTGTGCAAGACATTTAAAAATTTGAGCAATTGGTAGTGACCCAAACAGGCCCTTTAATCTCCTATTGTATTGAAAAAAAAAATGAATAGACAGTGTATGATCAATGAATGTCATGCATTAATTAATTCTTACCAAGAATATTATTTTGATGAGCAGTAAACATAAACTTTATTAATTCGTGACATGACATAAAACTTTCTTTATTATTGTAAAAAGGTTTTGTGTAGTAAATTCAAACTTTATGAATAAATAATATCTCAGATATAAATAACAAGCATCAAATGCAAAATCTTCTTTATATACCAATATATCATTTGGAGCTTTGATCTAGATGTTAAAAAAGTTATAACTTTTGGGACATTTAGATTTGATGGCGATAATGGATTTTCAGTTCCTGAAAAGTTTTGCCTTTCCTTAGTAGAAGAGTTTAAGTTTTTTATAGCCAATTGTAATTTCCTTTAGCGTGCTCGTGGTAAACGACTTTTCTCAAACATAACATCCAGATATCCATCGCTATCAAAGAACTACTGTCCCTAAATTCAATCATTTTGAATTAATGTTTTCTCATATGTTAGGAATTCAAGACCCAGTTGAACAAGGAATTTTATTGTAGAAATTTTAATGCCGAACACTTTATAACAAGCTTAAAAATGACATGAATTAAGTAAATCTGGGCATATCTAAAATTCGTAAAAGGGATACTCAGCTTTTGAAATAAAAGCAAACATTCATTTCTTTCTAGATTATTGGAAACTAAATCTTCTTACCAACATATTACTTTATTAACTTAAACTACCATTTTTAAAATTTATATTTAAAAATATAAAATTAAATAAAAAGCTACGCCGAGCGCAGCATGATACGACCGCAACAAGTTGAACCCTGTACGTTGGAGGCCCAATATGGATAGTCCATTGCTTTGGTCACATGAAGCCCATGGTGGACTTACAAAGCTTTTTGACACATGCATCCTGTGGTGGACTTAGAAATGCATTTTTGACAAATATATTTACATCAACATCTTATACAAAAAGCCTTATTTCTATACATGTATTAATTTACAATTTTGGCCCTTTGACCCTTAATTCCTCAAAAATGGTAAAAGATATTGCTAATCCGATAAAAAATAATAAGAAATTGTGTACATGGAATCCGATGAAAAAAGATTTTGAAAATCGGACCACAAATAAAAAAGTTGATTTTTTGGGTGTGGTCTGTCTTTAGCCCCCTGTAACAATGTAATGGTGAAATACATATCAAAATCATTGACACATTTTGTTGACAGAATTTAATGATGAATTCAACAAAGAAAGAATTTTCAAAATCTAATGAATAATAAGCATTCTACAACAGTTTTGTCAATACACCTGTTTTAGCCCTTTTTGGCCCTTTTTTCTAAAACAGTAGGGGCCACAAACCCCAAATACAAAACAAAAATTCCTTTAGTGGATATAATCATCATATATTAACTTCATAACAATTGGCAGGCCCACTACAACTTAATTTTTGGTATAAAACTATTTGCATTGACAAACTTTTAAAAATGGCGTTTTTGGCCCCTTTGACCCCTAATTTCTCAAAAACGGTAAGAGATATTACAAATCTGATTGAAAAACGCAGGCAGGGATTTTCACAAGGATTCCAATGAAAAAAAGATTTTGAAAATCGGACCACAAATAAAAAAGTCAATTTTTTGGGTGTGGCCCCTTTTTGACCCCCAGTATCAATGTAACAGTGCAATATATATCAAAACCATTGACACATTTTGTTGACAGAATTTAATGATGAATTCAATAAAAAAAGAATTTTCAAAATCGAATGAATAATAAACATTTTACAACAGTTTTGTCAATACACCCGTTTTAGCCCTTTTTGGCCCTTTTTTCTAAAATGATAGGGGCCACAACCCCCAAATACAAAACCAACCTTCCTTTAGTGGTAACAAACATCATATCAAAATTTCATAACATTAGGTCAATATTTACTCAAGTTATCACACGGAAACCAAAGTGTCCACAGACGACGACGACGACGACGCCGACAACGACAACGACGACGACGACGACGACATCGCCATAACATTATACGATCGCAAAAATTTTGCGGTCGTATAAAAAGGGATATTAATTTAAACCATGTAACTATATTCCCCCTTAAAAATGAACAAATCTATTAGCTCAAACTCAAGCATGTTTAACCTTAGGCACTTTTAATCATAGGATTAACAGAAGTAGCTTGTGCATTTTAGTAAACAAGTATGAATCTATTGTTGTCTACTCAACAGAGGTTTTATAAAAATGGAGCCGTAAAATTTGACCAAACAATTATTCATTTTTTTCTATACAATAGAAGATTAAAGGGATCGATTGGGTCACTACCAATTGATCAAATTTAAAAATGTCTTGCACAATGTACTTATACCAAGGTTTTAACGGAAAGAGGATAAAGAAAAGCTAAATGGGGGATGTGAGGTGGACAATCAGATGATGTACCTTATGTTTAATACTATAAATAGAATTATTTATTTCAAGTTCTTGTCCAACAATGAGGTATTAACTATGAAGCAATTCACCATGTGCAAATACAGTTTATAATATGAAGATGAATTATTGATACCCTATTTAGATATGTTTATAGCCTCGGGTAGCCTTGATCTAGAATCTGACCACCGTGGTATCAATAGGTTTATCTATCTATAGTTTGTGTATCAGCTCAGATACCCAGATTAAAATTGTTTGATCTGATTGTCAATTTGTACTGAAATGGTCATATCATTTACTGATAGTGTTCATCATTAGATATGAAGCTGATTTTACAGAACCTTTATTATAACTTGTTTTTGCTATAAACTGTTTTAGTGTAATAATACACCAAAATATCTTGCTTTAAGATCCAGAACAAATACCAAATTCTTAAGCTACCTAATACAGTAACCATTTTTATGAATTGTTCTTCGGGTTTCGGAAATATAATAGAAACCCAAGATCAATTGCTTAGCAGGCTTTCCACATTGGACTTTATTCTGTTCATTAGAAGACTTGCTAGGATAAGTAAGCACAATAAAAGATTTTTTTGAAATTCTGCTGCAATTTACTTTAAATTGATTGGTTTTTTTTTTAATGGCTCCGATTTAAAAACATTATACAGAGTGTGGAATAATTTATTTATTCTTTAAATTTCATATCTTGTCATGTCTTTTGCTTAGCATGCTTTCTATATCAATTTGTACTTTATTCTGTTCATTTCTTATGATTTCTTAAAAGCCAAAAGTTAGAACATGGTATATAAATTTATATATAATATTTTTAATTTTGTAAAAGTAACAAGTTAATCAGTTGAGACCGAGATTTTCATCAAAAATCAAATAGTCACATAAGCTTCTATCTTATCGTTACAAGCAAAGTTCAATCATAATAATAATAAAATAGGTCAATACTAAAGTTCATTTTTCAGTATCTCATCCTTTGGACTAATCATAACATTATCTTAACCAAAGTTCACAATAATTATCTTATTGTAAATAAAAATTGTCTATAAAAAGCGAGCGACCTCATAATTATACATTGATTAAAAAATTGAACACATTAAAAAAATTCTAACATTTTTGGGAATTTGCAATAACAATTACAGGTAAGTTGAGAATTCTGTTCTGTCCATAAGCCTTATGGAGTCTATAGAGTAGCAATGATTTTTGTGGGTTTTTTTCAGTCTAGATGGAGTGATCTTCCAGCATCCAGTCTGGAAAAAAATGATTCATTTTCTATATTACTTTTCAATATTTGTTAAGTAACATGATACACACTTTTATAAATCTTCATTTTATTGGCATTTTATATGACCGGCACAAGTTTTATTTATTCATTTGCATTTTACATGATGAACTATTTATTTCAAGGCGATAGAATATACATTATGTATTCATCTATAATTTAATTGGTTCGTATAAATATTTCTCTTATTTGGTTGGTCAATATTCACCATTCATAAATTCAGTACACAATACACATCATTGGGATGAGTGCATTTTAATCGAAGGGGTGTTTCAATCAATATACTGTTAGTATACAATAACTGTCTTGTGTGCGTTCATTAACTTTTAGAGCATCTCCATGACAAACCTTTCTTTGCTCACCAAAATTATTTTGAAAACATTTTGAACAATATACTTTAACAAAAATAAATCTATATCTATTATATTACTTATATCATATACCTGTAATTACAGGTCTATGCTTATATATTTCGCTTGCCTTTAAACGCTTTAGCGCTTTGATTTATTAAAACTTAACAATAATTTGACTTCATTTTGGTGCATTTAGTAGTTGTTTTGTTGTTGTCTTTAACATCTGGGCTTGTCGACTTTTTTTATGTCTGTTCGTCCGTGTTGATTCTATCATAGAAGATTATTTGGGTTTAAGCTATTTTAAAGTCAAGTTATACATTTTTAGTGTTTCTCCTACAATAGAGTGTCACTTTTTTTACTGAACAATGGCCATATTTTCAAACAACATTAACTTAGGCCTACTAATAAATGAACAAAATAAATTGAGTAGTTTTGGATATTCAGAAACAATATGTACATTGAAGAAATGCTCTGTTTACAATTTGAAACTCTTATTTTTATGCACATTCACATTTTTTCAAACATTTCATTTTTCTTCCAGGATAACAATGACCTCCACATCATGCAGTATATGTATCAAACAGAAGAAGACATCAGACCCCGCTGTGTACTGCCCCCAATGTAATGAGCTGATGTGTCAATCCTGTAGTGATACCCATAACCAAGCTGACGAGACCAGAAATCATGAAGTCATGTCATACCAAGACTTACAAAAGTTACCACCATTTATATTGAATACCAGCATGGACTGTTCCAAACATCAACTCAAGTACGAGGAATATTGTAGAATGCACGATGAACTAGCTTGCAAAGAATGTAAGATCACATTTCACAGTGAATGTGAAGATGTCCTTAAGATAAATGAAATTGTCTCCAATGTCAAAGAGTCAGTCCTGTTTATCGATACTTTCTCTGAGATTGAAGCCCTGTGCGGAAATTTGAAAGACATCTTTGAAAACCGCAATAAAAATATAATACAGTTAAAGATTTGTCACACGGAGATAGAAAAGACAATAGAAAACAAATTTGACAATATTATTGAACACTTAAAAAAACTTAAAGATAGAACAATTTCTGAGTTAAATACAGAGTATACTGAACTGACTAAAGACTTGTCATATACATCAGAAATAATTCATTCAGAAGAAGAGAAACTAACTGAAATCTTTGACCAGAAAGACAGCATCACAAAGCATGCTACCAACTTCCAAACCTTTGTCAGCCTAAAAGAACTGGAGAAGATGGTACAAGAAATAAACACTAAGCTAAATAAACTTTCCGACAATGACAAACTCAATCAGTACAACATGGAATTTAATATAAATGAATCCATTGAAGATACCTTTAGTAGTATTCAGTCCCTAGGAGACATCAGAGTCACCAAGAGTCCATCAGCTGTATTTATACAAAACACTGGAGCAAGATATCTAGAGGCTGTAAAAGAGGTCCAGACACCAGCACATGTACAACTTCATCTTCAACAAAAGATTGATCTGGATGATGATGTTCAGTATTACGGAGGCTGCTATTCCTTACCAGGTGGACTCGTGGTGATTGCTGATTCTGGTGATTGCTATAATCATAATTGTAAAGTTTGTATTTATAATCTAAATGGATCAAGAAGATCCACCATCAAGTTTAATAAGAGTGATGGAGTATGGGATGTGACACCAGTAGATGATCACCATGTCGCTGTGACACATCCTAGGTCTGGCACTATCTCCATTATAGATATTAATAAAGGTTTTATCAATAAAGGTAAGGTGGTTAGAACATTGAACATAGATGGAGTAGTAAGAGGTTTGTGTTGTAGAGGTAGAGATATAGTGTGTTGTGTGGAGTATAAAGGTTTAGTGAGAGTGAACATTGACAGTGGTAAGGTAGAGACTGTGGTGGAGGATAAAAGTGTTAGTTATAACTCACATGTACAGGTAAGTAACAATCTGATATGTTACACATGTCCTTATAATAACACAGTAACTGTACTGGATACTCAGTACAACGTCATCTTTACATACAAAGATAAGGCAGTACTTAGGTATCCTACAGGTGTGATAATAGATGATCACAGTAACATCTATGTCACAGGGCACTTGTCTAACAATCTAGTGATCCTCTCTAGTGATGGTAAGTCATGTCATCAGTTACTAGGTGAGGATGATGGACTGTTGCATCCTAGTGCTGTACATTATGATAGGAAAACAAAGACATTGGTAGTTGTAAATTTAAGCAGAAGAGCTTTTATCTACTCTATTGGGTAAGTCTGTGTCTGTAGGGTGTGTAGTAAGTATTGTGAACCTAATGCTGGACTAAAACATAAGATACATCCAGCTTTCATCTCCTCTGTGGGGTAAGTCTGTGTCTGATAGCTGTAGGTTGTAATAGAGAGTTGTTAGTAAATCTCCTACTGAACAAGTCTTCTCTTTGGGCTAAGTCTGTGTCTGATAGCTGTAGGTTGTGTGAGAGTGGTTAATATAGTAAATCTATTACTGAACATGTACACCAGGCAAGAAAATTTTTGTCATCTCTATCTTTGTATGATAGCTATAGGTTGTGTGAGAGTGTTGTAAATAGAGTAAGTGAAATGAATGATAAGTCAGATTGCTGAATAAAAGACCATAGATATGGGCATGTTTTATCAATTCACAAAGATTCATTTTATGCTTCAATCAAACCCAAATCACTTGTCAAAATATTGTATATTTTAAAAAATCAATGTCAAATTAATCTGCATAACTATACCATATATTCACATATTCCATATTCTTTCGTTTTTAATATTATTTCAGAGTTTGGCTTTAGTGCCGTGTGGAGGTCGTAGAAAGCTTCCCCGTGCTTCAGTTGTATGCTCTTATATAATTTCGAGTACTGGAATATGTGTTGGAAAGACACAGTTTACATATTTCCAAAATTTGACAACGTTTGGCTGTTTCTTTAAAAATTGATAAATTTATCTGTTTGGTCATTGTTGTAATATTTTTTGGCTTTTTTTTTTTATCAAATTTAATATTCTACCGGTTTTCCAAGTTTTCTACTCCTAGCGTGTCTGATGAAGGTTAATCCAGAAAAGCGCTTCACACGCAGTGAAATTTTGCTTTTGTACATTTATTAAAATCTTTTCAATATCGTGTCTTTTTGGCACATATTCCATATTCTTTCGTTTTTAATATTAATTTGTAATAGTCATATATACATTATATGTATACTGTCATATGAGAAAAAATTGTAAATTGCTAGATCATTGTATTCATGCAAATAAATTCAGTTCAGTTAATTAAAATCTAATCGTGTATCTTCATTTTAAAAGCTGAAGATGTATTTCAATTATGCATATTGTGTGTTCTTATGAATTTTAATTGTCTTGTAAGTATTTTTGTATCCATAACAGCAAAAAAAAAATATGTTTGTTTCCTGCTAGTAAGCGTTAAAAATAGGGAAGCGAGCTAAGATTTTTAAATTACTTAAATCAATGGGTAAGAAACATTGAGTTAAAAGTGCTTGTTCAAAATATCTAGTAAAATCTTTATGGTATAAATACTGGGAAGAAAAAATGGGGAAAAAAGGAAAAAAAGGAAACAGACATAATTTATTTAGCCAAATTAATACATAGCTATTGAATATATCAAATATTTTTTAAGAAATTATTGAATTGATCTTGTCAGTTTTGTTTTATCTTGTTTTAGACTTCATGTTGTAAATAACATATCTTTTCAATTACATGTACAATATAGACACTATTAATATGATTGTGATTACAGGCATAAGACTGTAGCATATTTTATATCTGGTGATGACAACATGTATGCTTTTTTTTAAGTTAGGCACATCTTAATATCTTCTTTATCTAAGAACTGTGATTGTAAAGAAATTCAAACAATTACTAAATATGTATGAATTGAAAATACTCAATAAAACATTATTTTTTATCTTATCAATGTATATTAGAGGAATAATTTCATGACTGCAATCCTAATTGGTGAATAGTTCTTGATTAAAGTATTTTTTTTCTCGATGAAACTCACCAGCATGCAAGACCTTGACAATGACTTCTGCAGGGTAATTTGAAAAGACAGACATTTGTATTTTGTGCATTTCATCAAATTTACCTGTGCAAACATTTAAAATATTTTATATATGGGAATGTAATTATATGGACTGAATGCAATTTTTTGCAGTTTTATGGTAGCGCCTCATGTTAATAAACTGTTAACACAGAGACATGTCTCGCCTGTCGCAACTGGACACAGTATAAAATGAAGTAAAAATCCTCCTTAAACTGATCTTAACTGATGCTTAAGCAGCTGCATACCAAATATAAATGGTGAACCATAACTGCTTTATATAAAACACTCATGACATAAGTAAAAAGTTGGTTTGGTTGGTTAAAGCTGTTTATTTAAGCCTTTGAGATGCCCAGGAAAGTCAGCTGTATAAGCAGAAATCCGAGTGAATGAGGAAACCTTGATCTTGGGCAGTTACTTTTTTTACTCTCTGATGTATAACCCCAAACAAAGTATTGAACCAAAATATTTGTTGGATGGTTGACAGTGATTTATTTCACAAGCTCAATAGACAAACTCTTCAGACAATGCATGCAAAGTTTCAAAGCAATCCCTTCATTTGTTTTAAAAAAGATTTTAAAGAAAAGCTAAATGGGGAGTGGAGGTGGACAATCAGATGATGTACCTAATGTTTAATACAATAAAAAGAATGAAAGAACCTTAGTGAGCACGCTCACATACCCCACACGTTCGGCTATTGGACTATCAATGTTATCCTTGAGGAATTAGTATCGAGCTACAGGAATCAATAATATTGAATGATTGTAAAAGTGAATGTGCAAGTATTTGAATACACGTATCATAACAAAGTAATGTCAAATTTCTAAGTCCAAAGGGCCATAACGCCCACAAAAATTTTGGGATAAAAAATTCCTGGTGATATGCACAACTACATATGGTGTACTTCTTGCATACCAAGTTTCGTTAAATTCTGTTCAGTAGTTTAAGAGGAGTTGTGATTACAAACTGTAATCATGATTTTCTGCAAATGTCTAAGTCCAAAGGGCCATAACTCCCACAAAAATTTGCTGATCAAAAATTCCTGGTGATATGCACAAGTACATATGGTGTACTTCTTGCATACCAAGTTTCGTTAAATTCTGTTCAGTAGTTTAAGAGGAGTTGCGATTACAAACTGTAATCATGATTTTCTGCAAATTTCTAAGTCCAAAGGGCCATAACTACCACAAAAATTTGCTGATCAAAAATTCCTTGTAATATGCACAACTACATATGGTGTACTTCTTGCATACCAAGTTTCGTTAAATTCTGTTCAGTAGTTTAAGAGGAGTTGCGATTACAAACTGTAATCATGATTTTCTGCAAATGTCTAAGTCCAAAGGGCCATAACTCCCACAAAAATTTGCTGATAAAAAATTCATAGTGATATGCACAACTATATATGGTGTACTTCTTGCATACCAAGTTTCGTTAAATTCTGTTCAGTAGTTTAAGAGGAGTTGTGATTACAAACTGTAATCATGATTTTCTGCAAATTTCTAAGTCCAAAGGGCCATAACTCCCACAAAAATTTGCTGATGAAAAATTCCTTGTAATATGCACAATTACATATGGTGTCCTTCTTGCATACCAAGCTTGGTTAAATTCTGTTCAGTAGTTTAAGAGGAGTTGCGATTACAAACTGTAATCATGATTTTCTGCAAATTTCTAAGTCCAAAGGGCCATAACTACCACAAAAATTTGCTGATCAAAAATTCCTTGTAATATGCACAACTACATATGGTGTACTTCTTGCATACCAAGTTTCGTTAAATTCTGTTCAGTAGTTTAAGAGGAGTTGCGATTACAAACTGTAATCATGATTTTCTGCAAATGTCTAAGTCCAAAGGGCCATAACTCCCACAAAAATTTGCTGATAAAAAATTCATAGTGATATGCACAACTATATATGGTGTACTTCTTGCATACCAAGTTTCGTTAAATTCTGTTCAGTAGTTTAAGAGGAGTTGTGATTACAAACTGTAATCATGATTTTCTGCAAATTTCTAAGTCCAAAGGGCCATAACTCCCACAAAAATTTGCTGATGAAAAATTCCTTGTAATATGCACAATTACATATGGTGTCCTTCTTGCATACCAAGCTTGGTTAAATTCTGTTCAGTAGTTTAAGAGGAGTTGCGATTACAAACTGTAATCATGATTTTCTGCAAATTTCTAAGTCCAAAGGGCCATAACTACCACAAAAATTTGCTGATCAAAAATTCCTTGTAATATGCACAACTACATATGGTGTACTTCTTGCATACCAAGTTTCGTTAAATTCTGTTCAGTAGTTTAAGAGGAGTTGCGATTACAAACTGTAATCATGATTTTCTGCAAATGTCTAAGTCCAAAGGGCCATAACTCCCACAAAAATTTGCTGATCAAAAATTCCTTGTAATATGCACAACTACATATGGTGTACTTCTTGCATACCAAGTTTCGTTAAATTCTGTTCAGTAGTTTAAGAGGAGTTGCGATTACAAACTTTGATCACAGACGGACGAACGGATGGACGGACGGACCAGTCAAAAACATTATACCCTTCGCAACTTTGTTGCGTGGGGTATAATTATTTATTTCAAGTTCTTGTCCAACAATAAGGTATTATCTCTGAAGCAATTAACCATGTACAAATACAGTTTATAATATGAAGATAAATTATTGATACCCTATTAAGGTACCCTTATAACCTTGATCTAGAATCTGACCATGTTATCAATAGGTTTATCTGTCTAGTAAGGTAGAACATGTCCAATGTATCAGCTAATACTCAGATAACAACTGTTTGCTTTGACTGTCAATTTGTACTGTGATGGTCATATCATTTACTGATAGTGTTCATTATTAGATATGAAGCTGATTTTACAGAACCTTTATTATAACTTGTACCATAATCTAATTTTTTGCTATGAATTGTTTTAGTGTAATAATACACAAAAATATCTTGCTCTAAGATCCAGAACAAATACCAAATTCTTAAGCTACCTAATACAGTAACCATTTTTATGAATTGTTCTTCGGGTTTTGGAAATATAACAGAAACCCAAGATCATTTGCTTAGCAGGCTTTCCACATTGGACTTTATCCTGTCATAGGACTTTATTCTGTTCATAAGAAGACTTGCTATGATAAGTAAGCACAATAAAAGATTTTTTTTGAAATTCTGCTGCAATTTACTTTAAATTGATTGGTTGCTTTTTTATTGGCTCCGATTTTAAAACATTACACAAGGTGTGGAACAAATTATTTATTCTTCAAATTTCATATCTTGTCATGTCTTTTGCTGAGCAGGCTTTCTACATCAATTTGTACTGTATTCTGTTCATTTGTTATGATTTCTTAAAAGCCAAAAGTTAGAACATGGTATATAAATTTAAATATAATATTTTTAATTTTATAAAAGTAACAAGTTAATCAGTTGAGACCGAGATTTTCATCAAAAATCAAATAGTCACATGAACTTCTATCTTATCGTTACAAGCAAAGTTCAATCATAATAATAATACCGGTAATATAGGTCAATTCTAAAGTTCATTTTTCAGTATCTCATCCTTGGGACTAATTATAACATTATCTGAACCAAAGTTCATGTTAATTATCTTATTGTCAATACAAATTCTCTATAAAAGAAAGCAAACTCATAATTATTCTTTCATTGAAAATTGAACACATGAAAAAATTCAAACATTCTTCTGAATTTTCAAACACAATTCAAGGTAAGTTGAGAAGAATGTTCATTTTATATATTAACATTTCATAGTAATTTGACTTCATTTTGTGTTGTCTTCAATGTCTTCTGAATTTGTCCGTTTTTTTAGGCTGATTATCGAATGTCTGTTGTTGATTCTATCACAGAAGATTATTTGGGTTTAAGCTGTTTTAAAGTCAAGTAATACATTTTTAGTGTTTCTCCTACAAAAGAGTGTCACTTTTCTTACAGAACAATGGCCATATTTTCAAATAACATTAACTTAGGCCTACTAAAAAATCAACAAAATGAATAGAGTAGTTGTGAGCATTAAATCAATATGTACATTCACAAAATGCTTTGCTTACAATTTGAAACCCTTATTTTTATGCACATTCACATTTTAAAACATTTCATTTTTCTTCCAGGATAACAATGGCCTCCACCACATGCAGTATATGTATCAAACAGAAGAAGACATCAGACCCAGCTGTGTATTGCCCCCAGTGTAGTGAGCTGATGTGTCAATCCTGTAGTGATACCCATAACCAAGCTGACAAGACCCGAAACCATGAAGTCATTTCATACCAAGACTATCAAAAGTTACCACCCTTTATACTGAATACCAGCATGAACTGTTCCAAACACCAGCAGAGGTACGAGGAATTTTGTAGAATGCACGATGAACTAGCTTGTCAAGAATGTAAGAGAAGATTTCATAGATGTGAAGATGTCCTAAAAATAGAGGATATTGTCTGCAATGTCAAAGATTCTGTGCTGTTTACCGATACTTTCTCTGAGATTGAAGCCCTGAGTGGAAGTTTAAAAGATATTTTTGAAGACCGCAATAAAAATACTAGAAAAACTGTGAGCCGCAGCTCACAAATAAATACCCCCCACCCCCCAAAAAAATTAATCAGATAAAATTTAGAAAAGGAGATGCACATCTACATTATGTCACAAAGATTGTGTGTAGGTTTCATGAAAATCCATCAAGGGGTTTAGGAGGAGTTGCGGATAAGAGATGGGTACCCCCATGTAGTCGAATGGCTAAGTCCATGTTTTGCTATGGGAAACCCCAAAAATCATTCTGATCAAATTTTAAAATAGTAGGTGCACATCTACATTATGTCACAAAGATTGTGTGTAAGTTTCATGAAAATCCACCAAGGGGTTTAGGAGGAGTTGCGGATAAGAGATGGGTACCCCCATGTAGTCGAATGGCTAAGTCCATGTTTTGCTATGGGAAACCCCAAAAATCATTCTGATCAAATTTTAAAATAGTACGTGCACATCTACATTATGTCACAAAGATTGTGTGTAAGTTTCATGAAAATCCACCAAGGGGTTTAGGAGGAGTTGCGGATAAGAGATGGGTACCCCCATGTAGTCGAATGGCTAAGTCCATGTTTTGCTATGGGAAACCCCAAAAATCATTCTGATCAAATTTTAAAATAGTAGGTGCACATCTACATTATGTCACAAAGATTGTGTGTAAGTTTCATGAAAATCCATCAAGGGGTTTAGGAGGAGTTGCGGATAAGAGATGGGTACCCCCATGTAGTCGAATGGCTAAGTCCATGTTTTGCTATGGGAAACCCCAAAAATCATTCTGATCAAATTTTAAAATAGTAGGTGCACATCTACATTATGTCACAAAGATTGTGTGTAAGTTTCATGAAAATCCATCAAGGGGTTTAGGAGGAGTTGCGGATAAGAGATGGGTACCCCCATGTAGTCGAATGGCTAAGTCCATGTTTTGCTATGGGAAACCCCAAAAATCATTCTGATCAAATTTTAAAATAGTAGGTGCACATCTACATTATGTCACAAAGATTGTGTGTAAGTTTCATGAAAATCCACCAAGGGGTTTAGGAGGAGTTGCGGATAAGAGATGGGTACCCCCATGTAGTCGAATGGCTAAGTCCATGTTTTGCTATGGGAAACCCCAAAAATCATTCTGATCAAATTTTAAAATAGTAGGTGCACATCTACATTATGTCACAAAGATTGTGTGTAAGTTTCATGAAAATCCACCAAGGGGTTTAGGAGGAGTTGCGGATAAGAGATGGGTACCCCCATGTAGTCGAATGGCTAAGTCCATGTTTTGCTATGGGAAACCCCAAAAATCATTCTGATCAAATTTTAAAATAGTAGGTGCACATCTACATTATGTCACAAAGATTGTGTGTAAGTTTCATGAAAATCCACCAAGGGGTTTAGGAGGAGTTGCGGATAAGAGATGGGTACCCTGAAGTGTAACGGAAGGACGGACGGAAGGACGGACGGAAGGACGGACGGACACCCCTATCACTATATACCCCCCACTTTTGAAGTGGGGGGTATAATAAAGCAGTTAAAAGTTTGTCATAAGGAGATAGAAAAGACCATACAGAACAAATTTGACAATATAATTGAACACTTAAAAAAGCTTAAAGATAGAACAATTTCTGAGTTAAATTCTGTGTATACTGAACTGACTTATGAAATGTCGAATACATCAGAAATAATTCATTCAGAACAAGAGAAACTTAGTGAAATCTTTGACCAGAAAGACAGCATCACAAAGCATGCTACTAACTACCAAACCTTTGTCAGCCTGAAAGAACTGGAGAAGATGGTACAAGAAATGAACACTAAGCTAAATAAACTTTCTGACAATGACAAACTCAATCAGTACAACGTGGAATTTAATATAAATGAATCCATTGAAGATATTGTTAGTGGTATTCAGTCCCTAGGAGACATCAGAGTCACCAAGAGTCCATCAAGTGTATCTATACAAAACACTGGAGCCAGATATCTAGAGGCTGTGAAAGAGGTCCAGACACCAGCACCTGTACAACTCCACCTTCAACACAAGATTGATCTGGATGATGATCAGTATTACTTTGGCTGCTGTACCTTACCTAGTGGACTCGTGGTGATTGCCGATGCTGGTGATTCTAATGATGATAATTGTAAAGTTTGTATTTATAATCCAAATGGATCAAGAAGATCCACCATCAAGTTTAATGAGAGTGATGGAGTATGTGATGTGACACCAGTAGATGATCACCATGTTGCTGTGTCACATCCTGACTTTGGTACTATCTCCATTATAGATGTTAATAAAGGTTTTATTAATAAAGGTAAGGTGGTTAGAATATTGAACATAGGAATAGGAGTAACAGGTTTGTGTTGTATGGGTAGAGATATAGTGTGCTGTGTGTCAGGTAAAGGTCTAGTCAGAGTGAACATTGACAGTGGTAAGGTAGAGACAGTGGTGGAGGATGAGAATGTTGATTATACATCACATGTAGAGGTAAGCACTAGTCTGATATGTTACACATGTCCTAATAATAACACAGTAACTGTACTGGATACTCAGTACAAAGTTATCTTTACATACAAAGACCAGGCAGTACTTAGGTATCCTACAGGTGTGACAATAGATGACCAAAGTAACATCTTTGTCACAGGGTACTGGTCTCACAATCTAGTAGTCATCTCCCCAGATGGTAAGTCATGTCATCAGTTACTGGGTAAGGATGATGGACTGTCGAGTCCTAGTGTTGTACACTATGACAGCAAAACAAAGAAACTTGTGGTAGTAAGTTGGATGGGACCTGCTTTTCTATACTCTATAGAATAAGACTATCTACTAGTATATAGACAAGAGGCTCCCAGGAGCCTGAATCGCTCACCTGGTCTTGATGTTGACCCTATACTTTTGTAGAGCTAAATGAGCTGAACATTTAAGCAAGCAACAGCTTTTCTCTACCTGCAATAGTTTTCATTCTATAGGCCAAAAACACCATTTTTCACCTATAAGGGGCCATTACCCCTATAAGGGGTCATCTGACAACTTCGACCCTATGGAGACTTTTTTAGGGCTAAATGAGCTGAACATTTAAGCAAGCAACAGCTAATCTCTATCTGCAATAGTTTTCATTCTGTAGGCCAAAAACATGAAAAATCGCTAATTTTCAGGGGCCGTAACCCCTATAAGGGGTCATCTGACAACTTCAACCCTATGGAGAATTTTGTAGAGCTAAATGAGCTGAACATTTAAGCAAGCAACAGCTAATCTCTATGTGCAACAGTTTTCATTCTGTAGGCCAAAAACATGAAAAAACGCTATTTTTCAGGGGCCGTAACCCGGGTTATCTGACAACTTCGACCCAATGGAGACTTTCGTAGAGCTAAATGAGCTAAACATTTAAGCAAGCAACAGCTAATCTCTATCTGCAATAGTTTTCATTCTGTGGGCCAAAAACATGAAAAATGGCTATTTTTCACCTTTAAGGGGCCGTAACCCCTATAAGGGGTCATCTGACAACTTCGACCCTATAGAGACTTTTGTAGAGTTAAATGAGCTGAACATTTAAGAAAGCAACAGCTAATCTCTATCTGCAATAGTTTTCATTCTGTAGGACAAAAACATGAAAAATGGCTATTTTTCACCTTTAAGGGGCCGTAACCCATATAAGGGGTCATCTGACAACTTCGACCCTATAAAGACTTTTGTAGAGTTAAATGAGCTGAACATTTAAGCAAGCAACAGCTAATCTCTATCTGCAATAGTTTTCATTCTGTAGGACAAAAACATGAAAAATGGCTATTTTTCACCTTTAAGGGGCCGTAACCCATATAAGAGGTCATCTGACAACTTCGACCCTATAAAGACTTTTGTAGAGTTAAATGAGCTGAACATTTAAGCAAGCAACAGCTAATCTCTATCTGCAATAGTTTTCATTCTGTAGGCCAAAAACATGAAAAAATGCTATTTTTCACCTTTAAGGGGCGGTAACCCCTATAAGGAGGCATCTGACAACTTTGACCAAATGGAGACTTTTGTAGAGCTTTTGATGCTGGATCAGTAGCGTGGCCTCAGATTTCCTCTATCTCTTATACTTTTTGATTTATAAGCAAAAAACAGTAGTCTGACCCTCCTAGTCTATTTTTAGTAACAGCGGCCATGTTTTTTAACGGATCAAAAATCAAAACACAAGTTTGGTGCAGGACACCCTATGGATCATTCATACCAAGTTTCATTTAATTCTGTTTGGTAGTTTCAGAGGAGAAGATTTTAGAAAAATTGTTAACAGACGACGACGACAACGTGGACGACAGACGACGACGGACGCCAAGTAATGGTAATAGCTCACATGGACCTTCGGTCCAGGTGAGCTAATGAATCAAGGTAAGAACATTCCAGTGGAGTACTGGATAGAAATAGGAAAGTTTATCTTTGACTAAAACAAGACCTTGAGTGGGGTAACATAAGGTAAGTACAAATCTGGAGGAGGGATAGATGGGTGACATCTTGAGTATGAATCTGTAAAGCAAGAGAGTATCTGTGTCAGAGTGCTGATTTTTTTTACATGGAATAATTCATAAACATGTAATATTATATACTCATATAAAAATCTTTATTGTGATTCGCTTAGACGCGGTCACATGATATGTGATATTTCGCTGGGTCAACCGGAAATCGATGGGTCACATGGTAAGGTCACCCTCTCGTGAGATTTTGCACATGATAAAGAAATGTCCAAAATATGTTTAAAATTGAATATTGAATTGTTTCAATATTCAATATAATATAACAGTTATCATCTTAGATGATATGTGACCCAGCATTTCTTTCCCCTTGAATAGTAAGGTCAACCTCGGGACAAGCCCTCGGTAACCTTACTTTTTCAGGGGAAAGAAATCACTGAATCACACACCAACTAGGGTGATAATTGTATATTCCTAACTTTAATTTATCTACATGTAGATAGCTTCTAATTTTGCTTATGAAAATACATATTTAGTTTATCATTTCATTTCTGTATTAATATTAAAAAAACATCTTATGTATCCAAGGATAATTCTACAAGTATTGTATGTTTTTGAACTTAATCTATTTTGATTGAGTTGATTTTCACTTCATTATAGTTAATAAACAACCATCAAATATATATCATACAATTGTTTTAGAAATGATTAAAGTGACAATTCTATATTCAAAGATGAGCCTGGAGTGATAATTTTACTTATTCCATTGCACAAATATTTGCTCATATCAAACTATAATTGTTATATCTAACCAATTATTTATGTACAATACATTATAAAATAATTTCTATGCATACCATAAATTCTAGAATTTAATTCTTTATAGGTACAAGGATTTTTTTTTTGCTTTTAATATTGTAAAACTTTAAAAATTACAACACATCATGTAAATTTCTCTATGGATGCTAATTATGCATAATTGTAGAAAATCATTATACATGTATTTATTGTTCAATAAAATTTAAAGAAGTATATTTTTCTATATCATGTATATTGACCGCTTTGGTCATTGGTCAATTATTCATTTAAATCTTACGAAAAAGACTAAAAACTTAGCCTCTATCCAATCTTGTAAATATAATAGAACAATATTAACAAGAATATGTGGAATAGACATAATGCCCCATCTCGCAACATTTATTTTTTTCCACAATCACTAAACCATGAACTTGTTCCAAGAGTATTAAATTATGGAATTGAACCATTCTTCAATATGTGGTCATTCATGTGGAAAATATAGGTCACAGCCAGCATCTGAAGCATACATTCTGCTTAGCATCACTAGGTGCACCGGCCGTACCAAAATGACTGATGTGGCATTGTGCTAAGCATCAGTAGATGCACCTACCATACCAATAATCTTCAATCTTCAATAAGTGTGGTCTTGAGACTGATCTTCACATCTGTAATGTCAGTTGCGCGTTTGTAATTTATTTCACAGGTGTACTTTCACTTTGTATGATTGATGTGGCACTTGTCAGTAAGCGGGAATAGACATTAAGCATTCTTCTGAAAGTGGTCATTTTTGAGGAAAATATAGGCCACATCCAGCATCCGAAGCATGCATTATGCTAAGAATCACTAGGTGCACCTACCATACCAATATGATTGATGTGGCATTTGTAAGTAAGTGGGAATAGACTTTAACCATTCTTCTGAAAGTCATTCATGCAGAAAATATAGGTCACATCCAGCATCCGAAGCATGCATTGTGCTAAGCAGCACTAGGTGCACCTACCATACCAATATGATTGATGTGGCATTTGTCAGTAAGTGGAAATAGACTTTAACCATTCTTCTGAAAGTCATTCATGCAGAAAATATAGGTCACATCCAGCATCCGAAGCATGCATTGTTCTTAGTATCACTAGGTGCACCTACCATACCAATATGATTGATGTGGCATTTGCAAGTATAAGAGAATTTGGAAATATGGGAATTTAGGACGGACAAACGGACAGATGGATGAACGGACCCGAACACTTTCGTAGATGGGGCATTAAAAACAAGAGTTGACACTTAAGTATGTCTTGCCTGTCTGCACCATCACAGATTTCATTGAAGGTCTAGCTGGGCCATCAGAAAACTAAAGGTCAAGGTCATGTGACAGATGACAGAATTCCATTTAACCATCACAAAAATATCTGAAGTGTGTTCTAGATACCCTAGTTATTGAGAAACAATGAAAAAATCCAAAATTCACTGAGTCATTCAACCATGAAAATGGGGTGAAGGTCACATTACATGGTGATGTCAGTTGTGTATACCATAATCCCTAAATATCAGATGCCTTGCAAATAATATTATACTTTTCACTTAACTCATTTTCCACCCAAAAATCATCTACATTCACAAAGTCATTGAACCATGAAAATGGGGTCAGGGTCACTCAACATGGTGTCAGTTGTGTAGACCAAAACCTCAAATGTCTGTATACCAAATATCAAAAGCCTCACTATTATACTTTTAACTTGATTTATTTTCCACAAAAGTTTTTTAATTGTCCCAAAAATCATCTAAGTCCAGAGTCACTGAACCATGAAAATTGTGTCAAGGTCACAGGACATGGTGTCAGTAGCATAGACCATAGCTCCAGGTGTCTGTATGCCAGATATCAGATGCCTGGATATTATACTTTTCACTTAATTCATTTTCCACAAAAGTCTTACAAAGAGGTTTTTTTGCCCCAAAAATCATCTAAGTCCACAGAGTCACTGAACCATGAAAATGGGGTCAGGTTCAAATGGCATGGTGCTAGTTGCATAGACCATAACCCAATGTGTCTGTATCCTAGATATCAGATGCCTAGCTTTTATACTTTTCATTTAATTCATTTTCCACAAAAGTCTTACAAAGGGTTTTTTTGGCCTGAGAAAGCATCAAAGTTCACGGAGTTGCTGAACCATGAAAATGGGGTCAGACGGAAACGGCATGGTGCTTGTTATGTAGACGTAACCCCAACTGTCTGTATACCAAATATCAGATGCCTAGCAATCATACTTTTCTTGTAATTCATTTTTCACAAAAGTCTTACAAAAAAGTTTACGCCGCCGCCACCGGAAAGTAATACCTATGTCTCGCCTTCAGCGACTAAAGTCGCAGGCGAGACAAAAATTGTATTAATGTATGTTTTGAATTCGGTTCTAACAAATCAATCATACCTCCTTTATGTTCCTTAATTATAAATGTTTATACTAGTAATTATTATTGTTAGTACATTGTTATTTGTTTATTATATCTTCCGGAGCACCTGAGTTCACTCTTTTCACAACTTGAGTTCCCGTTGTTGATTTCTGTTCCCTTGATTTTGTGCTTTGTGTTTCTTTGTGCTGTTGTGTTTTACAAATTTCGTCATTGCCCTTTCAGACTTTTGACAACGAATGCCCAATAGATGCCTCTTTGCTTCTTTTATTTATTACTGAATTGAAAATACCAAATACAATATTATGTTATCTTTTGTTTTTTATTCATTGGAAGTGAATTTATTTAATTAAACAGTGTTAAAGAGTGAAACAAAAGTTGTTTTTATCCTTAAACTTATAAATTATGTCTACAAATAAAGGTAATAACAAAATTACCAAACTTGGAGAATCAATCTCAAATGTCCATAAGACGAGACAAAACAAGGAAAACATTGTGCTAAGCAACACTTTTTAAACTGTGCCCAACATGTGTCCTCTTTATACATGTAAGACTCATCAGACAAAGAGTTATAATGAATTGTAGTAGTTACACACAACAGCCTATCATCTCACCTGTTATATTAAAATGTAAGTCAAGGTGACATAAATCTGGAACAGATGTTAAGTACTTTCCAAGATATACCAACATACCAAATATCATTCCTCTTCCACTTTCAGCTGAGACCCCAACAAATATTGGGTCAGTGGGTACATCTTGGATAGTAACCAGCATCCATACCAAAATAAGGTCACCTTGACCTACATTTTCTGCATGAATGACTTGGGTAAAAGTTTTGGTTGAGTAAATAACATGTGTTCCACATTTAGGTCACCTTGACTTATATTTCAATTTAACAGGCGAGGAGGTAAGCTGTTGTGTGCGACTGCTCCATTTCTTTATTTACTACGCTTAAAAAAGTAAAGTCTGCTTGAAAAAACAGAAAGTTGATAACCAACTGACCTGGAAAGGAGAGGCAGGTACAACTCATCTTGCTAAATCTGTGTACCAAATTTGAAACAAACCCCTCAGTAGAAGCTGAGAAATCTGTTACAAAGTTTATAACTGGACGACAAACAGACAGATGGACAGACAAGATCATTGAAATTTTGCCCTGTCTCTTACTAGTTGGGAATAAAAATAATATGGTTCCCCAAAACACTGTAGAATAAAGATTTATAGGTCTATACCAAAACTTGTAGAAACATGGAAAATGAACAATAACCAAAACAGGAATATGTCCAAAAGACATAATGCCCCATCTCCCAACATTTATTTTTTTTCCGAAATCACTAAAGCATCAACAGGTTGCTATTAAGGCACTTGTCAGTCAGAAGGAATGGCCTTTAACTTATCCATTCTTCTATAAGTGGTCATTCATGCGGAAAAAATAGGTCACATCCAGCATCCGAAGCATGCATTGTGCTAAGCATCACTATGTGCACCTACCATACCTATTTGGTTGGTATGGCACTTGTCAGTAAGGAGGAATAGACTTTAACCATTCTTCAATAAGTGGTCATTCATGCGGAAAATATAGGTCAAATCCAGCATCCGAAGCATGCATTGTGCTAAGCATCACTAGGTGCACCTACCATACCAATTTGGTTACTATGGCATTTGTCAGTAAGAAGGAAAGGACTTTAACCATCTGTACATGATCATTCATGCAGAAAATATAGGTCACATCCAGCATCCGAAGCATGCAATGTTCTTATCATCACTAGATGCACCTACCATACCAATATGATTGATGTGGCATTTGTCAGTAAGTGCAAATTTGGAAATATGGGATTTGGGACGGACATCCGAACGGAGGGACGAACGGAGGGACGAACGGAAGGACGGACGGACGAACAGACCTGAACACTATATGCCCCTCTACTTTCGTAGATGGGGCATAAAAAGAGCTAATCAATATACAATGCTGTGCAATTTAGTACCAGGATACGCAAAGCAAATTCTTCTTGCCCGTAAATAACCATGAAATATTAGTTTTAAAAACAAAATTCTTTAACATATTTGTACATAACATGTATTAAATTAAATTCATATAAATAATCTTTGTTACAAATTTTACTTTATATGGCCTATCGAATAATCAATAATACATGCATGCATTTTATAGTAACTCTAAAGATAAGACCAATATTTAGTTAAATAAATTTCAAACCCATATTTTTTTTTTTATGAATATAAGGTAGTCAGACCAAAGTCCAATCCTGTTATCATATAATCAATAGTATCTGTCGATAAACCTGATAGTAAATCTGTGAATATGCCAGAAATTTAAAGTTTCTTCCAAATCCAAATCTTAGTCCGCGAGAAATAAAAGTAAAATTCAAGACTTGGTAAGTAAAGAATGTACTTATATTTTCCACTAAAAAGTTATGCTGCATGTAATCAGTCTGTGTGTGATTTCTCTCTAATACCCAGATCATGAAGTCCATAATAGCCACCATTTTACTGAAAAACTTTCACCTAGTCTATGTGGTATGAAATAGGGGAAACCTGTTCCTTTCTCTCCAATCCTAGGCAAATGTCAGTTTTTATAATTGTGATAGTGTAACTTTGCATTAAATATTAATTTTTGTGTGTGTGTCTTTTCATGTCATGCTTAATATCAAAATAATGTTGTAACAATGTATATAATACTTTAATTTAATATTTTTTATACAATTTTCATCAACCAAAAGGTTTAATATATTTTTACTTTAATTGTTTGCATTAGTTTTCTCACAATTTTCTGGTATTTTATAAGATTCAGATTAAGGCAAGAACGGTTGATCCCCTTGACAATTTGTTGGTTTCCCTTGTAGATTGTTTAAGGATTTTCCGCCTTTCTTTATCTCCAATATGTCTGAGCATTTAACATCAATATTTGGATATTGTGTGTGGCCCTAACCAGTTCTCGTTCTGCCTTGGCTTTCAGGGGCGACTGCTTGCCTAGAGTGCTTTTTATTTTGTACTTTATTCACTTTTGCTTTTTCACATTTTGAGGGTGAACAAGTGTTCATATTTTTTACTGTATTTTATGTGCATGATGTTTACAAGTAATTTTTAGGTTAGTTAAGGTCCAACTCCTGCCAGGTTTATATGAACTTGGAAAGGCAATGATCAAATTAATTGCACTGGTGCAATTTGTCAAATGTTCCACTCTATGGCTATACATTACACTATATGGCAGTGCTCCTAATATACAGGAGGAACATACCTGACAAACAAACAAACAAAAATCAGTTCAATTAGACAAACTTGTCAAAACTAAGTAATTCATAGCAATTTTTTATCCATCTTTTCCTCTGTTTTGAGCTTTCAGTTTGTATCTAAATTTTTTAATGTGTCGCTAAAGCTTTTTTGTTAAAGGTGCTAACATAAGTTTTTAAATCAGTTTTTTTAAGATCGGTTAGTTTATAGAGAGCATGATTGGTGGTCAGACGCCAAGATGTAGGCTTCCGGTTTTTACTGCTCTGTGAATGGCTTATGTTTAATTTGGTTACTGGACTTTATCAATAAAATAGATATATGAACCTTCATGTATCCTTGATTTAATTTCTGTAGTTTTTCAGTTTATGTATTCAGATTTTTAATCTACTTGGTTTACCAATTTGGACTCTTGTTATATATACATGTACATGCAGTGTTTTACAAGTTTCCAATTTATAATTTGTACAGTTTCATAAAACTAACAACTTTACAACAAAATTAACAACATGAACTATATATACCAAAAGCATGTTACAATATATATCTTAAACCATCACAAATTGACTAACAAGACTTTTTATTCAGTTTTCTTTCATTTTTTCTTGAAATACATCAATAAACATCTTGCTTCCATTGCTCCCCATGTTATGATATCAGTTCTTTTGACCTTTGACTTATGTTGGTAATTATTTGAAATGGATAAAGGAGTATGTTCAGGAATGGCTGAAATCAGCCCCATATTTGCACAAATTGTCAACTTTGTACCATCTCAATAAATTTTATGTAATTCAGTCATTAGATAACCAAACTTTATATATTTAATTGATTCCACATGCTGACAACATTAAGCATGTCATGATTATTATGATGTCAGAAACGTGCTGAAAACTCCAAAAATATCAATATTTGAATCATTTTGGAGGGTTTATAAGAGGTTTTTCTTGAAATTAGTATAGAGCGCATTCGTTGACAACATTTAAATTCTTTGCCTATCTATTTGTCTTTCAAAAATTAGCATTTCATCACAAAATTGTTTTTGTCTTGGAGTGATTTTTAACCCAAAATGGCCTAAAATTGCCAAAAAATCTATAAATCATCAAATCATACAGTTTCTACCTCAGTTTTCTCCATTCTCCTGAATGTTTTGAACCTAGTTTTTCTTAGTCCTTAAGTTACAGCATTTTAAAACATATTTGCCAGTAATTTCAGAAAGTTCACTTGGAGTTGAAATTTTGGGCCAATTTGGGTTCTAACTGAACCTACTCCTTTGTGATTGGTCTAATTACCTAATATCTTGAGAAGTTGCAATCCATTTAACAGTTTTAGCCAAATAAGCTGGTCTGTTATTCCTTTAACTTTCTGAATAACAGTAGCACTTAAGAATCAACTTCTAATGGTTAAAATATATGAATCATTACATTGTTTAAACTAGATGCTCCAAGACAACCTGACTTTCTCAGCATCTTACTTAGATGTTATACTGTGGTTTCATTTCGTGGAGTATCAATCTTTGTGGTTTCTGTGGATGGGGCTGTCCAATAAGTTTAGGAAGTTAAACATTGCTTAGAATGATGCATATTTCAGAATCTATGAAATTAAAGAACCATCAAGACCCTTCAGATTTTTCTCTAATGTTTTTCATACTTACTGAGAACATTCTACAAGAAACAATAAAACAAATGAAGACTTCCCTATTTAGAAACAGACTTAATCGTGTGAAAATCAACATTCAGATCATAAAACATTGATTTCTTCTTCCAGGAAAATAATGGCCTCCACTTCAATAGATAAGAGGAGTTGTGGATATTAGGAAACAATATGTACACTAAAGAAATGGTCTGTTTACAATTTGAAACTCTTATTTTTGTGCACATTTTCATTTTAAAACATTTCATTTTTCTTCCAGGATAACAATGGCCTCCACCACATGCAGTATATGTATACAACAGAAGAAGACATCAGACCCTGCTGTGTATTGCCCCCAGTGTAGTGACCTGATGTGTCGATCCTGTAGTGATACCCATAACCAAGCTGACAAGACCCGAAACCATGAAGTCATGTCGTACAAAGACTATCAGAAGTTACCACCCTTTATACTGAATACCAGCATGAACTGTTCCAAACATCAACACATGTATGAAGAATTCTGCAGAATGCATGATGAACTAGCTTGTAAAGAATGTAAGAGAAGATTTCACAGGAGATGTAAAGAGGTCCTTAAGATACAAGATGTTGTGTACAATGTCAAAGATTCAGTGCTGTTTACCGATACTTTCTCTGAGATTGAAGACCTGTGTGGAAATTTAAAAGACATTTTTGAAGATCGCAATAAAAATATAAAGCAGTTAAAGATTTGTCACAAGGAGATAGAAAAGACCATAGAAAACAAATTTGACAATATTATTGAACACTTAAAAAAGCTAAAAGATCAGACAATTTTGAAATTAAATTCTGCGTATACTGAACTGAGTAATGAAATGTTGAATACATCAGAAATAATTCATTCAGAAGAAGAGAAACTAAGTGAAATCCTTGATCAGAAAGACAGCTTCACAAAGCATGCTACCAACTACCAAACCTTTATCGGGCTAAAAGAAATAGAGAAGATGCTACAAAAAATGAACATTAAGCTAAATAAACTTTCTGGCAATGACAAACTCAATCAGTACAACATTGAACTTAAAACAGATGAATCCATTGAAGATATTGTTTGTGGTATTCAGTCCCTAGGAGACATCAGAGTCACAAAGAGTCCTTCAGCTGTGTCTATACATAAGACTGGAGCCAGATATCTAGAGGCTGTGAAAGAGGTCCAGACACCAGCACCTGTACAACTCCACCTTCAACAAAAGATTGATCTTGATGGTGGTCAGTATTACAGAGGCTGCTGTTCCTTACCTAGTGGACTCATAGTGATTGCTGATGCTGGTGATTTTAATGATGATAATTGTAAAGTTTGTATTTATTATCCAAATGGATTAAGAAGATCCACCATCAAGTTTAATGAGAAAGTATATGATGTGACACCAGTAGATGATCACCATATTGCTGTGTCACATCCTATGTCTGGCACTATCTCCATCATAGATATTAATAAAGGTTTTATCAATAAAGGTAAGGTGGTTAGAACATTGAACATAGATGGAGTAGTAAGAGGTTTGTGTTGTAGAGGTAGAGATATAGTGTGTTGTGTGCAACGTAAAGGTCTAGTCAGAGTGAACATTGACAGTGGTAAGGTAGAGATGGTGGTGGAGGATGAGAGTGTTGATTGGTCATCACATGTAGAGGTAAGCAACAGCCTTATATGTTACACATGTCCTAATACAGACACAGTGACTGTACTGGATACTCAGTACAATGTTATCTTTACATACAAAGACCAGGCAGTACTTGAGGATCCTACAGGTGTGACAATAGATGACCACAGCAACATCTATGTCACAGGGCACTTGTCTGACAATCTAGTGATCCTCTCTCCTGATGGTAAGTCTTGTCATCAGTTACTATGTAAGGATGATGGACTGGATTGTCCTACTGATGTACACTGTGGTAGGGGAACAGAAAAGACACTGATGGTGGTTAATGAGGATGGACCTGCTTTTCTATACTCTATGAAATAAATAGATAAAGTATCAAGAACATGTCCAATTGAGTACTGGATAGAAATAGGCAAGTTTTTATTTACCTAAAAAGACGTCTAGTGGGGTAACACAAGGTAAGTACAAATTTGGAGGAGGGATAGATGGGTGACATCTTGAGTATTTGCCTTCTCATGAGGTTTTTGATTACATGATTCCCAGGCCATTTTAAAGGTGATTACTTGATTACAAGAGCAAATATTTAATGATTATTAGATTACCAAGGTTTAAATTATTGATTACTTGATTCCCATTGGGAAAAAGTTTTTGATTACATTAATAAAAAATATATGATTATTTTATTACTTTGGTAAAAAAATGCTGATTACTTGATTCCTGGTACCCCCCATGAGGAGCCCCGAGTATGAATCTGTAAAGCAAAGAGAGTATTTGTGCCCGAGTGCTGATTTTTCCTTTACATTAAATATTCATTAACATTGTATTCCGAACATTAATCTATCCACCCATAGATAGCTTCTTATTCTGCTTAAGAAAATACATATTTAGTTTATCATTTTAGTTCTGTATTAATATTTAAAGAAAAAACATCTTATGTATCCAAAGACTTTTCTACAAGTATTGTATGTTCTTGAACTTAATCTATTTTGTTTGAGTTGATTTTCACTTTATCATAATTGATAAATAACCATCAAATATATCATAAAATTGTTTAAGAAATGATTAGAATTGACAATTTTATATTTGAAAGATGAGCCTGTTATGATTATTTTTCAAATTTAATACCTTATTCCATTCCACACGCATATTGCTTATATGAACCCATTATTGTTATATCTTACCATTTACTTATGTAAAATACATTTAAATATAATTTCTATGCATACCAATAAATTCTGGAATTTAATTCTTAATAGGTACAAGGACTTATTTTTTATTTTTTGTTTTCAATATATGTAGAACTTTCAAAATAACAACACATCTTGTAAATTTCTCTATGGATGCTAATTATGCATAATTGTAGAAAATCATTATAGGGAGCACAGCTTGTAGCGGGGAGCTCTACGTCAAGTTCCCCCCAAAAACTTTGCCTAATGCTGATATTGATTTTTTTTCGTTAGGATATGCTTCTCTTTTACATTCAATTGCCCCAAGCATCTCGTCTTAAATTGAACGTCCTAGACAATGAACCAATAATAAAAATAACTATGATGATTTCAGATTATATAATCACTACATCGATTCAAAATCAAATCTTTTTTATTTGTTCTTTAAAAAATGATTACCATGACACTTTAAACAAGTTAACTTTATATGTCTTCTGTTCCAAATAATCAAAATATTTCATTCAAGTAACTCGGAAATTTACCAAAACTAAACAAATGACTAGTCCAAAACAAATGTTTTAGTATCAAAGTGTCCACGTCTTTGCGGGAATGGGGTTCTTTAGATGCAATATTTTGATTTCTAATAGATTTTATTCCTCAACTGATGTGTGAACCTCCGTCATATTAGAGCTATCTGTTCTGTTTCATGCTGTAATGTGAAGAGTTTTTTTCACATGTATGTACAAAAAAAATATATGTCAACCTTTAACTATTAGAATTATGCTGTGCTCGCAGTTAGGCAGTGCCTATTTCATATTACATGTATTTATTGTTCAATAAAATTTAAAGAATTGTATTTCTCTATATAATGTATATTGACTGGGTTGGTCATTAATGTGGGCTTCTTCATTTCAATCTCACAAAAAAAAGACCAAAAACTTAGCCCTTGCCCAATCTTGTAGAGCAATATTCAAAATACAAATTATATTATTGTATGTTTGAACTCAGTTCTAACAATTAATCATACCTGCTTTTTATTCCCTAATTGTAAATGTTTATCCTAGTAATTAATATTGTTAGTAAATTGTAATTTGTTTATTACATTTATTACTGAATTCAAAATACCCAATAAAAACATTTTGTTATCTTTTGTATCTTATTCATTTGAAAGTGAATTCACTACATTTAACACAGTTGAAGAATGAAACCAAAGTTGTTTTTATCTTTAAACTTCTAAATTTTGTCTACAAAAACATTGTGCCAAGCGAGCAACACTTTTTTAACTGTGTCCAACATGTGTCCTCTATAGAAGAATCATCAGAGATGTTGTAGACAAAGAGTAATAAAGAAATGGAGCAGTTACACAGGACAGCTAATCCCCTTGCCTGTTACATTAAAATGTAAGTCTTAGTGACCTATTCTGGAACAAATGTTAATTACTTACTATCCAAGATATACCCATATACCAAATATCATTCCTCTACCACTTTCAGCTGAGATATAAATCTCAACAAATATTTGGTCAGTGGGTACATATTGGATAGTAACCAGCATTTGTACAAAAATAGGCTACCTTGACCTAGATTTTCTTTATGAATGACTCAGGTTCAAGGTTTGGTTAAGGTCCATCTATCTCATCAACTGCAAGCGATAGAGAGATGATATTGGGTCAGCTTGTACATCTTGGAGAGTAACCAACATCTATACCAAAACTTGAAGAATCAATCTCAAATGTCCCAAATGTCCATATGAGGAGACAAAACAAGGAAGACATACCAAAAAAATTGAAAGATCGCAATAGTCAAATGAAGGGTTAAACCAGGTTTTGAGGCACGCCAAACCTCCCTCTTCCATTGTGATCTTTGGGTCCGAACATAAGTTTTTAAATCAGTTTTTTATAGATCAGTTAGTTTATAGAGGCTGGTGGTCAGACAACAAGATGAAGGCTTCAGGTGTGAGTGGCTACATTGTAAATATGTTTAATTTGGTTGCTGGACTTTATCAATACAATAAATGTGTAAACCTTCATGTATCCTTGATTTTATTTCTGCAGTTTTTCAGTTTATATATTCAGGAATTTTTATCTACTCGGAATAAGTAACCAGCACCCATACCAAAATTAGGTCACCTTGACCTACATTTTCTGCATGAATGACTCAGAAGAAAGTTTTGGTTAAGGTCCATATCTCAGCAACTGTAAGTGATAGAAAGATGATATTGGGTCAGTGGGTACATCTTGGATAGTAACCAGCATTTGTACCAAAATAAGGCTACCTTTACCTAGATTTCCTTTATGAATGACTCAGGTTAAAGTTTTGGTTAAGGTCCATCTATCTCAGCAGCTGCAAGCGATAGAGAGATGATATTGGGTCAGCTTGTACATTTTGGATAGTAACCAGCATCTATACCAAAATAAGGTCACCTTGACCTTCATTTTCTGCATGAATGACTTGGGTGAAAATTTTGATTGAGAAATTAACATTTGTTCCATATTTAGGTCACATCCCCTGACTTATACCTCCAAGGGTTAGTCTGGATTTGAAAACTTTTGGAAACGCCTTTAGAAGATTTTATATTACTCATAGATCTTTTTACCTCTGGAAATTTCATAGAAACGCCGGAAGTTTACAAAATAATCTTTAACTTTGGCACATTTTTACATTTTCTAAGAGTGAAATACTATTTTCGCGTCTTTATTAGACAAATTGGCCTTCCAGAATCTATGTAGATTTTTACGTAATTCATATTTAACCATTGTGTTAACTTTGTTCTATGGAACTATTTCTATGTGTAGGGATTCATGTACATTCCATTTAAATCAAGTTAGTCGGCTGACGCATAATCGATGACTCATCACTGATAGAAGTTTTTATGCCGGGAAATATAAAATATAACTTTCTTTTATTATTGTAATCCTATTTTTAGACTGCTGGCAAGTAATTAAATAGACTGTAAAAGTTGTAAGCTTAAGTGATGGGACTGCCGGCCATCAGGGATTTGCCAGCTTTAATGCTTCTATATAAGGCGGGAAGCACTTCAAGATGGCATATTGCATCTGACTCTCAAGCTTTTCACATCACTGAAACCAAATAATCCAACTTTGCTATTAAACCTTAAGCCAGGTACAGGTCCTGATAGATTTAAGAAGAATATTTAGGGAATAATACCAAAAGTTATTTAAAGAAAGAATAGTCCTACAATATAATTTATACAAAGCCCCATTTCCAATTGAAAGTCATTCAACCTAAGAAAGATGTCCATTGTTTACTTCCGTTTTGAATATACCATATTTTACCTAAAGATTAAAAAAGAATTAATGAGAAACGTACGTTATAGACTGTCAGATGCTGCGATGTCCCACCACACCGACGAACCACCTTATATATATAAGCAGCACTGGTTTTATTGGGGAAAAGGAAAGGCAACATCCTGCATTTTTATTGTTACAACATTTCATTGAATGCTGTTGAATAACATTATACTAATTAAATGAACTCATGATAGCAGATTTATACAAAACAATATTTATTGAAGAGAATCTTTATTTATTGCCCCTACTGAAGACCACCCGTCCGTTTATTACAATATTAATGTAATGGGCAATTAGGTTAGCTGTGCGACTGCTCCAGGAAGGAGAGGCAGGTAAAAGCTGTGTACTAAATTTGAATCAAACCCCTTCAGTAGAAGCTGAGAAAACTGTTACGAAAGTTATAACTGGACAGACAAGGTGATTGAAATATTGCCCTCTCTCTTACTAGTTGGGAATAAAAAAAACTATGGTTCCCCAAAACACTGTAGAATAAAGATTTATAGGTTTATAGCAAAACCTGTAGAAACATGGAAAATGAACAATAACCAAAAAAAAGAGTTAATTAATATACATTGCTCTGCAATTTAGTACCAGGTTACACAAAGCAAATTCTACTTGCAAAATTCTTTTAATATATCGGACCAACGCCTGTATGTGTTATGTACATAAAATGTATTAAAATGTATTAAATTATATTAAATCATATTCAACTAAATAATCTTTGATACAAATTTTACTTTATATAGCCTATCAATGCATGCATTTAAATGTAACTCTGCAGATAAGACAAAAATTTAGTTTAATAAATTTCAAACCCATATCTTTTGTTATGATCCTGTTATCATATAATCAATAGTATCTGTCAATAAACCTGATGGTAAATCTGTGAATATGCCAGAAATTTAAAGTTTATTCTGACTCAAGATCTTAGTCCACGAGAAAAAAAAGTAAAATTCAAGACTTGGTAAGTGAGAATGTACTTATATTTTCCACTTAAAAGTTATGCTGCATGTAATCAGTCTGTGTGTGATTTTTCTCTTATACCCAGATCATGAAGTCCATAATAGCCACCATTTTACTAAAAAACTTTAACCTAGTCTATGTGGCATGAAATAAGGCAAACCTGTTCCTTTCTCTCCAATCGCAGGCAAATGTTAGTTTTTATAATTGTCATAGTGTATCTTTGCATTAAATATTAATTTTTTTGTGTGTGTCTTTTCATGTCATGCTTAATATCAAAATAATCAATGTTGTAACAATGTATATAATACTTTAATATTTTTTATACAATTTTCATCAACCAAAAGGTTTTATATATTTTTACTTTAATTGTTTGCATTAGTTTTCTCACAATTTTCTGGTATTTTATAAGATTCGGATTAAGGCAAGAACGGTTGATCCCCTTGACAATTTGTTGGTTTCCTTTGTAGATTGTTTAAGGATTTTCCGCCTTTCTTTATTTCCAATACGTCTGAGCGTTTAACATCAATATTTGGATGTTGTGTGTGGCCCTAACCAGTTCTCGTTCTGCCTTGGCTTTAAGGGGCAACTGCTTGCCTAGAGTGCTTTTTATTTTGTACTTTATTCACTTTTGCTTTTTCACATTTTGAGGGTGAACAAGTGTTCATATTTTTCACTGTATTTTTATGTGCATGATGTTTACAAGTAATTTTTAGGTTAGTTAAGGTCCAACTCCTGCCAGGTTTATATGAACTTGGAAAGGCAATGATCAAATTAATTGCACTGGTGCAATTTGTCAAATGTTCCACTCTATGGCTATACATTACACTATATGGCAGTGCTCCTAATATACAGGAGGAACATACCTGACAAACAAACAAACAAAAATCAGTTCAATTAGACAAACTTGTCAAAACTTAGTAATTCATATCAATTTTTAATCCATCTTTTCCTCTGTTTTGAGCTTTCAATTTGTATCTCGATTTTTTAATCCGTCGCTAAGGCTTTTTTGTAAAAGGTGCTAACATAAGTTTTTTAAATCAGTTTTTTTAAGATCAGTTAGTTTATAGAGAGCATGATTGGTGGTCAGACGCCAAAATGTAGGCTTCAGGTTTTTACTGCTCTGTGAATGGCTTATGTTTAATATGGTTACTGGACTTTATCAATACAATAGATATGTGAACCTTCATGTATCTTTGATTTTATTTCTGCAGTTTTTCAGTTTATGTATTCAGATTTTTAATCTACTTGGTTTACCAATTAGGACTCTTGTTATATATACATGTACATGCAGTGTTTTACAAGTTTCCAATTTATAATTTGTACAGTTTCATAAAACTAACAATTTTACAACAAAATCAACAACATGAACTATATATTCCAAAAGCATGTTACAATATATCTCTTAAACCATCACAAATTGACTAACAAGACTTTTTATTCAGTTTTCTTTCATTTTTTCTTGAAATACATCAATAAACATCTTGCTTCCATTGCTCCCAATGTTATGATATCAGTTCTTTTGACCATTGACTTATGTCAGGAATTATTTGAAACGTATAATACCCCCTTCACATATACGAGATTTCCTTGCGAGTTCTTAAGAGTTTTCAACTCGTATTCGATCGCAAAGACTCGTAAATCACTATTTGTTACTCGTAAACAGGTCTTTCTAGCTCGTGTGCAATCGTAAGAACTTGTGAAAGTTTTACGAGGATTTTTGACATGTCAAAAATCCTCGTAAGACTTTTACGAGTTGAAAAAGCAACAATGTCATAATATAACTCGTAAACGCATCGCAAATAACTCGTAAAGAACTCGTAGAGATCGTAAATGACTCGCCTTGACTCGTAACTAACTCGGGAAGACCTCGCAAAGCAATTCTTTTACGAGTGGTTTGCGAGTAAGTTACGATATCATTTCCAATATTGCAATTCACTTGTAAAGACGTCATAAAGGCACCGTATTTATGATCGTAAACATTTCGAAAATAAAATTTGTATCGTCTCTGGAGGGGAGTGCGAAAAATTTCCGCACTTCTGACGAAATCGTGACAACTCGGAAATAAATCGTAAAAGGTTGGTAGAAAATCTCTCAAGAACTCGTAAAACTATAATTTTTTTAAATCGTAACAACTCGTAATAGAATATCGTATATGTGAAGGGGGTATAAAGGAGTATGTTCAGGAATGGTTGAAATCAGCCCCATATTTGCACAATAATATAAAATATTATAATATTGTAATATTAAACCTCTTTCTTCTCTTAAGACACCTAATTGTCACACCTGTTGGTGTCATTTATATCTAATTGATAAAGGTACCGCTATTCTGAATTTGAGTATAAGAAACAATAAAACAAATGAAGACTTCCCTATTTAGAAACAGACTTAATCGTGTGAAAATCAACATTCAGATCATAAAACATTGATTTCTTCTTCCAGGAAAATAATGGCCTCCACTTCAACAGATTAGAGGAGTTGTGGATATTAGGAAACAATATGTACACTAAAGAAATGGTCTGTTTACAATTTGAAACTCTTATTTTTGTGCACATTTTCATTTTAAAACATTTCATTTTTCTTCCAGGATAACAATGGCCTCCACCACATGCAGTATATGTATACAACAGAAGAAGACATCAGACCCTGCTGTGTATTGCCCCCAGTGTAATGAGCTGATGTGCCAATCCTGTGGTGAAAGCCATGACCAAGGTGACGAGACCAGAAATCATGAAGTCATGTCGTACAAAGACTATCAGAAGTTACCACCCTTTATACTGAATACCAGCATGAACTGTTCCAAACATCAACTCAAGTACGAGGAATATTGTAGAATGCACGATGAACTGACTTGTAAAGAATGTAAGAGAAAATTTCATTCAGGATGTAAAGAGGTCCTTAAGATACAAGATGTTGTCTACAATGTCAAAGATTCTGTCCTGTTTACCGATACTTTCTCTGAGATTGAAGACTTGTGTGGAAATTTAAAAGACATTTTTGAAGACCGCAATAAAAATATAAAGCAGTTAAAGATTTGTCACAAGGAGATAGAAAAGACCATACAGAACAAATTTGACAATATTATTGAACACTTGATAAAGCTGAAAGATAGAAAAATTTCTGAGTTAAATTCTGTGTATACTAAACTGACGTATGAAATGTCGAATACATCAGAAATAATTCATTCAGAACAAGAGAAACTTTGTGAAATCTTTGAACAGAAAGACAGCATCACAAAGCATGCTACCAACTACCAAACCTTTGTCAGCCTGAAAGAACTGGAGAAGATGGTACAAGAAATGAACAATAAGCTAACTAAACTTTCCGACAATGACAAACTCAATCAGTATAAAATGGAATTTAATATAAATGAATCCATTGAAGATATTGTTAGTGGTATTCAGTCCCTAGGAGATATCCAAGTCACCAAGAGTCCATCAAATGTATCTATACAAAACACTGGAGCCAGATATCTAGAGGCTGTAAAAGAGGTCCAGACACCAGCACCTGTACGACTCCACCTTCAACAGACCATTGAACTGGATGGTGGTCATTATTACTTTGGCTGCTGTTCCTTACCAGGTGGACTCATAGTGATTGCTGATAATTGTAAAGTTTGTATTTATAATCTAAATGGATCACTTAGATCCACTATCAAGGTTAATAAGAGTGATGGAGTATATGATGTGACACCAGTAGATGATCACCATGTTGCTGTGTCACATCCTGACTCTGGTACTATCTCCATTATAGATGTTAATAAAGGTTTTATTAATAAAGGTAAGGTAGTTAGAACATTAAACGTAGAAAGAGGAGTAGGAGGTTTGTGTTGTTGTGGTAGAGATATAGTGTGCTGTGTGTCAGGTAAAGGTCTCGTCAGAGTGAACATTGACAGTGGTAAGGTAGAGACATTGGTGAAGGATGAGGGTGTTGATTATCACTCACATGTAGAGGTAAGTAACAGTCTGATATGTTACACATGTCCTGATACACACACAGTAACTGTACTGGATACTCAGTACGATGTTCTCTTTACATACAAAGATAAGGCAGTACTTGACGACCCTACAGGTGTGACAATAGATGATCACAGTAATATCTATGTCACAGGGTGGGGATCTCACAATCTAGTAATGATCTCTAGTGATGGTAAGTCATGTCATCAGTTACTAGGTGAGGATGATGGACTGAATAATCCTACTGCTGTACATTATGATAGGGAAACAAAGACATTGGTAGTTGTAAATAATCCGAGAAGAGCTTTTATATACTCTATTGGTTAAGTCTGTGTCTGTTGGTTGCGTAGTGAGTATTGTGAACCTAATGCTGGACTAAAATATAAGATAGATCCAGCTTTCATCTACTCTATTGGTTAAGTCTGTGTCTGTTGGTTGTGTAGTAAGTATTGTGAACCTAATGCTGGACTAAAATATAAGATAGATCCAGCTTTCATCTACTCTATTGGGTAAGTCTGTGTCTGTAGGGTGTGTAGTGAGTATTGTCTGATAGCTGTAGTTTGTAACAGAGAGTGGTTAGTATAGTAAATCTACTACTGAACATATACAATGGGCAAGAAAATTTTAAATATCTTATAAATCTATGTATGATAGCCATAGGTTGTGTGACAGTGTTGTAAATAGAGTAAGAAAAATGAATGATAGGATTGCTGAATAGAAGTTCATAGATATTGGCATGTTTTATCAATTTTACAAAGATTCATTTTATACTTCGATCAAATCCAAATCACTTGTCAAAATATTGGATATTAAAAAATCCACTTGAAAAAATCAATGTCAAATTTTACTGCATGACTATTACTTTGTATATTATATGTATACTGTCACATGAGAATAAATTGTAAGTTGCTGGATCATTGTATTAATGCAAATAAATTCCAGGGTTGGCAAAAACCCGGGTTTCAAGAGTATTTCCCAGCCCAGTGGAAAATACTGGGAAAACCTGGGTTTTACTGGGAAATACTGGGCATTACTGGGTAATAAGTTTTTTTCTTATTAAACTATCATTAAAAACCTACATGTACATAACAATCAGTATCAATGTCCATGTACACTTTTAACGTAAAAACTAAATCAGAACACAATTAAAAACAAACAGACATGTTAACTCTCCCGTTTTCACCGGGAGACTCCCGGTTTCAAGACTCTATCTCCCGCCTCCCGATTTGTGCCTAAAATCTCCCGGTTACCGATTTTCTATTAAAAAAAATAAATTGTCTATAGAAAAGTCACGAAAATCGTCATTTTGATTTTCCTTGGGGGCAGTGTTAGAAAGATCATATGCAATTAATTACTTGTTGATTTAATAATAAGTGATTCCACCTGTCACCCCAGGCTAATTAACGAAGCCATATCAAGCTTTCAGTGTTAATTGTCAAATTGACAAGGTATAACCCCTAATTAGACACCTTACACATCGATCATTGCCGACATGACAGGCAATTATGTGAAGTTGAGTTATGTCCCTTTAAAAAAAGGTAAATTTGATTATTGGATATTTTTCCAATATACTTTAGTTTTTTTACTTTAAATTATGCAAAGAAATATATAACATTTGGATTAATGGAACAATTTTGAAACATTTTACCAGTAAAAATATTATTTTTGTACTTTTATTTTATTATATTTACCTTAGTTATCAAATACAATTTTACAAGCACTTTTATATACAAAAATGTAAAGGTGAAAAACTCAAAGATTTATGATTCTGCTGAAAAATATGGTAGAATTATTACTAAAAATAAGAAACTTATGATCTGCTGATAATGTCAGTCTAAATAAAAAACATGCATAACAGCAAAAATGCTTAAAAAATCCTGGTATTAATTAAAATTTGCAATCATTTTGCGGTTTTAAATGACACTCCGGTATGTCGATAAAAATCTCCCTGAGAGGTTGTCTGAAAAGTTAAAAATCTCCCTGAGAGGCCCTCTGAAAAGTTAACATGTCTGAAACAAATCTTTTTAGTGAGATATTGAAATATAATTAAAAAGATACAGTATATATAGATGAATTATACATGCATAGAAATGCCAAAGGATCTATGAACTTACTAGATATGGCCTTATACAAGTTCATTGTTTGTTTAAATGCATGTATGTTATAAATACACAAGCCCTACCTACATGTATTAACAATAAGACAAAATTTGATTACTAATCCTTATTCAATCTTAACATGTATATGGTTTCACAAATTTGTTTATTGCCTGGGGTTTTTATAAATAATTAGCAGATACATGTATGATTAAACTGTGTATTGTCATTATTGTTAAAACTGTAATGACAATCAGTGAAAAAATTATAGCAAAAAAGTAGTGCAAATAAACAAATTATTGAAATAATGCATGAATGGTTAATGTTTTATTTACTATCAAATACCAATCATGAATTTTATAGACGAGGAACACTTTAGAAGCATAAAATATTATTAGATATAATTTTTTTCATGAAAAAATTCTTATTACCCAGTATTGCCCACTTTGACAATTTTAAGGGTATAATCCCGGGTTTTCCCGGGTGGGAAAACCCGGGCGGTCAATACTTTGCCAACCCTGATAAATTTAGTTCAGTTTAATTCAAATCTAATCATTTAGCTGAAGATGTAGTTTAATTATGCACATTGTGTGTTCTTTTGAATTTTATTTGTCTTGTAAGTATTTTTTTTTTTGTTTTAACAACATCCATATCAGCAAAAAATAAATGTTTGTTTCCTGCTAGTAAGCGTTAAAAATAGGGAAGGGAGCTAATTTTTTTTAAATTACTTAAATCAATGGGGAAGAAACATCAAGTTTAAAGTGCTTGTTCAAAACTATCTAATAAAATCTTTATGGTATGTTTACTGGGAAGAAAAAAGGGGAAAAAAGGAAAGCAGGAAACAGATGTAATTTTTTTCTGACAGCCAAATATATCAAATATTTTTAAGCAATTATTGAATTGATCTTGTCAGTTTATTTTATCTAATTTTAGACTTCATGTTGTAAATAACATATCTTTTCAATTACTCAATAGACACTATCAAAATGATTGTGAATGTAGCATGTTTTCTATCTGGGGATGACAACATGTTTTTTAAGTTAAAGCATATCTTAATATCTGCTTTATGTAAGAACTGTGATTGTAAAGAAATTCAAACAATTTCTAAATATTAATGAATTGAAAATAATCAGTAAAACATTATTTTTTATCTTATCAATGTATATTAGAGGAATAATTACTTGACTGCAATCCTAATTGGTGAATAGTTCTTGATTAAAAGGAGTTTATTTCTTGATGAAACTCACCAGCATGCAAGACCTTGACAATGACTTCTGCAGGGTAATTTGAAAAGACAGACATTTGTATTTTGTGCATTTCATCAAATTTACATGTGCAAACATTTAAAATATTTTATATATGGGAATGTAATTATATAGACTGAATGCAATTTTTTGCAGTTTTATGGTAGCGCCCCATGTTAATAAACTGTTAACACAGAGACATGTCTCGCCTGTCGCAACTGAACACAGTATAAAATGAAGTAAAAATCCTCCTTAAACTGATCTTAACTGATGCTTAAGCAGATGCATACCAAATATAAATGGTGAACCATAACTGCTTTATATAAAACACTCATGACATAAGTAAAAAGTTGTTTTGGTTGGTTAAAGCTGTTTAAGCCTTTGAGTTGCCCAGGAAAGTCAGCTGTATAAGCAGAAATCCGAGTGAATGAGGAAACTTTGATCTTGGGCAGGTACTTTTTTACACTCTGATGTATTAAACCCCAAACAAGGTGTTGAACCAAAATATTTGTTGGATGGTTGACAGTGATTTGTTTCACAAGCTCAATAGACAAACTCTTAAGACAATGCATGCAAAGTTTCAAAGCAATCCCTTCATTGGTTTTAGAAAAGATTTTAAAGAAAAGCTAAATGGGGAGTGGAGGTGGACAATCAGAAGATGTACCTAATGTTTAATACAATGAAAAGAATTATTTATTTCAAGTTCTTGTCCAACAATAAGGTATTAACTATGAAACAATTCACCGTGTACAAATATAGTTTATAATATGAAGATAAATTATACATACCCAATTAAGATACCTTTATAACCTTGATCTAATATCTGACCATAGTATCAATAGGATTATCTGTCTAGTAAGGTAGAACATGTCCAATGTATCAGCTTATACTCAGATTACAACTGTTTGCTTTGACTGTCAATTTATACTGAGATGGTCATATCATTTACTGATAGTGTTCATTATTAGATATGAAGCTGATTTTACAGAACCTTTATTATAACTTGAACCATTATCTAATTTTTTGCTATAAATTGTTTTAGTGTAATAATACACAAAAATATCTTGCTCTAAGATCCAGAACAAATACCAAATTCTTAAGCTACCTAATACAGTAACCATTTTTACAAATTGTTCTTCCGGTTTCGGAAATATAACAGAAACCCCAAGATCATTTGCATAGCAGGCTTTCCACATTGGACTTTATTCTGTTCATTAGAAGACTTGCTATGATAAGTAAGCACAATAAAAGATTTTTTTTGAAATTCTGCTGCAATTTACTTTAAATTGATTGGTTGTTGTTTTTTATTGGCTCCGATTTTAAAAACATTATACAAAGTGTGGAACAATTTATTTATTCTTTAAATTTCATATCTTGTCTTGTCTTTTGCTTAGCAGGCTTTCTACATCAATTTGTACTGTATTCTGTTCATTTGTTATGATTTCTTAAAAGCCAAAAGTTAGAACATGGTTTATAAATTTATATATAATATTTTTAATTTTGTAAAAGTAACAAGTTAATCAGTTGAGACCGAGATTTTCATCAAAAATCAAATAGTCACATGAACTTCTATCTTATCGTTACAAGCCAAGTTCAATCATAATAATAATAAAATAGGTCAATACTAAAGTTCATTTTTCAGTATCTCATCCTTTGGACTAATCATAACATTATCTCAACCAAAGTTCACAATAATTATCTTATTGTCAATAAAAATTGTCTATAAAAAGAAAGCAAACTCATAATTATTCATTCATTGAAAATTGAACACATTAAAAAAATTCTAACATTTTTGGGAATTTGCCATAACAATTACAGGTAAGTTGAGAATTCTGTTTATTTTTTATTAAAACTTAACAATAATTTGACTTCATTTTGGTGCATTTAGTAGTTGTTTTGTTGTTGTCTTCAACATCTGGGCTTGTCAACTTTTTTGAGTTATTATCGAATGTTGTGTTGATTCTATCACAGAAGATTATTTGGGTTTAATTTAGTGTTTCTCCTACAATAAAGTGTGACTTTTCTTACAGTGAGTGAGTGAGTGAGTGAGTTGGTGTTTTATGCCCGTGCAACGCTATATAGGTTATTTACAGGCGATGAACATGAAAAGGATGATAAAATGAACATGAAATGATGATGATAAATGAAATATGGGGATGGGGTGGGACACAAAGGAACGGTAAATTTTGAAGAACCACAGGAAAAGAGAAGAGTTGGGTAGGGGCGGAAAATTTAGCCTATGTGGTGCACTACTGGGCGGTCCACAAAGGGGTCTTTTACGTGCATGAAGCGTGGCATTCTCCACACACGTTGGCCCACTATGGTCGGCGGTCAGGGTTTCCGTATTATAGACCTGACAACCCCCGCGGACGAGGGCTACCCTATTCAGCCACCTAGGGTACACACTTGGTCGCTCTGTGGGCTGAGCACTGACCCGACGTCAGAATCCCAAGACCCTTAGTCGCCTCTTACGACAAGCTAGGCTCTGCTGCGGGCCTATTCGCCACCCGGGCCCCGCACGGGACTGTTTTCAAACAACATTAACTTATACTACTAATAAATGAACAAAATAAATTGAGTTGTTTTGGATATTCAGAAACAATATGTACACTGAAGAAATGGTCTGTTTACAGTTTGAACCTCTTATTTTTGTGTTCATTTACATTTTAAAACATTTCATTTTTCTTCCAGGATAACAATGACCTCCACATCATGTGGTATGTGTTTCAAACAGAAGAAGATATCAGACCCTGCTGTGTATTGCCCCCAGTGTAATGACCTGATGTGTCAATCCTGTAGTGATACCCATAACCAAGCTGACGAGACCAGAAGCCATGAAGTCATGTCCTACCAAGACTATCAAAAGTTACCACCCTTTATACTGAATACCAGCATGAACTGTTCCCAGCACCAATACAAGTATGAGGAATATTGTAGAATGCACGATGAACTGACTTGTAAAGAATGTAAGGGAAAATTTCATAGAAGATGTAAAGAGGTCCTTAAGATACAAGATGTTGTCTACAATGTCAAAGAGTCAGTGCTGTTTACCGATACTTTCTCTGAGATTGAAGACCTGTGTGGAAATTTGAAAGACATTTTTGAAGACCGCCATAAAAATATAAAGCAGTTAAAGGTTTTTCATAAGGAGATAGAAAAGACAATAGAGAACAAATTTGACAATATAATTGAACACTTAAAAAAGCGTAAAGATAGAACAATTTCTGAGTTAAATTCTGTGTATACTGAACTGACTAATGATTTGTCGAATACATCAGAAATAATTCATTCAGAACAAGAGAAACTTCGTGAAATCTTTGTACAGAAAGATAGCATCACAAAACAGATGAAACAATTGAAGATATTGTTTGTGGTATTCAGTCCCTAGAAGATGTCAAAGTCACAAAGACTCCATCAGCTGTGTCTATACAGAATACTGAAGCCAGATATCTAGAGGCTGTGAAAGAGGTCCAGACACCAGCACCTTTACAGCTCCACCTTCAACAGAAAATTGAACTGGATGATTATCATTTGTACAATGGCTGCTGTACCTTACGAGGTGGACTCATGGTGATTGCTGATTCTGGTGAATCTTATTTTGATAATTGTCAAGTTTGTATTTATAATCCAAATGGGTCAAGAAGATCCACCATCAAGTTTAATGAGAGTGATGGAGTATGGGATGTGACACCAGTAGATGATCACCATGTTGCTGTGACACATCCTGACTCTGGCACTATCTCCATCATAGATGTTAATAAAGGTTTTATTAGTAAAGGTAAGGTGGTTAGATCATTGAACATAGAAGGAGTAGTAAGAGGGTTGTGTTGTTGGGGTAGAGATATAGTGTGCTGTGTGTCAGGTAAAGGTCTCGTCAGAGTGAACATTGACAGTGGTAAGGTAGAGACTGTGGTGGAGGATGAGAATGTTAGTGATTACTCACATGTAGAGGTAAGTAACAATCTAATATGTTACACATGTCCTTATAATAACACAGTAACTGTACTGGATACTCAGTACAAAGTTATCTTTACATACAAAGATGAGGCTGTACTTGAAATCCCAACAGGTGTGACAATAGATGATCACAGTAACATCTATGTCACAGGTTGTGGATCTCACAATCTAGTAGTCATCTCCTCTGATGGTAAGTCTAGTCATCAGTTACTAGGTAAGGATGATGGACTGGTGTATCCTATTGATGTACACTGTGGTAGGGGGAAAAAAAAGACACTGATGGTGGTTAATGAGGATGGACCTGCTTTTCTATACTCTATGAAATAAATAGATAAAGTATTAAGAACATGTCTAATTGAGTACTGGATAGAAATAGGCAAGTTTTTATTTACCTAAAAAGACGTCTAGTGGGGTAACACAAGGTAAGTACAAATCTGGAGGAGGGATAGATGGGTGACATCTTGAGTATTTGCCTTCTCATGAGGTTTTTGATTACATGATTCCCAGGCCATTTTAAAGGTGATTACTTGATTACAAGAGCAAATATTTAATGATTATTAGATTACCAAGGTTTAAATTATTGATTACTTGATTCCCATTGGGAAAAAGTTTTTGATTACATTGATAAAAAATATATGATTATTTTATTTCTTTGGTAAAAAAATGCTGATTACTTGATTCCTGGTACCCCCCATGAGGAGCACCGAGTATGAATCTGTAAAGCAAAGAGAGTATTTGTGCCAGAGTGCTGATTTTTCCTTTACATTAATTATTCATTAACATTGTATTCCGAACATTAATCTATCCACCCATAGATAGCTTCTTATTCTGCTTAAGAAAATACATATTTAGTTTATCATTTTAGTTCTGTATTAATATTTAAAGAAAAAACATCTTATGTATCAAAAGACTTTTCTACAAGTATTGTATGTTCTTGAACTTAATTTATTTTGTTTGAGTTGATTTTCACTTTATCATAATTGATAAATAACCATCAAATATATCATAAAATTGTTTAAGAAATGATTAGAATTGACAATTTTATATTTGAAAGATGAGCCTGTAATGATTATTTTTCAAATTTAATACCTTATTCCATTCCAAACGCATATTGCTTATATGAACCCATTATTGTTATATCTAACCATTTACTTATGAAAAATACATTTAAATATAATTTCTATGCATACAAATAAATTCTGGAATTTAATTCTTAATAGGTACAAGGACTTATTTTTTATTTTTTGTTTTCAATATATGTAGAACTTTCAAAATAACAACACATCTTGTAAATTTCTCTATGGATGATAATTATGCATAATTGTAGAAAATTATTATAGGGAGCACAGCTTGTAGCGGGGAGCTCTACGTCAAGTTCCCCCCAAAAACTTTGCCTAATGCTGATATTGATTTTTTTTCGTTAGGATATGCTTCTCTTTTACGTTCAATTGCCCCAAGCATCTGGTCTTAAATTGAACGTCCTAGAAAATGAACCAAAAATAAAAATAACTACGATGATTTCAGATTACATAATCACTGCATCGATTCAAAATCAAATCTTTTTTATTCGTTCTTTAAAAAATGATTACCATGACACTTTAAACAAGTTAACTTTATATGTCTTCTGTTCCAAATAATCAAAATATTGAAATAATTATTGTGCCTCTCTGTTTTCATTTTAAACTTTGCTTTCTTTAGCAGAGTTTTTTTATACTTTGCTTTCTAGCAAGGCCACAATTAAACTGATTTCAATCCCAACATGTATTTTATATCTTAGATTTTATTCCCCAACTGAAGCATGGAACTCCGTCATATGAGAATCCATCTGTTCTGTTTATGTTGTAATGTGGAGAGTTCTTTTCACATGTATGTACAAAAAAATATTTGTCAATCTTTAATTATTAGTATTATGCTGTGCTCGTAGTTAGGCAATGCCTATTTCATATTACATGTATTTATTGTTCAATAAAATTTTAAGAAGTGTATTTTTGTCTATATAATGTATATTGACTGGGTTGGTCATTGGTCATTAATGTGGGCTTCTTCATTTCAATCTTACAAAAAAAGACCAAAAACTTAGCCCCTGCCCAATCTTGTACAGCAATATTCAAATTACAAATTATATTATTGTATGTTTGAATTCAGTTCTAACAAATAATCATACCTGCTTTTTATTCCCTAATTGTAAATGTTTATCCTAGTAATTAATATTGTTAGTAAATTGTAATTTGTTTATTACATTTATTACTGAATTGAAAATACCCAATAAAAACATTTTGTTATCTTTTGTATTTTATTCATTTGAAAGTGAATTCACTACATTTAACACAGTTGAAGAATGAAACCAAAGTTGTTTTTATCCTTAAACTTCTAAATTTTGTCTACAAAAACATTGTGCCAAGCGAGCAACACTTTTTTTTAACTGTGTCCAACATGTGTCCTCTATACAAGACTCATCAGAGATGTTGTAGACAAAGAGTAATAAAGAAATGGAGCAGTTACACACTACAGCTAATCCCCTCGCCCGTTACATTAAAATGTAAGTCTAGGTGACCTAATCTGGAACAAATGTTAATTACTATCCAAGATATACCCATATACCAAATATCATTCCTCTACCACTTTCAGCTGAGATATAGATCTCAACAAATATTTGGTCAGTGGGTACATATTGGATAGTAACCAGCATTTGTACCAAAATAAGGTCACCTTGATCTAGATTTTCTTTATGAATGACTCAGGTTCAAGTTTTGGTTAAGGTCCATCTATCTTATCAGCTGCAAGCCATAGAGAGATGATATCAGGTCAGCTTGTACATCTTGGGGAGTAACCAACATCTATACCAAAACTTGGAGAATCAATCTCAAATGTCCATAAGACGAGACAAAACAAGGAAGACATACCAAAAAAATTGAAGATTGCAATGGTCCTGACTTGGTACAGGCAATTCAAAAGAAATGGTGGGTTAAACCAGGTTTGAAGGCACACCAAACCTCCCTCTTCCATTGCGATCTTTGGGTCCGACCATAAGTCTTTAAATCAGTTTTTTATAGATCAGTTAGTTTATAGAGGCTGGTGGTCAGACAACAAGATGAGGGCTTCAGGTGTGAGTCGCTATATTGTAAATATGTTTAATTTGGTTGCTGGACTTTATCAATACAATAGATATGTAAACCTTCATGTATCCTTGATTTTATTTCTGCAGTTTTTCAGTTTATATATTCAGGAATTTTTATCAACTCAGAATAAGTAACCAGCACCCATATCAAATTTAAGGTCACCTTGACCTACATTTTCTGCATGAATGACTCAGAAGAAAGTTTTGGTTAAGGTCCATATCTCAGCAACTGTAAATGATAGAAAAATGATATTGGGTCAGAAGGTACATCTTGGATAGTAACCAATAAGGCTACCTTGACCTTGATTTTCTTTATAAATGACTCAGGTTCAAGTTTTGGTTAAGGTCCATCTATCTCAGCAGCTGCAAGCGATAGAGAGATGATATTGGGTCAGCTTGTACATTTTGGATAGTAACCGGCATCTACACCAAAATAAGGTCACCTTGACCTTCATTTTCTGCATGAATGACTTGGGTGAAAATTTTGATTGAATAATTAACATTTGTTCCATATTTAGGTCACCTCCCCTGACTTAAATATTGTAGTTTACCTCCAATGGTTAGTCTGGATTTTAAAACTTTTGGAAACCCCTTTAGAAATTACTCATAGATCTTTTGACCTCTGTAAATTTCATAGAAACAACGGAAGTTTACAAAATAATCTTTAACTTTGGCACATTTTTACATTTTTTTAAGAGTGAAATACTATTTTTGAGTCTTTATTAGACAAATTGGCCTTCCAAAATCTATGTAGATTTTTACGTAATTCATATTTAACCATTGTGTTAACTTTGTTCTACGGAACTATTTCTATGTGTAGGGATTCATGTACATTCCATTTAAATCAACTTAGTCGGCTGATGCGTAATCGATGACTCATCACTGATAGAAGTTTTTATGCCGGGAAATATAAAATATAACTTTCTTTTATTATTGTAATCGTATTTTTAGACTGCTGGCAAAGTTATTAAATAGACTGTAAAAGTTGTAAGCTTAAGTAAGGGGACTGCAAGCCATCAGGGATTTGCCAGCTTTCATGCTTCTATATAAGGCAGGAAGAACTTCAAGATGGCATATCGCATCTGACTCTCAAGCTGTTCACATGGCTGAAACCAAATAATCAGACTTTGCTATTAAGCCTTAAGCAAGGTACGGGTCCCGATAGTTTTAAGAAGAATATTTAGGGAATAATACAAATAGTAATTTAAAGAAAGAATAGTCCTACAATATAATTTATACAAAGCCATATTGAATATATCCCATTTCCAATGGAAAGTCAGTCAACCTAAGAAAGATTCCATTGTTTACTTCTGTTTTGAATATACCATATTTTACCTAAAGAATATTAAAAGAATTAATGAGAAACGTACCTTATAGAAAGAATTTAACGAAACTGTCAGATGATGCGATGTCCCACCACACCGACGAACTGCCTTATATATATACATGTATAAGCAGCACTGGTTTTATTGGGGAAAAGGAAGGCCAACATCCTGCATTTTTATTGTTACAATATTTCATTGATTGCTGTTGAATAACATTGTACTAATTAAATGAACTCATGATAACAGATTTATACAATACAATATTTATTGCAGAGAATCTTTATTTATTGCCCCTACTGAAGACCAGTTGAGGGAAGACCACCCGTCCGTCTATTACAATATTAATGTAATGGGCAAGTAGGTTAGCTCTGCGACTGTTCCATTTCTTGATTTACTACCCTTAAATAAAAAGCTACGCCGAGCGCAGCATGATACGACCGCAACAAGATGAACCCTGTACATTGGAGGCCCAATATGGATAGTCTATTGCTTTGGTCACATGCAGCCCATGGTGGACTTACAAAGCTTTTTTACACATGCATCCTATGGTGGACTTTAAAATGCATATTTCACACATATATATTTACAATAACATTTAATAGAAAAAAAATCTTATTTCTAAATTCATTGACATTTTTGACACAATTTAGCCCCTTTTGGCCCTTTTTAAAAAAAAGGTTAGGACCACAAACCCCAAATGCAATAAAAAGCTTCCTTCAGTGTATATAATCATCATATTTAAACTTCATAACAATTGGCTGGCCCACTACAGCTAAATTTCTTGTGTAAAACCATTTGCCTTGACCAACTTTTAAAAATGGCATTTTTTGCCCCTTCGACCCCTTATATCTCAAAAACAGTAAGATATATTGCAAATCTGATTGAATAATGCAGGCAGGGATTTTCACAAGGATTCCAATGAAAAAAAGATTTTGAAAATCGGACCACGAATAAAAAAGTTGATTTTTTGGGTGTGGCCCGTCTTTGGCCCCCTGTAGCAATGTAACGGTTCAATATAAATCAAAACCATTGACACATTTTGTTGACAGAATTTAATGAGGAATTCAATAAAAAAAGAATTTTCAAAATCTATTGAATAATAAACATTCTACAACAGTTTTGTCAATACACCCGTTTTAGCCCCTTTTGGCCCTTTTTTCCAAAACGGTAAGGGCCACCAACCCCAAATACAATAGGAACCTTCCTCTAGTGATTACAAACATCATATCAAAACTTCATAACAATTGGCTGGCCCAGTACAACTAAATTTTTGGTATAAAATTATTTGCCTTGACAAACTTTTAAAAATGGTGTTTTTGGCCCCTTTGACCCCTAATTTCTCAAAAACCGTAAGAGATATTGCAAATCTGATTGAAAAATGCAGGCAGGGATTTTCACAAGGATTCCAATGAAAAAAAGATTTTGAAAATCGGACCACAAATAAAAAAGTTGATTTTTTGGGTGTGGCCCGTCTTTGGCCCCCTGTAGCAATGTAACGGTTCAATATACATCAAAACCATTGACACAATTTGTTGACAGAATTTAATGAGGGATTCAATAAAAAAAGAATTTTCAAAATCTATTGAATAATAAACATTCTACAACAGTTTTGTCAATACACCCGTTTTAGCCCCTTTTGGCCCTTTTTTCCAAAACGGTAAGGGCCACCAACCCCAAATACAATAGGAACCTTCCTCTAGTGGTTACAAACATCATATTAAAATTTCATAACAATTGGTCAATTTTTTCTTAAGTTATCGCACGGAAACCAAATGTCCCCAGACGACGACGACAACGACGACGACGACAACGACGACGACATCGCCATAACATTATACGATCGCAAAAATTTTGCGGTCGTATAAAAAGTCAAGCCGGCTTGAATAACAGTAAGTTGATAACCAACTGACCAGGAAGGAGAGGCAGGTAAAAGCTGTGTACTAAATTTGAATCAAACCCCTTCAGTAGAAGCTGAGAAAACTGTTACGAAAGTTATAACTGGACAGACAAGGTGATTGAAATATTGCCCTCTCTCTTACTAGTTGGGAATTAAAAAAAAATATGGTTCCCCAAAACACTGTAGAATAAAGATTTATAGCAAAACCTGTAGAAACATGGAAAATGAGCAATAACCAAAAAGAGTTAATCAATAAACATTGCTGTGCAATAAAGTACCAGGTTACACAAAGCAAATTCTACTTGCCCGTAAATAACCATGAAATAATAGTTTTAAAAACATAATTCTTTTTAATATTTGGACCAACGCCTGTATGTATTATGTACATAAAATGTATTAAACTATATTCAACTAAATAATCTTTGTTACAAATTTTACTTTATATCGCATAGTTAATAATACATGCATGCATTTAAATGTGACAAAAATTTAGTTTAATAAATTTCAAACCCATATCTTTTTTATGATCCTGTTATCATATAATCAATAGTTTCTGTCAATATGCCAGAAATTTAAAGTTTATTCAAGATCTTAGTCCACGAGAAAAAAAGTAAAATTCAAGACTTGGTAAGTAAGAATGTACTTATATTTTCCACTAAAAAGTTATGCTGCATGTAATCAGTCTGTTTGATTTTTCTCTAATACCCAGATCATGAAGTCCATAATAGCCACCATTTTACTGAAAAACTTTCACCTAGTCTATGTGGTATGAAAAAAGGGAAACCTGTACCTTTCTCTCCAATCCCAGGCAAATGTTAGTTTTTATAATTGTCATAGTGTAACTTTGCATTAAATATTAATTTTTGTGTGTGTGTCTTTTCATGTCATGCTTAATATCAAAATAATCAATGTTGTAACAATGTATATAATACTTTAATTTAATATTTTTTATACAATTTACTAAAAAAAATTATCATCAACCAAAAAGTTTTATATATTTTTACTTTAATTGTTTGCATTAGTTTTCTCACAATTTTCTGGTATTTTATAAGATTCGGATTAAGGCAAGAACGGTTGATCCCCTTGACAATTTGTTGGTTTCCTTTGTAGATTGTTTAAGGATTTTCCGCCTTTCTTTATCTCCAATACGTCTGAGCGTTTAACATCAATATTTGGATATTGTGTGTGGCCCTAACCAGTTCTCGTTCTGCCTTGGCTTTTAGGGGCAACTGCTTGCCTAGAGTGCTTTTTATTTTGTACTTTATTCACTTTTGCTTTTTCACATTTTGAGGGTGAACAAGTGTTCATATTTTTCACTGTATTTTTATGTGCATGATGTTTACAAGTAATTTTTAGGTTAGTTAAGGTCCAACTCCTGCCAGGTTTATATGAACTTGGAAAGGCAATGATCAAATTAATTGCACTGGTGCAATTTGTCAAATGTTCCACTCTATGGCTATACATTACACTATATGGCAGTGCTCCTAATATACAGGAGGAACATACCTGACAAACAAACAAACAAAAATCAGTTCAATTAGACAAACTTGTCAAAACTAAGTAATTCATAGCAATCTTGTATCCATCTTTTTCTCTGTTTTGAGCTTTCAATTTGTATCTAAATTTTTTAATCTGTTGCTAAGGCTTTTTTGTAAAAGGTGCTAACATAAGTTTTTAAATCAGTTTTTTAAGATCGGTTAGTTTATAGAGAGCATGATTGGTGGTCAGACGCCAAGATGTAGGCTTCAGGTTTTTACTGCTCTGTGAATGGCTTCAGTAAATATGTTTAATTTGGTTACTGAACTTTATCAATACAATAGATATGTGAACCTTCATGTATCCTTGATTTTATTTCTGCAGTTTTTCAGTTTATGTATTCAGATTTTTTGGTTTACCAATTTGGACTCTTGTTATATATACATGTACATGCAGTGTTTTACAAGTTTCCAATTTATAATTTGTACAGTTTCATAAAACTAACAACTTAACAACAAAATCTACAACATGAACTATATATACCAAAAGCATGTTACAATATATCTCTTAAACCATCACAAATTGACTAACAAGACTTTTTATTCAGCTTTCTTTCATTTTTTCTTGAAATACATCAATAAACATCTTGCTTCCATTGCTCCCCATGTTATGATATCAGTTCTTTTGACCTTTGACTTATTTCGGGAATTATTTGAAATGGATAAAGGAGTATGTTCAGGAATGGCTGAAATCAGCCCCATATTTGCACAAATTGTCAACTTTGTACCATCTCAATAAATTTTATGTAATTCAGTCATTAGATAACCAAACTTTACATATTTAATTGATTCCACATGCTGACAACATTAAGCATGATATTATGATGTCAGAAACGTGCTGAAAACTCCAAAAATATCAATATTTGAATCATTTTGGAGGGTTTATAAGAGGTTTTTCTTGAAATTAGTATAATGCGCATTCGTTGACAACATTTTAATTCTTTGCCTATCTATTTGTCTTTCAAAAATTAGCATTTCATCACAAAATTGTTTTTGTCTTGGAGTGATTTTTAACCCAAAATTGCCTAAAATTGCCGAAAAATCTATAAATCATCAAATCATACAGTTTCTACCTCAGTTTTCTCCTTCCTGCTGAATGTTTTGAACCTAGTTTTTCTTAGTCCTTAAGTTACAGCATTTTAAAACATATTTGCCAGTAATTTCAGAAAGTTCACGTTTAAATTGGGCCAATTTGGGTTCTAACTGAACCTACTCCTTTGTGATTGGTCTAATTACCTAATATTTTGAGAAGCCGCAATCCATTTAACCGTTTTAGCCAAATAAGCTGGTCTGTTATTCCTTTAACTTTCTGAATAACAGTAGCACTTAAGAATCAACTTCTCAATTTGGTTAATTACTTAGATGTTATACTGTGGGTTCATATTGTGGAGTATCAATCTTTGTGGTTTCTGTGGATGGGGCTGTCCAATAAGTTTAGGAAGTTAAACATTGCTTAGAATGATGCAAATTTCAGAATCTATGAAATTAAAGAACCATCAAGACCCTTCAGATTTTTCTCTAATGTTTTTCATACTTAGGCCACACAGAATTAATTTCTTGTTCTTTGGATTTTGACTTTTAAAAAAAGGAGCGAGCGAGCGAAATTATTTTTATTAATTTTTTTTCTGAAAATCTGATTTTTAGGAGCGACTGATTTTTTTTAGGCGAGCGACTTGTTTTTAAATTTTTAAAAAGTTTTTTTTCTGGTTTTTAATGTAAAAGTGAGGCGAGCAAGCGATTATTTTTATTTTTGAAGAAAATAAGTGAAATATTAAAAAACTTCTATTTAAAGTATAACAAATGCTTGTTCTCAGTGGTTTATGGCTTTTCCAATTGATTAATATACTATTTAAGCAGGAAATGATTGTCTTTAGTTGGTTTTTTTTCTCTGAAGAGTTGCTGTCTTGGCTTTCTATCAATAGCCACAAGCAGACCAAGAGACAGTCAATTACACCAAACAAGAATGACTATGTCCAAAAATCTTGCTGGCAAGGCATAATTTTAAGATAAAATATTAAAAAGAAAAACAACTTCCTACCTTTATTCACAAAAAAAACCCATAAAACAACAATAACAATTTGTAAATATTTATTAAAAAATATTACAAAACAATCCTTGGTCAATGGTGAATTGGATGTTCCTAGATGGTGTCATTAATATCCCATTATTGTCCTTACACATAAGTTAGAGATTTTCCTTTAAATAATGTTTTCAATTTGAACCATGTTGTTTTACATGTATAACTGAGGTCATCCGAGGAAAAATACCACATGAACTTGAATCTATCAAAAAGAGGGGTCGACTATACCCTGGATTGACCTATTACCGTGGTACTAAGAAATTTTCTTTTCATCTGAACAATTGTAAAGGAATCAAATTAGATAATTAATCATCATTGGAACCCTTATTATAAAGGCTCTGTACACAGCAACTTTTAAACAATTTATTGATATATCATAGCTAAATAAAAAGTCTCCAAAATAGGTGCCGTCGATTTTCCCCAGAATGTAACATTGACCTTTTACTGTGGTATGGTGAAGAATCCTATTTATATCACTTAGTATAAATTAAAAAATATCAAGAGACCGTGAAAAAACAAGCACTGCAATTTAAGAAAAATATTTATATATTTCAAAGATAAAAATATGTATAATGTTAGAGTAGAAAACAATTTACCAATGGTAAAGACCATGAAAATGACGTCTCAATGTCCAAATGCCCAACATTCAAACATTTCTAATTTTGTGTCTCGGATAGACTTAAAAACACCTGATTTCTTTGATAAAATACAAATACATGTTAGAAAATTGTTTCAATATTCGTAAGGTTTTCTTAAAATCAAAATCAGTTTGCTATATAAATTGTAAGATTGCCTGTAAGATTTCATTCTGGAAAAGCGGCAAATTAAAATGGCGTCAGAACCGGTCTTAAAACTACCAGCTTTCATTGTCAATTTTAAAGTGTGTAAGAGCATCATATTGGGGAAAAAACTGAAATAGACAAATTTTTATTTCAATGTCCTTTGATATCTGAAAATCACGTTTTAGGGAAAACACTTCTTGGGGTTCTTCCAAGAGTATTATATAGACATACATGCGCAATTTTGACAGGAAATGACAAAATTTAAGTTCTAAACAAAGTGACGAAAACATACCAATATGACAAGATTTGTCATACTTTTGGTATCATGATGTCTTTATTTAACAAATATCTGTTTCATATTACAGTTGGAACCAGTTCAAATCAATCGAAAGAAAAAAATGTAAGAGAAACAAAATACCACGGAATTAGGCATACCACGGTAATAGGTCGTTTGAGTATACATCGTATATGGCATTCTTTAAATGTTATGAATGTTTTAAATAAATCAATGTAAGAGTCATCCATTTGACATGCAATTGCTGTATTTTGTAACAATACTTTTACTTGGTGGCAACAGATTTCATTGTTTTCATCGGAGTGTTTCAACCGTTTAAGTTTAACGTCTTTTAAATGTATCTCCAATATTGGAGCACTAAACTTAACTAACAAGCGATTAGACAATTTATAAAAGTACATGGTTGAAAATCGGCAATTTTTTGGTTTACTTTTGCAAAAGACAAATATTTTTCAAACACGGAGATAAACAAAAATTTTGAACACAACTTCCGGCTCCGGACGCGGGCGGGTTTCCGGTAAATGCGGGCGGAAGAAATTTACATATTTTTCTTAAGGAAACAAATTTCACATGCGGGTTGTCCGACGAACAAGTAATTAATTCGGCGTGGCCTTACTTAGAACATTCTATAAGAAACAATAAAACAAATGAAGACTTCCTTATTTAGAAACAGACTTAATTGTGTGAAAATCAACATTCAGATCATAAAACATTGATTTCTTCTTCCAGGAAAATAATGGCCTCCACTTCAATAGATTAGAGCAGTTGTGGACATTAGGAAACAATATGTACACTAAAGAAATGGTCTGTTTACAATTTGAAACTCTTCTTTTTGTGCACATTTTCATTTTAAAACATTTTTCTTCCAGGAAAACAATGGCCTCCACCACATGCAGTATATGTATCAAACAGAAGAAGACATCAGACCCTGCTGTGTATTGCCCCCAGTGTAATGAGCTGATGTGTCGATCCTGTAGTGATACCCATAACCAAGCTGACAAGACCCGAAACCATGAAGTCATGTCGTACCAAGACTATCAGAAGTTACCACCCTTTATACTGAATACCAGCATGAACTGTTCCAAACATCAACTCAAGTACGAGGAATATTGTAGAATGCATGATGAATTGGCCTGTCAAGAATGTAAGAGAAGATTTCATAGAAGATGTAAAGAGGTCCTTAAGATACGGGATGTTGTCTACAATGTCAAAGATTCAGTGCTGTTTACTGATACTTTCTCTGAGATTGAAGCCCTGAAAGGAAGTTTGACAGAAGTTTCTGACGATATCTTTAGCAATATAAACCAGTTAAAAACTTGCCACACAGAAATAGAAAGGACCATAAAGAACAAATTTGACAATATCATTGAACACTTGATGAAGCTGAAAGATAGAACACTTACTGAGTTAAATTCTGTGTATACCGAACTGACTAATGACTTGTCAAATACATCAAAAATAATTAATTTAGAACAAGAGAAACTTAGTGAAATCTTTGACCAGAAAGACAGCATCACAAAGCATGCTACTAACTACCAAACCTTTGTCAGCCTAAAAGAAATGGAGAAGATGCTGCAAGAAATGAACACTAAGCTAAATAAACTTTCTGACAATGACAAACTCAATCAGTACAACATTGAATTTAAAACAGATGAAACAATTGAAGATATTGTTAGTGGTATTCAGTCCCTAGGGGACATCCAAGTCACAAAGACTCCATCAGCTGTGTCTATACAAAACACTGGAGCTAGATATCTAGAGGCTGTGAAAGAGGTCCAGACACCAGCACCTGTACAGCTCCACCTTAAACAAAAGATTTATCTGGATGATGGTCAGTGTAACAGAGGCTGCTGTTCCTTACCAGGTGGACTCGTGGTGATTGCTGATTTTTATAAGTCTGGTGATGATCATTGTAAAGTTTGTATTTATAATCCAAATGGATCAAGAAGATCCACCATCAAGTTTAATAAATTTGAATATGGAGTATATGATGTGACACCAGTAGATGATCACCATGTTGCTGTGTCACATCCTAAGTCTTGTACTATCTCCATCATAGATGTTAATAAAGGTTTTATTAATAAAGGTAAGGTGGTTAGATCATTGAACATAGAAGGAGGAGTAGAAGGTTTGTGTTGTATGGGTAGAGATCTAGTGTGTTGTGTAAGAGGTAAAGGTTTAGTGAAAGTGAACATTGACAGTGGTAAGGTAGAGACAGTGGTGGAGGATGAGAGTGTTGGGTATGAATCACATGTAGAGGTAAGTAACAGTCTGATATGTTACACATGTCCTTGTTATAACACAGTTACTGTACTGGATACTCAGTACAATGTTATCTTTACATACAAAGATGAGGCAGTACTTGAGGAGCCTACAGGTGTGACAATAGATGACCACAGTAACATCTATGTCACAGGGTTTGGATCAAACAATCTAGTACTGATCTCTAGTGATGGTAAGTCATGTCATCAGGTACTGGGTAAGGATGATAGACTGAATTATCCTACTGCTGTACATTATGATAGGGAAACAAAGACATTGGTAGTTGTAAATTATCGGAGAAGAGCTTTTATCTACTCTATTGGGTAAGTCTGTGTCTGTAGGTTGTGTAGTAAGTATTGTGAACCTGATGCTGGACTAAAATATAAGATAGATCAAGCTTTCATCTCCTCTGTGGGGTAAGTCTCTGTCTGATAGCTGTAATTTGTAACAGAGAGTGGTCTACTACTGAACATTTACAATGGGCAAGAAAACTTTCTATCATATAAATCTATGTATGATAGCTATAGGTTGTATGACAGAGTTGTAAGTTTAGTAAATCTACTACTGAATATGTACAACTAGCAAGAAAATTTTTGTCCTCTCTATCTATGTATGATAGCTATAGGTTGTATATGACAGAGTTGTAAGTTTAGTAAATCTACTACTGAATATGTACAACTAGCAAGAAAACTTTTGTCCTCTCTATCTATGTATGATAGCTATAGGTTGTATGACAGTGTTGTAAGTTTAGTAAATCTACTACTGAATATGTACAACTAGCAAGAAAACTTTTGTCCTCTCTATCTATGTATGATAGCTATAGGTTGTTTGACAGTGTTGTAAGTTTAGTAAATCTACTACTGAATATGTACAACTAGCAAGAAAACTTTTGTCCTCTCTATCTATGTATGATAGCTATAGGTTGTATATGACAGAGTTGTAAGTTTAGTAAATCTACTACTGAATATGTACAACTAGCAAGAAAACTTTTGTCCTCTCTATCTATGTATGATAGCTATAGGTTGTATGACAGAGTTGTAAGTTTAGTAAATCTACTACTGAATATGTACAACTAGCAAGAAAACTTTTGTCCTCTCTATCTATGTATGATAGCTATAGGTTGTATGACAGAGTTGTAAGTTTAGTAAATCTACTACTGAATATGTACAACTAGCAAGAAAACTTTTGTCCTCTCTATCTATGTATGATAGCTATAGGTTGTATATGACAGAGTTGTAAGTTTAGTAAATCTACTACTGAATATGTACAACTAGCAAGAAAACTTTTGTCCTCTCTATCTATGTATGATAGCTATAGGTTGTATGACAGAGTTGTAAGTTTAGTAAATCTACTACTGAATATGTACAACTAGCAAGAAAACTTTTGTCCTCTCTATCTATGTATGATAGCTATAGGTTGTATGACAGAGTTGTAAGTTTAGTAAATCTACTACTGAATATGTACAACTAGCAAGAAAACTTTTGTCCTCTCTATCTATGTATGATAGCTATAGGTTGTATATGACAGAGTTGTAAGTTTAGTAAATCTACTACTGAATATGTACAACTAGCAAGAAAACTTTTGTCCTCTCTGTCTATGTATGATAGCTATAGGTTGTATGACAGTGTTGTAAGTTTAGTAAATCTACTACTGAATATGTACAACTAGCAAGAAAACTTTTGTCCTCTCTATCTATGTATGATAGCTATAGGTTGTGTGACAGAGTTGTAAGTTTAGTAAATCTACTACTGAATATGTACAACTAGCAAGAAAACTTTTGTCCTCTCTATCTATGTATGATAGCTATAGGTTGTGTGACAGAGTTGTAAGTTTAGTAAATCTACTACTGAATATGTACAACTAGCAAGAAAACTTTTGTCCTCTCTATCTATGTATGATAGCTATAGGTTGTGTGACAGAGTTGTAAGTTTAGTAAATCTACTACTGAATATGTACAACTAGCAAGAAAACTTTTGTCCTCTCTATCTATGTATGATAGCTATAGGTTGTATGACAGTGTTGTAAGTTTAGTAAATCTACTACTGAATATGTACAACTAGCAAGAAAACTTTTGTCCTCTCTATCTATGTATGATAGCTATAGGTTGTTTGACAGTGTTGTAAGTTTAGTAAATCTACTACTGAATATGTACAACTAGCAAGAAAACTTTTGTCCTCTCTATCTATGTATGATAGCTATAGGTTGTATATGACAGAGTTGTAAGTTTAGTAAATCTACTACTGAATATGTACAACTAGCAAGAAAACTTTTGTCCTCTCTATCTATGTATGATAGCTATAGGTTGTATATGACAGAGTTGTAAGTTTAGTAAATCTACTACTGAATATGTACAACTAGCAAGAAAACTTTTGTCCTCTCTGTCTATGTATGATAGCTATAGGTTGTATGACAGTGTTGTAAGTTTAGTAAATCTACTACTGAATATGTACAACTAGCAAGAAAACTTTTGTCCTCTCTATCTATGTATGATAGCTATAGGTTGTGTGACAGAGTTGTAAGTTTAGTAAATCTACTACTGAATATGTACAACTAGCAAGAAAACTTTTGTCCTCTCTATCTATGTATGATAGCTATAGGTTGTGTGACAGAGTTGTAAGTTTAGTAAATCTACTACTGAATATGTACAACTAGCAAGAAAACTTTTGTCCTCTCTATCTATGTATGATAGCTATAGGTTGTATGACAGTGTTGTAAGTTTAGTAAATCTACTACTGAATATGTACAACTAGCAAGAAAACTTTTGTCCTCTCTATCTATGTATGATAGCTATAGGTTGTATATGACAGAGTTGTAAGTTTAGTAAATCTACTACTGAATATGTACAACTAGCAAGAAAACTTTTGTCCTCTCTATCTATGTATGATAGCTATAGGTTGTTTGACAGAGTTGTAAGTTTAGTAAATCTACTACTGAATATGTACAACTAGCAAGAAAACTTTTGTCCTCTCTATCTATGTATGATAGCTATAGGTTGTATGACAGAGTTGTAAGTTTAGTAAATCTACTACTGAATATGTACAACTAGCAAGAAAACTTTTGTCCTCTCTATCTATGTATGATAGCTATATAGGTTGTATGACAGAGTTGTAAGTTTAGTAAATCTACTACTGAATATGTACAACTAGCAAGAAAACTTTTGTCCTCTCTATCTATGTATGATAGCTATATAGGTTGTATGACAGAGTTGTAAGTTTAGTAAATCTACTACTGAATATGTACAACTAGCAAGAAAACTTTTGTCCTCTCTATCTATGTATGATAGCTATAGGTTGTATGACAGAGTTGTAAGTTTAGTAAATCTACTACTGAATATGTACAACTAGCAAGAAAACTTTTGTCCTCTCTATCTATGTATGATAGCTATAGGTTGTATATGACAGAGTTGTAAGTTTAGTAAATCTACTACTGAATATGTACAACTAGCAAGAAAACTTTTGTCCTCTCTATCTATGTATGATAGCTATAGGTTGTATGACAGTGTTGTAAGTTTAGTAAATCTACTACTGAATATGTACAACTAGCAAGAAAACTTTTGTCCTCTCTATCTATGTATGATAGCTATAGGTTGTATGACAGAGTTGTAAGTTTAGTAAATCTACTACTGAATATGTACAACTAGCAAGAAAACTTTTGTCCTCTCTATCTATGTATGATAGCTATAGGTTGTATGACAGAGTTGTAAGTTTAGTAAATCTACTACTGAATATGTACAACTAGCAAGAAAACTTTTGTCCTCTCTATCTATGTATGATAGCTATAGGTTGTATGACAGTGTTGTAAGTTTAGTAAATCTACTACTGAATATGTACAACTAGCAAGAAAACTTTTGTCCTCTCTGTCTATGTATGATAGCTATAGGTTGTTTGACAGAGTTGTAAGTTTAGTAAATCTACTACTGAATATGTACAACTAGCAAGAAAACTTTTGTCCTCTCTGTCTATGTATGATAGCTATAGGTTGTATGACAGAGTTGTAAGTTTAGTAAATCTACTACTGAATATGTACAACTAGCAAGAAAACTTTTGTCCTCTCTATCTATGTATGATAGCTATAGGTTGTGTGACAGAGTTGTAAGTTTAGTAAATCTACTACTGAATATGTACAACAGGCAGCAAGACTTTTGTCCTCTCTGTCTATGTATGATAGCTATAGGTTGTGTGACAGAGTTGTAAGTTTAGTAAATCTACTACTGAATATGTACAACTAGCAAGAAAACTTTTGTCCTCTCTATCTATGTATGATAGCTATAGGTTGTATGACAGTGTTGTAAGTTTAGTAAATCTACTACTGAATATGTACAACTAGCAAGAAAACTTTTGTCCTCTCTATCTATGTATGATAGCTATAGGTTGTATGACAGTGTTGTAAGTTTAGTAAATCTACTACTGAATATGTACAACTAGCAAGAAAACTTTTGTCCTCTCTATCTATGTATGATAGCTATAGGTTGTATGACAGTGTTGTAAGTTTAGTAAATCTACTACTGAATATGTACAACTAGCAAGAAAACTTTTGTCCTCTCTATCTATGTATGATAGCTATAGGTTGTATGACAGAGTTGTAAGTTTAGTAAATCTACTACTGAATATGTACAACTAGCAAGAAAACTTTTGTCCTCTCTGTCTATGTATGATAGCTATAGGTTGTATATGACAGAGTTGTAAGTTTAGTAAATCTACTACTGAATATGTACAACTAGCAAGAAAACTTTTGTCCTCTCTATCTATGTATGATAGCTATAGGTTGTGTGACAGAGTTGTAAGTTTAGTAAATCTACTACTGAATATGTACAACTAGCAAGAAAACTTTTGTCCTCTCTGTCTATGTATGATAGCTATAGGTTGTATGACAGTGTTGTAAGTTTAGTAAATCTACTACTGAATATGTACAACTAGCAAGAAAACTTTTGTCCTCTCTATCTATGTATGATAGCTATAGGTTGTGTGACAGAGTTGTAAGTTTAGTAAATCTACTACTGAATATGTACAACTAGCAAGAAAACTTTTGTCCTCTCTGTCTATGTATGATAGCTATAGGTTGTATGACAGTGTTGTAAGTTTAGTAAATCTACTACTGAATATGTACAACTAGCAAGAAAACTTTTGTCCTCTCTGTCTATGTATGATAGCTATAGGTTGTATATGACAGAGTTGTAAGTTTAGTAAATCTACTACTGAATATGTACAACTAGCAAGAAAACTTTTGTCCTCTCTGTCTATGTATGATAGCTATAGGTTGTGTGACAGAGTTGTAAGTTTAGTAAATCTACTACTGAATATGTACAACTAGCAAGAAAACTTTTGTCCTCTCTATCTATGTATGATAGCTATAGGTTGTTTGACAGAGTTGTAAGTTTAGTAAATCTACTACTGAATATGTACAACTAGCAAGAAAACTTTTGTCCTCTCTATCTTTGTATGATAGCTATATAGGTTGTATGACAGTGTTGTAAGTTTAGTAAATCTACTACTGAATATGTACAACTAGCAAGAAAACTTTTGTCCTCTCTGTCTATGTCTGATAGCTATAGGTTGTTTGACAGAGTTGTAAGTTTAGTAAATCTACTACTGAATATGTACAACTAGCAAGAAAACTTTTGTCCTCTCTATCTATGTATGATAGCTATAGGTTGTATGACAGAGTTGTAAGTTTAGTAAATCTACTACTGAATATGTACAACAGGCAGCAAGACTTTTGTCCTCTCTGTCTATGTATGATAGCTATAGGTTGTATGACAGTGTTGTAAGTTTACTAAATCTACTACTGAATATGTACAACTAGCAAGAAAACTTTTGTCCTCTCTATCTATGTATGATAGCTATAGGTTGTATATGACAGTGTTGTAAGTTTAGTAAATCTACTACTGAATATGTACAACTAGCAAGAAAATTTTTGTCCTCTCTGTCTATGTATGATAGCTATAGGTTGTATGACAGTGTTGTAAGTTTAGTAAATCTACTACTGAATATGTACAACTAGCAAGAAAACTTTTGTCCTCTCTATCTATGTATGATAGCTATAGGTTGTATGACAGTGTTGTAAGTTTAGTAAATCTACTACTGAATATGTACAACTAGCAAGAAAACTTTTGTCCTCTCTGTCTATGTATGATAGCTATAGGTTGTATGACAGTGTTGTAAGTTTAGTAAATCTACTACTGAATATGTACAACTAGCAAGAAAACTTTTGTCCTCTCTATCTATGTATGATAGCTATAGGTTGTATGACAGTGTTGTAAGTTTAGTAAATCTACTACTGAATATGTACAACTAGCAAGAAAACTTTTGTCCTCTCTATCTATGTATGATAGCTATAGGTTGTATGACAGAGTTGTAAGTTTAGTAAATCTACTACTGAATATGTACAACTAGCAAGAAAACTTTTGTCCTCTCTATCTATGTATGATAGCTATAGGTTGTATGACAGAGTTGTAAGTTTAGTAAATCTACTACTGAATATGTACAACTAGCAAGAAAACTTTTGTCCTCTCTGTCTATGTCTGATAGCTATAGGTTGTTTGACAGAGTTGTAAGTTTAGTAAATCTACTACTGAATATGTACAACTAGCAAGAAAACTTTTGTCCTCTCTATCTATGTATGATAGCTATAGGTTGTATGACAGAGTTGTAAGTTTAGTAAATCTACTACTGAATATGTACAACTAGCAAGAAAACTTTTGTCCTCTCTATCTATGTATGATAGCTATAGGTTGTATGACAGAGTTGTAAGTTTAGTAAATCTACTACTGAATATGTACAACTAGCAAGAAAACTTTTGTCCTCTCTATCTATGTATGATAGCTATAGGTTGTATATGACAGAGTTGTAAGTTTAGTAAATCTACTACTGAATATGTACAACTAGCAAGAAAACTTTTGTCCTCTCTATCTATGTATGATAGCTATAGGTTGTATGACAGAGTTGTAAGTTTAGTAAATCTACTACTGAATATGTACAACTAGCAAGAAAACTTTTGTCCTCTCTGTCTATGTATGATAGCTATAGGTTGTATGACAGAGTTGTAAGTTTAGTAAATCTACTACTGAATATGTACAACTAGCAAGAAAACTTTTGTCCTCTCTGTCTATGTATGATAGCTATAGGTTGTATATGACAGAGTTGTAAGTTTAGTAAATCTACTACTGAATATGTACAACTAGCAAGAAAACTTTTGTCCTCTCTATCTATGTATGATAGCTATAGGTTGTATGACAGAGTTGTAAGTTTAGTAAATCTACTACTGAATATGTACAACTAGCAAGAAAACTTTTGTCCTCTCTATCTATGTATGATAGCTATAGGTTGTGTGACAGAGTTGTAAGTTTAGTAAATCTACTACTGAATATGTACAACAGGCAGCAAGAAAACTTTTGTCCTCTCTATCTATGTATGATAGCTATAGGTTGTATGACAGTGTTGTAAGTTTAGTAAATCTACTACTGAATATGTACAACTAGCAAGAAAACTTTTGTCCTCTCTATCTATGTATGATAGCTATAGGTTGTATGACAGAGTTGTAAGTTTAGTAAATCTACTACTGAATATGTACAACTAGCAAGAAAACTTTTGTCCTCTCTATCTATGTATGATAGCTATAGGTTGTTTGACAGTGTTGTAAGTTTAGTAAATCTACTACTGAATATGTACAACTAGCAAGAAAACTTTTGTCCTCTCTATCTATGTATGATAGCTATAGGTTGTATATGACAGAGTTGTAAGTTTAGTAAATCTACTACTGAATATGTACAACTAGCAAGAAAACTTTTGTCCTCTCTATCTATGTATGATAGCTATAGGTTGTATGACAGTGTTGTAAGTTTAGTAAATCTACTACTGAATATGTACAACTAGCAAGAAAACTTTTGTCCTCTCTATCTATGTATGATAGCTATAGGTTGTATGACAGTGTTGTAAGTTTAGTAAATCTACTACTGAATATGTACAACTAGCAAGAAAACTTTTGTCCTCTCTATCTATGTATGATAGCTATAGGTTGTATGACAGAGTTGTAAGTTTAGTAAATCTACTACTGAATATGTACAACTAGCAAGAAAACTTTTGTCCTCTCTGTCTATGTATGATAGCTATAGGTTGTATGACAGTGTTGTAAGTTTAGTAAATCTACTACTGAATATGTACAACTAGCAAGAAAACTTTTGTCCTCTCTATCTATGTATGATAGCTATAGGTTGTGTGACAGAGTTGTAAGTTTAGTAAATCTACTACTGAATATGTACAACTAGCAAGAAAACTTTTGTCCTCTCTATCTATGTATGATAGCTATAGGTTGTATATGACAGTGTTGTAAGTTTAGTAAATCTACTACTGAATATGTACAACTAGCAAGAAAACTTTTGTCCTCTCTATCTATGTATGATAGCTATAGGTTGTTTGACAGTGTTGTAAGTTTAGTAAATCTACTACTGAATATGTACAACTAGCAAGAAAACTTTTGTCCTCTCTATCTATGTATGATAGCTATAGGTTGTATATGACAGAGTTGTAAGTTTAGTAAATCTACTACTGAATATGTACAACTAGCAAGAAAACTTTTGTCCTCTCTATCTATGTATGATAGCTATAGGTTGTATGACAGTGTTGTAAGTTTAGTAAATCTACTACTGAATATGTACAACTAGCAAGAAAACTTTTGTCCTCTCTATCTATGTATGATAGCTATAGGTTGTATGACAGTGTTGTAAGTTTAGTAAATCTACTACTGAATATGTACAACTAGCAAGAAAACTTTTGTCCTCTCTATCTATGTATGATAGCTATAGGTTGTATGACAGAGTTGTAAGTTTAGTAAATCTACTACTGAATATGTACAACTAGCAAGAAAACTTTTGTCCTCTCTATCTATGTATGATAGCTATAGGTTGTATGACAGTGTTGTAAGTTTAGTAAATCTACTACTGAATATGTACAACTAGCAAGAAAACTTTTGTCCTCTCTATCTATGTATGATAGCTATAGGTTGTATGACAGAGTTGTAAGTTTAGTAAATCTACTACTGAATATGTACAACTAGCAAGAAAACTTTTGTCCTCTCTATCTATGTATGATAGCTATAGGTTGTATATGACAGAGTTGTAAGTTTAGTAAATCTACTACTGAATATGTACAACTAGCAAGAAAACTTTTGTCCTCTCTATCTATGTATGATAGCTATAGGTTGTATGACAGTGTTGTAAGTTTAGTAAATCTACTACTGAATATGTACAACTAGCAAGAAAACTTTTGTCCTCTCTGTCTATGTATGATAGCTATAGGTTGTATGACAGTGTTGTAAGTTTAGTAAATCTACTACTGAATATGTACAACTAGCAAGAAAACTTTTGTCCTCTCTATCTATGTATGATAGCTATAGGTTGTATATGACAGAGTTGTAAGTTTAGTAAATCTACTACTGAATATGTACAACTAGCAAGAAAACTTTTGTCCTCTCTGTCTATGTATGATAGCTATAGGTTGTATGACAGTGTTGTAAGTTTAGTAAATCTACTACTGAATATGTACAACTAGCAAGAAAACTTTTGTCCTCTCTATCTATGTATGATAGCTATAGGTTGTATATGACAGAGTTGTAAGTTTAGTAAATCTACTACTGAATATGTACAACTAGCAAGAAAACTTTTGTCCTCTCTATCTATGTATGATAGCTATAGGTTGTATATGACAGAGTTGTAAGTTTAGTAAATCTACTACTGAATATGTACAACTAGCAAGAAAACTTTTGTCCTCTCTATCTATGTATGATAGCTATAGGTTGTATGACAGTGTTGTAAGTTTAGTAAATCTACTACTGAATATGTACAACTAGCAAGAAAACTTTTGTCCTCTCTATCTATGTATGATAGCTATAGGTTGTATATGACAGTGTTGTAAGTTTAGTAAATCTACTACTGAATATGTACAACTAGCAAGAAAACTTTTGTCCTCTCTATCTATGTATGATAGCTATAGGTTGTATGACAGTGTTGTAAGTTTAGTAAATCTACTACTGAATATGTACAACTAGCAAGAAAACTTTTGTCCTCTCTATCTATGTATGATAGCTATAGGTTGTATGACAGAGTTGTAAGTTTAGTAAATCTACTACTGAATATGTACAACTAGCAAGAAAACTTTTGTCCTCTCTATCTATGTATGATAGCTATAGGTTGTATATGACAGAGTTGTAAGTTTAGTAAATCTACTACTGAATATGTACAACTAGCAAGAAAACTTTTGTCCTCTCTGTCTATGTATGATAGCTATAGGTTGTATATGACAGTGTTGTAAGTTTAGTAAATCTACTACTGAATATGTACAACTAGCAAGAAAACTTTTGTCCTCTCTATCTATGTATGATAGCTATAGGTTGTATATGACAGAGTTGTAAGTTTAGTAAATCTACTACTGAATATGTACAACTAGCAAGAAAACTTTTGTCCTCTCTATCTATGTATGATAGCTATATAGGTTGTATGACAGAGTTGTAAGTTTAGTAAATCTACTACTGAATATGTACAACTAGCAAGAAAATTTTTGTCCTCTCTATCTATGTATGATAGCTATATAGGTTGTATGACAGAGTTGTAAGTTTAGTAAATCTACTACTGAATATGTACAACTAGCAAGAAAATTTTTGTCCTCTCTGTCTATGTATGATAGCTATAGGTTGTATGACAGTGTTGTAAGTTTAGTAAATCTACTACTGAATATGTACAACTAGCAAGAAAACTTTTGTCCTCTCTATCTATGTATGATAGCTATAGGTTGTGTGACAGAGTTGTAAGTTTAGTAAATCTACTACTGAATATGTACAACTAGCAAGAAAATTTTTGTCCTCTCTGTCTATGTATGATAGCTATAGGTTGTATGACAGAGTTGTAAGTTTAGTAAATCTACTACTGAATATGTACAACTAGCAAGAAAACTTTTTGTCCTCTCTGTCTATGTATGATAGCTATAGGTTGTGTGACAGAGTTGTAAGTTTAGTAAATCTACTACTGAATATGTACAACTAGCAAGAAAACTTTTGTCCTCTCTATCTATGTATGATAGCTATAGGTTGTATGACAGTGTTGTAAGTTTAGTAAATCTACTACTGAATATGTACAACTAGCAAGAAAACTTTTGTCCTCTCTATCTATGTATGATAGCTATAGGTTGTATATGACAGAGTTGTAAGTTTAGTAAATCTACTACTGAATATGTACAACTAGCAAGAAAACTTTTGTCCTCTCTATCTATGTATGATAGCTATAGGTTGTATGACAGAGTTGTAAGTTTAGTAAATCTACTACTGAATATGTACAACTAGCAAGAAAACTTTTGTCCTCTCTATCTATGTATGATAGCTATAGGTTGTATGACAGAGTTGTAAGTTTAGTAAATCTACTACTGAATATGTACAACTAGCAAGAAAACTTTTGTCCTCTCTGTCTATGTATGATAGCTATAGGTTGTGTGACAGAGTTGTAAGTTTAGTAAATCTACTACTGAATATGTACAACTAGCAAGAAAACTTTTGTCCTCTCTATCTATGTATGATAGCTATAGGTTGTATGTGACAGAGTTGTAAGTTTAGTAAATCTACTACTGAATATGTACAACTAGCAAGAAAACTTTTGTCCTCTCTATCTATGTATGATAGCTATAGGTTGTATGTGACAGAGTTGTAAGTTTAGTAAATCTACTACTGAATATGTACAACTAGCAAGAAAACTTTTGTCCTCTCTATCTATGTATGATAGCTATAGGTTGTATATGACAGAGTTGTAAGTTTAGTAAATCTACTACTGAATATGTACAACTAGCAAGAAAACTTTTGTCCTCTCTATCTATGTATGATAGCTATAGGTTGTTTGACAGTGTTGTAAGTTTAGTAAATCTACTACTGAATATGTACAACTAGCAAGAAAACTTTTGTCCTCTCTGTCTATGTATGATAGCTATAGGTTGTATGACAGAGTTGTAAGTTTAGTAAATCTACTACTGAATATGTACAACTAGCAAGAAAACTTTTGTCCTCTCTATCTATGTATGATAGCTATAGGTTGTATATGACAGAGTTGTAAGTTTAGTAAATCTACTACTGAATATGTACAACTAGCAAGAAAACTTTTGTCCTCTCTGTCTATGTCTGATAGCTATAGGTTGTTTGACAGAGTTGTAAGTTTAGTAAATCTACTACTGAATATGTACAACTAGCAAGAAAACTTTTGTCCTCTCTATCTATGTATGATAGCTATAGGTTGTATGACAGTGTTGTAAGTTTAGTAAATCTACTACTGAATATGTACAACTAGCAAGAAAACTTTTGTCCTCTCTATCTATGTATGATAGCTATAGGTTGTATGACAGTGTTGTAAGTTTAGTAAATCTACTACTGAATATGTACAACTAGCAAGAAAACTTTTGTCCTCTCTATCTATGTATGATAGCTATAGGTTGTTTGACAGAGTTGTAAGTTTAGTAAATCTACTACTGAATATGTACAACTAGCAAGAAAACTTTTGTCCTCTCTATCTATGTATGATAGCTATAGGTTGTATGACAGAGTTGTAAGTTTAGTAAATCTACTACTGAATATGTACAACTAGCAAGAAAACTTTTGTCCTCTCTATCTATGTATGATAGCTATAGGTTGTATGACAGAGTTGTAAGTTTAGTAAATCTACTACTGAATATGTACAACTAGCAAGAAAACTTTTGTCCTCTCTATCTATGTATGATAGCTATAGGTTGTATGACAGTGTTGTAAGTTTAGTAAATCTACTACTGAATATGTACAACTAGCAAGAAAACTTTTGTCCTCTCTATCTATGTATGATAGCTATAGGTTGTATATGACAGAGTTGTAAGTTTAGTAAATCTACTACTGAATATGTACAACTAGCAAGAAAACTTTTGTCCTCTCTATCTATGTATGATAGCTATAGGTTGTATGACAGTGTTGTAAGTTTAGTAAATCTACTACTGAATATGTACAACTAGCAAGAAAACTTTTGTCCTCTCTGTCTATGTATGATAGCTATAGGTTGTTTGACAGAGTTGTAAGTTTAGTAAATCTACTACTGAATATGTACAACTAGCAAGAAAACTTTTGTCCTCTCTATCTATGTATGATAGCTATAGGTTGTGTGACAGAGTTGTAAGTTTAGTAAATCTACTACTGAATATGTACAACTAGCAAGAAAACTTTTGTCCTCTCTATCTATGTATGATAGCTATAGGTTGTTTGACAGAGTTGTAAGTTTAGTAAATCTACTACTGAATATGTACAACTAGCAAGAAAACTTTTGTCCTCTCTATCTATGTATGATAGCTATAGGTTGTATGACAGAGTTGTAAGTTTAGTAAATCTACTACTGAATATGTACAACTAGCAAGAAAACTTTTGTCCTCTCTATCTATGTATGATAGCTATAGGTTGTATATGACAGAGTTGTAAGTTTAGTAAATCTACTACTGAATATGTACAACTAGCAAGAAAACTTTTGTCCTCTCTGTCTATGTATGATAGCTATAGGTTGTGTGACAGAGTTGTAAGTTTACTAAATCTACTACTGAATATGTACAACTAGCAAGAAAACTTTTGTCCTCTCTATCTATGTATGATAGCTATAGGTTGTGTGACAGAGTTGTAAGTTTAGTAAATCTACTACTGAATATGTACAACTAGCAAGAAAACTTTTGTCCTCTCTATCTATGTATGATAGCTATAGGTTGTGTGACAGAGTTGTAAGTTTACTAAATCTACTACTGAATATGTACAACTAGCAAGAAAACTTTTGTCCTCTCTATCTATGTATGATAGCTATAGGTTGTATATGACAGAGTTGTAAGTTTAGTAAATCTACTACTGAATATGTACAACTAGCAAGAAAACTTTTGTCCTCTCTATCTATGTATGATAGCTATAGGTTGTGTGACAGAGTTGTAAGTTTAGTAAATCTACTACTGAATATGTACAACTAGCAAGAAAACTTTTGTCCTCTCTGTCTATGTATGATAGCTATAGGTTGTATGACAGTGTTGTAAGTTTAGTAAATCTACTACTGAATATGTACAACTAGCAAGAAAACTTTTGTCCTCTCTATCTATGTATGATAGCTATAGGTTGTATATGACAGTGTTGTAAGTTTAGTAAATCTACTACTGAATATGTACAACTAGCAAGAAAACTTTTGTCCTCTCTATCTATGTATGATAGCTATAGGTTGTATGACAGAGTTGTAAGTTTAGTAAATCTACTACTGAATATGTACAACTAGCAAGAAAACTTTTGTCCTCTCTGTCAGGGATCCCTGTCTCTGTCTATGTATGATAGCTATAGGTTGTATGACAGTGTTGTAAACAGAGTAAGTGAGATGAATGATAGGATTGCTGAATAGATGTTCATAGATATGGGCATGTTTTAACAATTTTACAACGATTTATTTAATACCTTGATCAAATCCAAATCACTTGTCAAAATATTGGATATTAAAAAATCCACTTGAAAAAATCAATATCAAATTCAACTGCATGACTATTAATTTGTAATAGTCATGTATATGTTATATGTATACTGTAACATGAGAACAAATTGTAAATTGCTAGATCATTGTATTCATGCAAATAAATTCAGTTCAGTTTAATTCAAATCTAATGTTGTATCTTCATTTAGCTGAAGATGTATTTTAATTATGCATATTGTGTGTTTCCTGAATTTAATTTGTCTTGTTAGTATTTTTTTGTTTTAACTACATGTAAAACACACACAAAAATGTTTGTTTCCTGCTAGTAAGCAATAAAAACAGGGAAGGGAGCTAAGATTTTTTTTAATTACTTGAATTAATGGGGAAGAAATATCCAGTTTAAAGCATATTGTATATTTCTATCTGGTGATGACAACATGTATCTTTGTTTTAAGTTAAAGCACATCTTAATTTGCTTTATGTTAAAACTGTGACTGTAAAGAAATTCAAACAATTACTAAATATTAATGAATTGAACATACTCAATAAAACATTATTTTTTTTATCTTATCAATGTATATTAGAGGAATAATTACATGACTGCAATCCTAATTGGTGAATAGTTCTTCATTAAAGGAGTTTATTTCTCGATGAAACTCACAAGCATGCATTGTTTGCCTCATGTTAAAAATGTGCATGAAGACCCACGCTTTTACACACCAATAAAACTATAAAATATTGCAATCAATGTATAAATAATCCCCAAGTTTATAGACTAAACAATAAAATTAAGATTTAAGATTGTTTAAAATGAGTACATCTGTTATCCTGCTGAGACCAAGTCAATGATTTGCTGTGTGGAGCCCAAAACCTAAGGTTTAAAATATGAAAAAATTGTGCTGATGATAGATAATAATAGAAGATAATGAGATGTGGAATCAGTGTACGCAACACAACCTACAATATAAACAACATTTTTTTTTAAATCCACAATGGACAACAGCCAGCAACCTTCAATGTGACCAGTGGTCGCTGCTCCCTGTTTTACAATTGGCCCTGGATTGAAAATAAACTACATATGGTTCAAGCCCAATCCTAAAGTGCAATGAAAGACCCTCTTCTTGACAAAAAACAATTAACATAAATTCAACAAAATACAAACATAAGCTTTGATAAAAATTCCTGGCTTAGGACAGGCACATTTAAAATGTGGCGGGGTTAAACTAGTTTTTGCTAATCAATAACAAAGCACAAACTAACACACAATAAAAATCAAATCGATAGAAGTTCAATTCAACAAGAGAGAACCTGAGACAAAAGGAAAACAAGAAATTAACGGGATGTAGAGATACTTTCTTCAGAACACTCAAAGTTACCCCAATCAAGCAACGAAAATAAAAGTTGTCAACAGGTTTGGGACCAATAAAACCTGGTTTATTCTGCCATTTTCTTTCTCATGTTAAATGATGGTTATGCTATCCTTAACTTCAACAAATAAACAATACCATTTAGATGGCTTTAATTTAGGAGGTGGGTTTATGACAACTTACCATTTAGATGACTTTAATCTTGGAGGTGGGTTTCTAGGAATCAAAAATAAGGCTCTCATAGGATGCATATCACAGAGGGCTGAAATAGACAAATATATTGAATAGGTTAATGTAACTTGGAAGGTCAAAGGCGAGTTAATGTTGTGTATTTATTGGAATGACTATTCTATTTCTTTGGTTTAAACTGTTGTAGCAAGGCAAACAAGGTGTACAGATAAAGATTTATGAAAACAAGGATATGTCTGTGAGACATAATGCCTTATCTAGCAACATTTGGAACAGACAGACCAGCAGCCAAAAGTACAACGGATGAACAGACTTAAACACTGTATGCCCCCTACTTCTGTAGATGGGGCATAAAAAATAACCAATTATAATTAATGGCTTCTGATAAAAGCCTCCAAAGAATAAAATGCTGGAAGTTTCACACACAAACAATACAACAAAGGTCAAACTAAATCAATACATGAACAATTAAACACATTTATGTTCTCACCATCAGGCAAATAAGCATTTCAAATCAGAGTGTGTATGAATTGGGGTTTAACTCTTTTTGCAACAAACCTTTGCAATTAAGAGCAGTTAGTTTTTAGAGTGTAGGAAACTGGAGTACCCAGAAAAAAAACCCACATACCTTGGGGGGTACTTTACAAACCTTTCAACATTCATGTGTGCAAGTCTGTTTTTGTAAATAACACAGCGGGACTCATTCAGCTAACAGCTTAGGTAAATGACAAGTGAGCAATAGTGCAGTATTTTAACCAACACCTTAGACCACTTGGCTACCGAGGCCCCAACTTAACTTGGAAGATTCAGATTTTATTTGGTATTTTTATACTTACGCGGCTTGCCTTCAGCCATTTCTATTGCAGTAATCCCTAATGACCATAAATCACTCTGTAAATACAGGGAAACCAGGAATTATTGATTATTAAAAAGATGCACAATTTAAGGAAAAGAAACAGAACTTAAAAATTTTAACAATTATTCATCACAAATATTACTACCTGTCAGTGTCATTTAGAATCAATTGAAAAATTTTGACTAGCTGGAAAACGCTATTTGTTCACCATAAATTTTTGTTAATCTGTACATGCTTAGGACATAGTTTGTATTATTAATTCACAATGCCAAATTTAAACCAATCTGTTGTTGTGTTTCAAAGAATTTGATTAAATTATTTACAGGCAGTTTTATATAATCTCCCCAAGAAATGTTGTCACAGAGGCATGAAATGTTAATTGAAAATTACTAAATTTGGACTTCATTTTAATGCAAAGTACAACTGAACAATTTGAACTAAAATTATGACATTTTTTTCTGAAAGAATATCAAAAAGGATACCATTCTTATATTACATTGCAAATATGTGTGACACATTTAGAAAACACAATTTATTACACAACGCTACTTCAATATGAAGTACATTGTAGTAATACAACTACTATTGTAAATATGCTCACTAACCAAACAAAAAAACTTTCAAGCAAAACAATACTTTAATTTTTCAATTTTGTAATAACTTACAGGTTTATTCTTGATAAAACAATTCCATGACAATGTGCTTTTTGAATATGTCAATAAATTTACCTTAATAAGACCTTTTAAACAGGGTTTGTAATAGTGCACAAAGAAATGGATAAATAAAAAGAGACTGATAGGGTGTTTACCCAGTATAGAATATTGTTAGGGAAGGGGAGTTAAAAAATTCATACAATATTTTTGGTATAAACATCTTGTACATGTTGTACCACCTATATTTAACAGGTAAATTTTCTAATGAACACTTTACCCTATTATCATAAGTGGCTTCTGTGTTCTCATCACAAGCAATTACTTCTGGGGCCATCCTACAATCATACAATTACAGATATAAATTGTGTATTGGGTGTAACTATCACTTCTGGGGCCATCCTACAATCATACAATTAGAGATATAAATTGTGTATTGGGTGTAACTATCACTTCTGGGGCCATCCTACAATCATACAATTAGAGATATAAATTGTGTATTGGGTGTAACTATCACTTCTGGGGCCATCCTACAATCATACAATTAGAGATATAAATTGTGTATTGGGTGTAACTATCACTTCTGGGGCCATCCTACAATCATACCTGGGGCCATCCTACAATCATACAATTAGAGATATAAATTGTGTATTGGGTGTAACTATCACTTCTGGGGCCATCCTACAATCATACAATTAGAGATATAAATGGTGTATTAAGTGAATATGGTATGACAATCTATCACAGTCAGTTGTAGCAGAATTTTTAATTAAAATGTTGCCTCTTTCATATTGTGAATGTGTTACTGTGAATTGTGCCATGTGGTCTATATCAGATTAGTCATGGTGTGTTTCTTGTACTTCTTGAAATATGTGTACAAGACACAGCCTATTTAGATCAGCGACAAGAAAGCAAAAAATTATACAAGGGGAGACAATGGCAAAATCAAGCTTTTTGTCTACCATTTGTTAAGTTTGTTTATGAGGTTGTTCTGTGTTAGTGTGAAGAATCTACATCAGGCCACCCTTTGCTTTGAAATTCCTCTGAAATTGGTGGATGAAAACTATCTGCTTTGAAATGCCAAAACTTTCATATGTGTTATAAGAGAAAAGAACTCTGAATCAATGAATAAATGACTGTGACTGTAGAAATTCTTTTTGCTCTTATATAATTGAACAGAATAATTTTAATCAGAATATATTAATTGGTTTATGAGAATTCCTAAATCAGCTATGTACATACCAATAAGGAGTTCCTATAAATGTGTTTCTTCTGCCAATGGTTTTATCTAACTGTGCACTAACACCAAAATCAACTGAAATGTAATGTACACATACTCAAATGATTGAATGAATTGATGCATACAAAATCAACAAAAATAACAGCACAGATGTCATTGATCTATTGGCTTCTTCTACCAGATCTGACCTACGCTAAATAAATAATTGGCAACCTTAAGAAGTATGTGCAACAAGCAGGAAAAGAACAACTGAGTTGACTTTTGTTTGACAAAAGCTCACAGTTTAAGTTTATTTTTTGTCTTCTCTCAAGAAGCTACATGCCAAATATCAAAAGCCTTCAATTGGTAGTTGCTGAGAAATTTTGTTACAAAATAAGTGTGAAGGATACTGTCATACAGGAAAGAACGATGGCATTTCTATGTCCCCACTCTGCATTGCATCTGGAGACAAAAAGACTTCAGCCATTAATATCTTTCAGCCAAACCCAATTCCCCTCCGCCCAGTGTCTTTTTTTTTAGGTTCTACCCATCTAATTTTATTTAACATTATTTATCAGTAAGACAAAAATAACACAACTGCCTCTTTTTTCTACCTGCTACATGCAAATTAAAGGTAACTTATCCAACCCACCTAATTTGACCTCAGCATTATCTGTTAGTAAAACATTTTGTCCTTTAATATCTCTGTGTATAACTTTGTTTTGATGAAGATGTGCAAGACCCTGTAAATAAAGAGAAATAAATAATAAGTACTGGACAATACACATTTAGGTCAATCACAATTGGTAATTTAACATGTCATCTCTCTTAAAACCTCAAACATCCTAAGTTACTTTATCCCTATTGTATCTCACAACTATGTTGTGTTCTATGGTCATTACCAGATCCTAAGATCGCAATGGAAGAGGGAGGTTTGGCGCCATAAAACCTGGTTTAACCCACCATTTCCTTTGAAATGCCTGTACCAAGTCAGAACCATGTCTTCCACCAATTCTCCGGTATGACTGATTCGTTTTTGTCATTTTCTCTGGACTATGAAATTGATCATTCAAGTTCGGTAGTTTTGTTATAACCTTTATTTATGAACTTTTAAAATGCTGTCAAAGTCAAAATTTTACTTAAACAGGAAGGAATCTGAATATTAATTTGATACGGCCTAACAGGTCATTTCTAACAAAATGCAGGTAAAAAAATGTTTCAAATTAGCCATATTTTAAAAATACAATTATAGTTAATGCAAATTTTCTTCAAATTCAAACCATGATGTGACATTTTCTGGAATGCCCACTAAAGAAACCTTAGACGGGACATAAACATCTACAACATACCCTGAGTATTTCTCTGGCAATGTAAGCTATCCATTCCTCTCTTAATGTGTTACCCTTGGTGGCTGAAAATAATATTAAACAGTTTTTAAAAGAAATAAATTATTGGGATTTACATTTTTAGAGACACAAGAAATATAACTGCAGAATTTTAATGAGAACTTTTATAGTAAGTTTTATTCTGGTGTAACTTAAAAATGCAACTATTCATATTGACAGTGCAAAGGCAGATTTTGAACTAGCATGATGGGTGCGCCCCCTCCCATTTGATAGGAAAATTTTGTTAGAATGAAACAAGAGGTCCCAGAAGATTTTTTAAAATTGTGCGTCCCCTGTTTAACAATGTTTTGATCCGTCACAGTGGTGTTCTGTGCTTAACTGTCAGGAACCCTACTATTTGGATGAAATAAAGCCAAAAAAAACCTTCCTAGAAAAATGTACATTTCTATTTATAAAGGTTTTTTTTTAAATAAATTTATTTTACGAAACATCTTTGATTTGCATAGTTGTGTTTTCGACATACATACTTGTGCATTTAAAAAAATTTATATTGCTGCTTAAAAACGGTATTCAAATTTAGATTTAGTATTCAGAATTGTTTTTGCAGATATTCTATGATAAAAATAAAATATATCTTTATTTTGGTAAGCACTTATATCTTTAAAATAGTTTCAAGTGCATTTAAAAATGCAACAATTATTATACCTTTAACAAGATCAGTGACTGAACCAGCTCCACAAAACTCCATGACAAGCTGAAACAAGAAGAAAATATTTAATCGGGTTCATGAAATAAAAAGAACAAATTATCAGATTTTAAAAACTCCAAGACAAGCTGAAAACCAAAAGACAGTATGATAAAATATTTTTTTTGTTAGGTAAAAAATTTCAGCGAACCACTAAATAAGATTTCCAAAGGATACAAATTTTACATTGCTTTCAATAAAGAATTTGCAAGAATCCACATATATGTAACATAAAAATAGGATTAGGGATCAAACCTTCAATCTAAGGGTTCAGTATTAACATGTACAATGTAATGACTGTCAGCTGAATTTAAATCTCTCATATGCATTTTGGAAAACTTTAAAAGAATATCTTACCCATAATTGGTCATCTTTTCCTGGCAGACTTTTCTTAATAAATGCCCCATAGTATGTTGCTATGTTTCTGTGGTTTGAATACTGAAAAGAAGAGAAATTTGTGACAATACTATCAAGGCAGATCAAATAATCTAGTGTAAAGTTTTTTCAATCAATAACATCATGGTCTCGATGCCTTTGCTAAATTAACATGAACTGTATTTTAAGTCTTCGAGTCAAAAGGGGTGCAGATGCAGCATCAGATCACCACCTACTTGTTGCCAACATCAAACTTAAATTGAAGAAGCACGGAAATAGCGAACTAGCTGTAAAACGATACGATGTCGCAAAATTGAAGAACAAAAGAATACAAGAAGAATTCCAGATTGATATTAGATTGATATTAGAAACCGGTTTACCATTCTTAACAGCAAGGAGCACGATCAAATGTCAACTGAGGGCTACTGGAAAGAGGTTAAAGAAACATTTATAGCATCATGTGAAGCAACAGTTGGACGGAGGAACAGGATACACCAGGAATGGATATCACCGGAGACACTTATCAAAGTTGACAATAGGAAGAAGCTAAAAGAAACTTTAAACAACAGCAAGACAAGAGCAGCAAAGCAAAAGGCCCAAAAGCAGTACTCTGAAGCAGACAAAGCTGTAAAGAATAGTGCTAGACGAGATAAGAGAGAATTTGTCTCAAAAAAAACCTTGGAAGCAGAAGAAGCAGCCAGTCAAAACAACATCAAGGGCTTGTATGACAACATCAGAATGCTGACAAACAAATCCAAGAAAGGTGGTAGGCCAGTAAAAGATAAAGATGGAAACACCTTGAAAACAACAGAGGAGCAAATGAGAAGATGGGTTGAGCACTTCAAAGAGGTGTTAAACCAACAGCCACCAACTCAGCCTGCAGATATTCAACCAGCTAGAGAGATATTACCTATCAATTGCAACCGACCAACTAAGGCTGAAATTACCAAAGCCATCAACACTCTGAAAAACAACAAATCAGCAGGTCCAGACAGTATACCAGCAGAAGTCCTAAAAGCTGATATAGAAACATCAACAAAAATATTGTATGACTTGATTGGTAAGATCTGGAATGAAGAAGACATTCCACAAGACTGGAAGGAAGGACACCTTGTAAAACTACCCAAAAAAGGTGACCTCAGCATCTGCGACAACTACAGAGGCATAATGCTCCTATCAGTACCAGGCAAAGTCTTGAACAGAATAATCCTGGAGCGCATGAAGAAAGCTGTGGATCAGAAGCTGCGAGACAACCAAGCAGGATTTCGCCAAAACAGATCATGTGCTGACCAGATAGCAACCTTACGTATAATCTTGGAGCAATCACTGGAATTCAACTCACCACTTTATGTTGTCTTCATCGATTACCAAAAAGCGTTTGATAGCCTAGACAGGTCAGTGTTGTGGCAGCTAATGGGCCATTATGGAATTCCTGATAAGTTCATCAACATCATAAAGAACACATACACAGGAATGCAAAGTCGAATAATGCATGAAGGTCAACTGACTGATCCATTTGACATCACAACTGGGGTTCGACAGGGATGTTTATTGTCACCGTTCCTATTTTTACTCGCAGTTGACTGGATCATGAGACAGACTACTACAAACAGAAGAAATGGAATCCAGTGGACACTAACTGAACAGCTAGACGACTTAGATTTTGCAGATGACATCGCACTTCTATCTCACAATCACCAACATATGAAGGATAAGCTGTCAATAATAGAACAAAGAGCAGCAGAGACTGGCCTTATCATAAGCACAAAGAAGACCAAAGTGCTCAAGGCAAACACCAACAGCCTTGCTAGTCTGGAAGTTAAATCAACTCCTTTGGAAGAAGTAGACTCCTTCACATATCTTGGCAGTGTCATGGACGCAAAGGGAGGCTCAGAACAGGACATTAAATGCCGCATAGGAAAAGCGAGGACAGCTTTTAGAATGATGACACCTATTTGGAGAGCTGGAAACATTACTACAAATACCAAAATCAGACTCTTCAACTCAAACGTCAAAACCATCCTCTTGTACGGCTGCGAGACCTGGAGAACAACCAAATGTCTGTTAAACAAACTACAAGTATTTATAAACAAATGTCTCAGGCAAATCTTAAAGATCAGATGGCCGGAAAAAATAACCAACAGCGACCTATGGAAAAGGACCAAACAACAACCGATAGAAGCAGAGTTAACAAAAAGGAAATGGAGGTGGATTGGGCACACACTCAGGAAACCAGCCAACTCAATCACCAGGCAAGCTCTGCAATGGAACCCTCAAGGAAAAAGGAAAGTGGGAAGGCCAAGAAACACCTGGCGGAGAAACCTTCAAGCCGAAATGGACACTGAGGGTTACAGATGGCAAGATCTCGTTAGAATGGCCCAGAACCGAACACGGTGGAGAGGTGTTGTTGCTGGCCTATGTACCTCCCTGGTGCAAAAGGCTTAAGTAAGTAAGTCAAGTATTTTAAGTCTTGGGCCAATTGAAGACGGCCAGCATTGTGAATTTTTTTAAATTGCCACTTGTTTACGTACAGGTTGTGTAGTGTACACTTATTCCTCATCTCAATTTTCCTCTATGCTTGTTGTCCGTTACAATTTGAATGTAACAGTAATGATAACTTGATATAAAACCACACCAAGAAGTTTTACAAGTATAGCACTAGCTTTTTTGGTTTGAGAGAGAAGAAAACTATTACAGTTTTGGTGTTCTATAAGGCACTACTTGTTTAATGAGATGTTTTCACAAAAGCCTTTTGGATAAAAGCAACACCTCATTAGGTTGGGGGATTAGGGAATGCATTTTTCCTGGAGATACCTTCGACACACATTTACATGTACAGTATTTGTGTTTGGATACCTTTTTCAATACATTAATTTCTAATTTGATTTCCTCCTCTTCATCCTGAAAATAGAAAGTTGAGATTAAAATTCAAATGAGAATGTTATTAAACAAGCAAAGATTCATTTAACATCAAGTTAAAAATGTATTTGGAGTTTCGGGACTTAGTAATGGATTATCCCAATGGTATTGCTTTGCTTCTTGTAAATATACAAATGTATAATCAACTGAAAATATATATGAACAAGAATATATTTGAAAGACTTAATGCCCATCTTGCAGCATTTGGGCAGAATGGGCAGGCGGACAAACAGACCTGAACGCTATATGCCCCCTACTTTAGTAGATGGAGCATAAAAACAATTAAAACATAGCTGAATAATAATCACAAGTATCCCGAAACAGAGATATCCTAGACTGGTGACTTATTTTTTAATAATATTTAAGTAAATAAAAAAATACATAAATTTGTATTCATCTTTTTAATGGAACCAGGTATTCACTACATTTACATGTGTGTAGATGTAGGTCAAGTCTTATCTACAATTTTGACATGTGTGACCTAATTATTAACAGATGTAGGTCAAGTCTTATCTATAATTTGACATGTATGACCTAATTATTAACAAATGTAGGTTGTCTAGTCTTGTCTATAATCTAACTTTGTGCTTGGTTCTGTCTGTTTTCAATTATAAACATAAGTACTCTTAATGTGTAGAAGATGATGACAACATTATTAATGAAGTAGATACAAAAGGAGCAGATTTTCCTTGTGTTTCTGTTCTAAAATGTTTACTTTTTGGGAAACATAATACTGATAAACATTTAACAGAAAAGCATGGCATCTTCTGTTAATTGTTAACTGCATATGATCATTTTTAATTTATTTACTATTTTAAATATCATCCAACTATGAACGTATTGCTATGGAATAGAGCTGTTTACTAAAATTAAAATTGGAGTATTTAAAAAAAGTTTTTAAGATTATCAAGTTTTAACATTTCGATCCTCTTGTTTTCCCTATCAAATGAAGCAAATTGAATAATTGTGCTGTGCTAGCATCTAGGCAATGCCTAAATCATAAAGGGTCCTTACCTCATTAACATTCATGACTTTAATAGCCGCCAGCTGTCCTGTTTTTGTATGACGACCCTGAAAAAAGAAATTATTATATTATGTTTAAATTAGATACAAATGACTATTCAATTGTATAGGAATTTAAAGGTTTTAAAATGTCAACTCACAAAAAGGTTAAGATATTTTTAAAAAAACATATGAGTAATTGAGATTTACAATTATAAATCAACATAATGCTGTAAAAAATTAAAGTTTGTTTTTGCCTACAAAACGATGTTTCCCCCTGTTTCACCAAAAGGTTCTAAGTACAAAGGGCCATTACTCCCACATAAATTTGAGGACCAAAATTTCCTGGTCATGTGCACAACTACATATGGTGTCCTTGATATATACCATGTTTCATTGAATTCGGTTCAGTAGTTTTAGAGGAGTTGCGCTGAAAAGATGATAAATAAGGATTTTCAGCAAATTCCAATGTTCAAAGGGCCATAACTCCCACAAAAAATTGAAGATAAAAATTCCCTGGTAATATGCACAGATACATATGATGTACATCCTATATACCAAGTTTCATTGGATTTGGTTCAGTAGTATCAGAGGAGTTGCGCTGACAAACTTTGTGGCGGACAGATGGACATGACAAAAACAATATGTCTCCCCACAAAAGTGGGGAGAGACATAATACTACAAAATACAAACATGCTGTATACATGTTCATGTATTGTGTGTGTGTGTTGATGTTTACACATTTATCAAAACACCTGGGCAATGTAGAGTGGTCAGTTTAAATGGTGGAGGAAACCAGAGGAAACCACTGACCTTGGGCAAGTAACTGACAAACCTAATTACAATCAGATGTGGAAGTCCCATTTTTGTAAATTACAAGCCTGACTCAAACACCATCAGAGAGGTTATCAATTAGTGATCAATAGTGTGGTATTGAAACCAGCGCCTTAGACCACTTGGCCACCCAGGCCCCACATGTATTCTGCCCCAATTCTAAAATGCAATATAAATATGTGCATGCAATCATATATATATACCTTATATCGCAATGTCATATCAAACAAGCATAATCTTAATACCCTAAATACATCTATGGTGATATACAATGTATCAATGTACATCTTAATTTTACTTATCCATTGCAAAAATAAAGAGACCTAAACCAGGTGTAAGTGATGAAGATTGACAAGATTTTACTTGGTAATTAGTAAATTGAAGACAAACAGACAAGTATTCATTATAAAATGTATATATTATACACAAATCAGACTCAAATGTTCAATGTTTTTTTCAATGAAGAATGCGAAATGTGTTCAACAGAGATCTATGAGCGAGCCATGTTCATTAGGAGTAAAAAGAAAACACATTTGTTATGTTCTTGTTGCATAATTTATAATTAGGTGTCAAAATTAATTCTTCATGTTGTATTTTACATTTTCACACACCAAACCAACAATCCCTAGATCATGTATATATTAAAAAAAAATTAATGTTAATATGCAAATAGTAAGAAATTTTCAGATCTTCTATATGATGTGAACTGATTATCATTTTAACCATCAAAATTATTCATTTGAACATTTTTTCACACCTTTGCTTCTTAATTATAACAAGGTTGCCCCCTAGAGCACAAGATAAAATACTTAAACCACATCATAGCAGGCCGCAAGGTCAGATGGTGACTAATTATTATAACTTGGAACTGAACAAAATGTGAAATCCGTTATAGCAACAATAATCTACCTAATATGTGTATGTGGTACTATAATATATATCTTTTTTATTTGATAATCATACTACATGTACATGTACATGTACATGTATTTAACTATTCCATTACACTGTAATTTTACAAGTACATGTACAGAATGTAGGTAAATAAAATGATGTAATGGGTGCACCACAAGTGCAATCTAAATTCTTGTGGATTTCCTTAATCTATTGCTCATGATCATTTGAACAATTTAGGAAACGATTTTGGTACTAATGTACTTATCATGTAACTTTGAGTATGATATTCAGTACATGTAACTGTCTAACAAATGTACATGTGTATAATTAAAATGTCCTGTGGATCTATTCATTTTTTAAATGCAGTGGGGATCAATTTTCAATACCTATACATTTATACCAAAGTACATTATTCATTTAGACTGATTCTAAATCTGTACTCATGGAGTACAGTGTATATACATGTACATCTATGTCCACAAAATAAATTTTAACATAGGCACATTAAAAGATTTAATCAATATCACACTAAGTCACTGGTACAGTTGTATAATGTACAAATACAAACACAACATCTACCAAACTTATTGACCTGTTTCGGAAGTACTCAATGTGATTCATTATAAACTATCCTTCAAGGATTTATGAATGGGGAGGTTTGATATCACATCGTTAGGTATCAATATAAATCAAAGTTACAGCTGTTGATTATGACCGGAGATTTAAATTGTAACCTTTTTAAAATAAAGTTATACCACTGGGTTCTAAGAAGAAGAACAATGGTGACCATGAATTCTCAAGCAACCTTTATTTTGAGGGGTGATATTAGAGACAAGTTTATTATGCATATGTACATGATGTACATGTATGTACATGTACAGTACATGCTTATATAAGTATTGAATATTATCATACAAAATTCACAATTTGTTGACAATTAGCGGTATATTTAATCCACTGAAATTTTGGCTAAATGTACCTTATAAACTTGTCCGTAGGTTCCATTTCCTACTACTTCTACCAGGTCGAAGATTCCTGCAGGATCCTAAAACAAATAAAGATGAATCAGTTCACAAGAGGTGTCTAAACTCTATAGATACATGTGCCTGTAAATCATATGTATTCCATTCATAGTCAAGTGTGTTACATGTACATTTTTGTAGGCCAAAATTTATATTTAATGTTGTGAGTTCGATCCTCGCTGAGGGCACTCAAAAAATCAAAATCTGTTTGTCAGATGATTTTCAGGGTTGAAATTACAGTAACATTGTTTGATAATATTCTAGACATTCATACATGTACATTGAACAATTATATATGAATGTATAGTATATAATGAAACAATGTTACTGTTATTTCAATCCTGATTACAACCTCTGTTCTGTTAGCTAGGCGAATATATATATATATATATGCACATATACGCACATATTATATACTAGACATTCATATATATATATATATCAATTTCGAATAATCATGCATTCTGCAGTTTCTGTGGAATCTGATGGAGCATGAATGTAAACACGTTAGAGATAGCTATAAATAGACCATACATTGAACAATTACATGTACATTTTGCTCCAGTTGATGCATTACATGTACATGTACACATACATGTACTTATAATGCCATGTACATATATGTTTATGTACATGTAATTCATCAACTGAAGGGGATGTGTTGAGGGTTTATTCATAAAAATTTCATGCCTTCCATACATTTGCAGTATGTTTTTATGTACATGTACATTGTATTTTTACAAACTAATAGAAAATAATGAGATGTGGAATAAGGGTATGCAACACAGCCCACATAACAAGCAGCAATAATAATCAAAGCACTAAAGCGTTAAAAGTTAGAGCTAAATCTAAGCACTAAAACAAGTGTGGCCACTAAAAGTATGTCTCACCTGCCGGCACTATCACTAAAATCAACTACTTAAGCTTTCATTTCTTGATATAAACACAAAAAGCATCTGTATACCCAATATCAGATGCCTAGCTATTGTACTTTTCAAGCAATTCATTGTCCACACAAGTATTACAAAAAGTTTTCTGCCTGAAAAAAAGACTTATGTTGAGAGTCACTGGAGCGTAAAAATGGGGTCATGGTCACATGGCATTGTGACAGTTGCATAGACCATAACCTCAACTGTCTGTATACCCAATATCAGATGCCTAGCTATTATTCTTTTCTAGCAATTCATCGTCCACAAAAGTCTTACAAAAGAGTTTTAAGTCCTGAAAAAAAAACTAAGTTCACAGAGTCACTGGAGCGTGAAAACAGGGTCAGGGTCACATGGCATTGTGACAGTTGCATAAACCATAACCTGAACTATTTGCATACCAAATATCAGATGCCTAGCTATTATACTTTTTTAGCAATTCATTGTCCACAAAAGTCTAATAAAAGAGTTTTAAATCCTGAAAAAATACCTAAGTTTACAGTCACTGGAGCGTAAAAATGGGGTCAGGGTCACACAGCATGTTGACAGTTGCGTAGACCATAACCTGAACTGTCTGTATACCCAATATCAGATGCCTAGCTACTATACTTTTTCATTAATTCATCGTCCACAAAAGTCTTACAAAAAAGTTTATGGCCTGAAAAAAACAACTAAGTTTACATCTAGTAACTGGAGCGTGAAAACAGGGTCAGGGTCACATGGCATGGTGACAGTTGCATAGACCATAACCTGAACTATCTGTATACCAAATATCAGATGCCTAGCTATTATACTTTTCAAGCAATTCATTGTCCACAAAAGTCTTACAAAAATGTTTACGCTGCCGCTGCCAGAAAGTAATACCTACATGTATGTCTCGCCTTACGCGACTATTGGTCGTAGGTGAGACAATAAAGAAGGATCTGTTTTTCACCAACTTGAAACATATCAATTTTAATTTTTTGGTCCGTCCACTTAGACATTTGTTACGAAATTTGTAATTTGGCTCTGCCCACTTGAATATACATGTATACAAATGTACATGTATGACGTATTGATTAAAGGTAAAGGGTCAAAATTAGTGTACATTAACTGGCCATGGTGTATCGATATATGAAATGTAGTGCACATTTATATTGTTTTTATTATGGTGGTATAAAGATGTACATTTTGTACCTCTTAGTTTATGTGTGTGTGTGTGTTGGTGTTTAACGCGCTTTATCAACGCACCTGGGCCATGTAGGGCGGTCAGTTTTAATGGGGGAGGAAACCACCGACCTTAGGCAGGTAACTGACACCTCTTAGTTTAGACAACCTGTATAACATTTAATACATTGAAACAATAATCATACACGATGAATATTCTATAATAGATCCTCTGGTAGGAATATTGCCTGACCGATTTACCCTGTCTAGACAACAAAAAAATGAAAAAATCAGAAAGCTATATGACTTCATAGGGCTCTGCCCAAAAACCACAATGAATGGACTACCGCTAGCAACCTTCAACCAGGCCATTAGGCGCTGCATGCCTTCTGCTTTTGGCCCATGGTCTAAATAAAAAGCATATAATTAATATCCAGTCCTGAAATAGTCACAGAAAGACCCCTTCTTAAACAAAGAACAGAAAACATCAAAAAGACAAGTACAAACTAAAGCTTTGTCAAAAATTCCTGGCTTAGGACAGGCACATATAAAATGTGGCAGGGTTAAACTCGTTTTAAGGGGTCAACCTTCCCCTATCAAAATTCCTAGACAAAGCACAAAAATTAAACACACAATAAAAATCAATTCGATCAAAGTTCAATACCACTAGAGAGAAACTTAGACAAAAGACAACAAGAAAAAACAAACCGACAGAAAAGGATATCTCTATAGAACACTTTCTTATTTAAAGTTTCACAATTTCTGCAATCTTTGAATACCAATTACATGGAATGTGAGTTTTCCTGATAAGTTCATTTTTTTTACAAGAAAAACATGTACATGTAATTGTAATGTTGGACAGAAATATAAAACTGTTTGGTAGAAATGTCAATATTTTAGTTGTAATATCGGTTGAATTTTCCTTCAATGTCCAGTAAATCTCGCTGTTATGCTTGTTTTCCTGAACTTTCAGCATCATTTTAACGCTTTTTGTTCTAAATATTTTGAACGTCATCAAGCGCATATGTGATCCACAAGAAAAGCTTGTTTGTTTTTACTTCCGAATATATTTTATAGAGTAGATATTGCATTATAAACATTTATAACAATTATTTATGCTTATAAAATAATTTTAGATGCGTTTTAACTTCGGGAGCGTCACAGGTTAAAAACCTGCCTCATATTAGTTATCAGTGTAATGGATTTCTTCCAATTTGAGGCCAAAACCTACACCAAATTATCTTCCAATAATACAGATCTGGTTGTTAGTTAATATCTTGAATTTTGGTAAATAATTTTATTTACACTGCTCTAAAGAAGTTTCTTTGTTTTGTTTGCAATTCAATGTGATCTGAATAACTGTTAGAATTTGATTTAAGAGGCCAACTTTAAGGAAGAAAATCCTGTCGAGTTACACTTACTCTTGTTACTGTTATACGCTTCCGAAGGGAGCTATAATGGTAGAAATGTCAATATTTTAGTTGTACTATGAGCTGAATTTTCCTTCAACGTCCGGTATAGCACGCGCTTGTTTTCCCGAACTTTCGACGTCTTTTTAACGTTTTTATCTTTGAAAATTTTAGACGTCATTAAACGCTCACGTAACCCACAAGAAAAACCAGTTTGTTTTTATTTTCGAACAAACAAAAAAAATAAATTAATTGAAACCTCGGGAGCGTAACAGGTTTTACCTGCCTCATATTACTTACCCTAAGACTTGAAAGGTCTATGTCATCTAAACTGACGTTCACTGAAGCCATTCTTAGGCTCTGACGGGACAATCCTCAGCAACCTACCGAGTCGGCAGGACCGTGATTCAGGTGGATTTTAAATGACGGGAGAACGCAGCATAATGGGGGTTCATTTTTATATTCTGGGATGATGAAAAAAATAAACGAAAGGTCGAAAAGTTATCATTTTTGGGTTAAAAATCACAAAATTATGATCACAAACGAGGATGACAGTACTGTTGCATGATGGGAAACAATGACTCAGGGGAGGTTACTTAGTCTTTCACTTCCGGTTCACATGAAACTAGAGGCTCACCAAGACGAGCACCTTGCAACCCCCCCCCCCCCCCCAACCACCACCCCCCTTATTGTTATCTTTGAATTTTATATAAACCCTAAAGATTGAAAAATATTGTTGGAATCAATCATATTATATATCATATTTGAAATATTTATGTATAACAAAAACCTTATTTTAACGATATTTCATACAATCATCTTTATTTGTACTTTATGTTTTGTATTCCTCTTATGGGGCCCTTGATTTGGTTAATAAACTTATTCTTATTCTTATTCTTATTCATACAAATGGATTAATTTCCAAACTGATTAAGTCATAAGACATAATTTATTTTCCAATTATGGTCCCTCAATTAAAGGGCAGCATCATTACAATGATTACATTATAACAGAGAATAGAATACAAGCAGTAACATAAAGTAAACTAAAAAAGGTGAAGGTAAAATTTATTTAGGTATACATTAATGATGCTGCTCCGTTTGAGGGACCATAATTGGAAATAAATTATGTCTTATGTCTATGTCTTTAATGATATGAAACTGATATACAAGCAGTCACATAAAGTAGAAGAAAGGTAAAGGTAAAAGTCGGTGAGTACACATCAGTGGCTATTGCATGGTCGCCAGGCTTGTGTGGGAGGAAAAACAAACTTTCCAAGCTGGAATATCAGTGAAACCCACGAGCAATGGTAGGTGCACTTAATTTGATTTTAGAAAATATCATCTAGAGGGTGCATGCCATTTGTATCCCCTCTTCATCCGCACGTGGACGCATACGATATCTTTTCCACAAAAAAATCTCAGTTATGATTAAGTAAAATGTAAATGGACATGAAAAGGTAAAATGAACACGAAATGACGAGGAAAGGGGACACTAGTTAGGAAACCAATGGAAATAGGAGGGATAGGTTAGGTCGGACAATATTAAAACGTTCTTTAACGTGTGAGGACATTGGCATTTTTCTCCACAAGTTGCCCCCTCTGTGGTTTGCAATCATGTTTTCTGTATAATTGCCTGAAGCCCCTGGGATGCAAATTGACTGAATACTTGGCCTTACAACCATCTGGGGCACACATCCCAGACGCTTTGTGGACACAAACTCGTCATCAGGGTAATGGGCTCTCTTTTGTGGACTTTTACGGACAAATTTATCGCTTTGATCTTTGAGCCTATTCGCCACCAAGGACTTATACGCGATTTAAAACGAATATTAATGAAATCACATCCTGACAACGTCAGGAAGACATGTGTCTACTTGAGGCCGTAAGTTATCACAGTAATAACGCAAGTAAAGGAAGTCTATCACGGGTATACGTTTTCAATTTGTTTACTTAATTGTCAGCCTTCCAAATGCCTACCAATGTTAAACTTCGACATATGATACATACATGGATTCAGAGGAAAATACCGGTATAAGTTTCATAAGACGGATTCAGAGCGCGGCAATTAAATGATCTTAACGCACAGCCCCCACCCCTTTTTCGTCCTCGACAGACTAGAGGCGGGAATTCCGCTTTCCAACCTTTTACTTTGAAAAGGGGGATCCTAAAATTTTTTATGAAAAAAAAACCAGTTTGGCAACCAGACGGTAAGCAGTTATATCCTGCAAAAGGATATCTGCCATAAAAAAAGCTAATGATGAAAAGAAAAAATACGTGGTCGTCACGAAAAACAAATTCTGACTAGACCAAGCCCCCCCCCCCCCCCCAGGGGCGTAGCTTGCCTCTTATATTTAGTGAGGCAATTCGCCGAGCGAAGCGAGGCGAAAAAATTTTTTGGGGGGGTCTGGGGGGGGTTTGCCCCCTCCAGAATTGTTTTTTCTAATAGAACGCCAGAGACGCGTTTTCCTGGCTTTAATTTAAGAAAATGATGAGGTAAAACTTTTGAAAAAAATGGTATTTATATGACCCGCTTGGCATTTTTTTATTTTTATTGCAATATTTCAATGGACTTGCATAAAAGTTGACTATACAAATCTTCAAATGACAGTGAGTGAATGACCGTGTAAAATTTCAGCCCTGCACTTCTTTTCTAACTTTTGTGTTTGTGTTGACAGACAGACGGAAAAAATCAAGAGTATGCTAATATATTCACTCTATATAGATGTAATATTTTCTAAAAGTTTGATACTGTTGTGACCATGACTTTCAAACTTTGTAACCATGTATAAAACAGAAGTGTGACATTTAAAATTGAAGAGGCCCCAGCCTACGTTTCTTGGCGCTGTCATTTTTTTTTTCAAAACGTTCTCTTTTGGAAATGGAAATATCCCGTTGTATGTATAAGCAGGCTAGACCTGCGAGCCTGTCGTCTTTCATGATGGAACGGCTCCAGTGTTTAAGTCGTCTCATTGCCGAAAACAACCTCTCGCATAGGACGGACCCTACTGGCATCGTGAGCAAAAGTCGAAAAATTACATATACATTTGGGTAATAATCTGAGGAGTGTACCTGGGACAAAGACAATTAACAAGAAAACAAACGAGACATAGAGGAACTCTCTCGAGTCAATTTTAGACCACTGTAAAACTGTAAGCGTAATTTTACCCTATTGGCCGTATGGGAGATAAAATTAACAAACTCTATGTGGACAAAGTCGGAATGTCCCCGTTTGTGAAAAATTTAAGTTTATACATGTATATGTTATGTTCTTAACGGAAGTGTAAAATACGCTGTACGAATCTTCAAATAAATGGTATTGATTTTTTAGTTTTAGTGTTCACACGAAATTGTGGTCCTGGACGGACAGACAGACAAACTGACGAAGGCGATCCCTACTTCATATAGTTTTTTTTTGTTTAATTATTCACACGAAATTGCGGTTTTGGACGGACAGACAGACAAACCGAAAAGGCGAAAACTATGGGACACCGCATTTTCTAAGAATTTATGAGAAAAGAGTTACAAAAACGTGTTACGGGTCAAAAACCGAAAAGGAGGGAAATTATTTCAATGGGAAGACGGGAAATTTGCCTTTTTTCATTTTTTGTATTATGAATACAGGATGAGACCCCGTTCTAACGATATCCGTCAGCCAAAACGTGAAATTTACCTTCAGTGGCACTGGCTTCCCCCGTCGATTCAGTAGTTTCGGCCTCGGACTCTGACGGAGATTTTGAAGTGTGACTGTCTTTTGGGGTTACTACCTGTTGTACCCCTAAGCATTGTAGTTAACTTTAGTTGGCCTTTTTTCAAACTTTGGGTTTTTCCGCGTTTCAAACTTTTCTTACACTTATATCCTAGGGACGACGGTCACGATACGTGAGATTCTCCGGAAAACTGCAATGTTCGCCAACCCGCATTTTATATAATTTGATTATTTTCGTGTGTCTCTTTCTCTCTCTCTCTCTCTCTGAGAGAGACTCTCTCTCTCTCTCTCTTCCTCTCTCCTCCTCTTTTTTTTCTCACATTTTTATTTTTTTAAAATTTCATTTAGTGAGGCATTTGCCTCATTGCCTCAATGGAAGCTACGCTACTGCCCCCCCCATCAAATTAAATGATTGATTTCCTTAATGAAACTACATAGAGGCATATAGTCAGAAATAAATGCTAAAAATAGGAACACAGTTAATACTGACGTGGTTTAAATGTATTTTCAAAAATAGATATCGATCTAATTAATAATGAATATTCTTAAAACAAATATGGATTCAAAGATATTTAAATATAAATTCTTATTTATAGAAGAATTTCTATTGGGTGTCTATATATAATGATGAAATACCCTTTACATAGATATAAAACGCCCTTTAAAATGACTGGCATTTATCACATGGTACATACAAGTCATAAAGATGATCTCCGTTAAGACTGAACTTGGTCAAAAAGCATTTCTCTTCAACTTTAAATTATCAGATCGAATAGGTAGAATAAGCGAAGAAATAGGAAATGCTGAAGGAGTCCCGTCGTTCCGTGTCAGAATCAAACACGGAGGAAACATTCTGAGCAAAACCAGAACATTTCTTTCTTACGGATTAGATGCAGATTTGTCGCTTTCATCAAAAATTGTGTCAGAAAAAGACGTCAATCTATTTGTTCAGATAACCAATGCACACGCAGAACTCTTCCCGTTAACAATTAACAACATGTCAACACTAAATGATGTGTTAAAAGCTGTAAAAATCTTGACCAAGTTTAATGATTTGAGAAATGAATTTTCATGCAATGGGAAAGTGTACACAAATTTCGGCACTCGATTATTTGAAACGGACATTGAAGAAGGTAGTATCGTCAAACTCGAAAGCTCTTCGGAGCACAATAGCATGGATCAAACAAATGAGAAATATGATTCCACTTCTGGCGTTTGTGAAGTATCTTATAGACTAACTGAAGCTATACGAATGCCATTAGAAGGAAGTACAGACATTGCAATATGTGTAAGCTTAAATGAACTTTTAGATTTGGAGCTTTCCCAAATAAATCAAGAGGTCTGTAGTATATGTGAAAGACTATTTAGCAATATTCTTGGAGTCAGAATTGCCGTGCTTTTTCATGGCGTTTATGACAAATTTAAGAATGTTTGTATTTCTAGGATGGATTTTACACAGAATTATTCAGAGGTTGTTGAAATCTTTCAAAACTTTCGTAAGGATCACAAAAGAACTGAGGTTCAAAACGACTGGGTGCTCAGCGATATAGTCGATCTTTCTTGGCGAGAAAAGTCAAAGAAAATTGTTTTCAGTTTAGGAGACTGCGAACCTGATTCCAATGTAGTAAAAACGAGACATTTTAGTTGGCTTACAGTTCTTGAAAAACTGAGATCTATGAATGTTCAGTTCGTGTGTGCTTTGTCGGATCATTTCAACGGTTCAGTTGTGGTAGATTTTTACCCAGAAACATGCAGCAAGTTACGTGGTTTTATTATCAGGCAACAGGAAGTTGATGCTCTAGTGTCCGAGGTCATTACAGAGTGCAAAGAAAATACGAGGAGTCGAAGTATTTTGAAATCTGGTAACACAATCGGTAACCAGTCAGAACAGGGAGCCATTCCAGTGTCTGAATCAGCTGTCCCTGGAAGCAGTTCTGAGAATGATCATTTTATAGATGAAAACAATAATGCAATCGATAAATTAGATACTAGTTCCCCACAATTTCGGTACTATAACGACTTGACGTTGCAGACCAACAGAAGAGAAAAGACAAAAACAAACAAACCCAAAAAGTTAAGGATTAAAAGTTTAAGATCAAGAACATTAGCCTGTGTTTTTCCCAGAGAAAAGTAGTGAACAAATGACTTGTAACATTTAAAAAATCATTATTGCTCTCACCACTAGAATTGTTAAACTAAAGAAAATTGTTTATTGAATGTGTAAAAAAGCTGATTATTGTATTATTTTCTTTTGTACTACAATCGTGTAGAACTGAAAAAAAAGTTTTAATCTTTAATTCTAATTTATTTAAATGCTTGAGATGTATAAAAGTCAGAACCAGTGCAAATTTGCAGTGAACAACCCATTAATCCTTCTTTGGTTCGATACACGTTCTATATCTTAACAAAAATCACAACAAATACAATTTTCAATAGGTTACACGAGACACCCAGAGAAGAAGTAAACAATACCAGGATAGTTTAATTTATACAAACTTAGTATGGAAAACCAAAAGTCTTCAAATCGGTTAAATGCTACTGAATTAATACAAATAACAAAGCTGTTGATTTGGTTATGTTGTTTAACCAAAATATTGGAACAGTAAAAAAAAACAAAAGTATTGAATGTTACGAAAAGCACTCAAAATCTAAAGGTGGGAACAGGGAAGCCAAATCGAGCAGCCAGGATATCGACCATGTGCAGTACAAGGAAATAAACCTGATGTTTTAAACAATTTTAAATTTTACAATCGGAAATGGTTCATATCTGGAAAAAGCTAAACAATAACCCGATGCCCCATTCAGGATTTGTAACTCAATCATAGTTGAACTTTAACGCAAAAGATTTGAAAAAAATATCTCACACTGGTTTTGAGAAAATTCAAGTTGAAAATACATTGATTGCCATGGGGAAACTGACGGTTTGTACCTGGGTATATATAGGTACAATGCAAAATTTTGACAGGTCAAAATATTTGGTGGTGTATAAAAAAAACTGGTACAGAATTGTTATTAGTAGCTAGAATTAAATGAAATTTAGCACTTTGATTGATTTTAAACAAATCAACATTTCTCGGACATCAATTTCGTAATATTATAAAAGGTGTGCTTGTAGTTTAAATTTTTCATGCAACTACCATATTTAGAAATCTATGAATAAAAGTGGCAATATCAAGCAAAATGGGACATCAAGTTGACATTTTGCTGCATACTTTGCGTAATAGGAACCGATTCTATGGATTCGAAGACAAAGACATACTTTAAATTACCTACTATGTACTGGATACATAAATTGCACAAAAATCCATATAAATCTCGTTTTATCTCTGCTTCAAGTAAGTGTTCTTTAACCCATATTTCCAAAGTTCTATCACTTGCTTTAACTACTATGAAGGAATTTATTATTCAATACTGTGAAAGGGTATTCGAAAACAGTGGAATTAATTATTTTTGGAGTGTAAAAATTCTCTTGATGTTTTGGACAAGCTTCGTGCTTTTGAAAATACTTTTCATACCGTTGATAGTTACGATTTTTCTACTTTATATACTAACCTTCCACATAATCTGATTAAAAAGAAATTTGAATATTTGGTTAAATGGTGTTTTGACAAATCTAAAAGTGATTATATCTGTTCTAGAGTTTCAAAATCATTTAGTAAATCATTTTTTAGTAACGAGACTCAAAAGGGTTACATCAACTGGACTGATGCAGAAACTATTACTGCTCTAAATTATTTGTTAGATAATATTTACATACGTTTTGGTAAACAAATTTATCGCCAAATTATTGGTATTCCTATGGGTACTAATTGTGCGCCACTTATAGCCGACCTTTTCCTATACTGTTATGAATCACAATTTATGGCTAAATTACAAAAAGACCCGAACAAACAGAACCTAATCGAAACTTTCAATTATACTTTTAGATATTTAGATGACATTCTTGCACTCAACAATCCTTCATTTTCTAATTTTATTACAGATATCTATCCTTCTGAATTAACCTTGAACAAATCTAACGTCACCGGTGATAGATGTCCTTTTTTAGATTTAGATTTAAGTATTATTGACGGAAAATTACATACCAAAGTATATGATAAACGTGACGACTTTACCTTCCCTATTATAAATTTTCCTTTTCTTGAAGGAGATGTTCCACTAGCGCCGTCATACGGGGTTTACATTTCACAGTTAGTAAGATATGCTCGGATCTGCAGTTGTGTTTCTGATTTTAATAATAAAAACCGTTTTATTACTGAAAAATTATTAAAACAAGGTTATCGATACCACAAATTAGTAAAATCTTTTTCTAAATTCTTCCACAAGTATCGATCTCTTATTGAAAAATTTAATTGTACACGTCACTTTCTTATAGTGAAAGGAATATCACATCCTGTATTTTATGGTAATGTTTTTTATAAAGCTCACAAATTTAAAAGCAATCCAATAGAAATGAAAAATTGGCTTCAAAATTTATTACGGAAAGGATATGAAATGAATATCTTGGTTAAATCTTTGAATTTAGTGTTTTTTGGCAGAAATATTGAAAACTTAATACTCGCTTTAAAACTTCCATAAACGTTTTTACTATTGTCATTTTTAAGCATTATAGCGATCAAGCGTGTCGGTTTTGTGTGATGAAACTTCACTAAATCATTATTGCTTGAAGTGTTGTGTCGGATTTAAAATCGATAGGTTTGATTTTTTTACATCAGTCGATTGATGATTCTCAGCTAGCTGTCAGTAACAGCGAGTGTTCTATAGAGAGTTCCCTTACCGTCCTTTTGTTTGTTCTTGTTTTTTGTCTTAGGTTCTCTCTAGTAGAATTGGACTTTGATCGATTTGATTTTTATTGTGTGTTTAGTTTTTGTGCTTTGTCTAGGAATATTGATAGGGGGAAGGTTGGGCCCAAAAAACTAGTTTAACCCCGCCACATATTACATGTGCCTGTCCTAAGCCAGGAATCCTTGACAAAGCTTTCGTTTGTACTTGTCTTTTTGATGTTTTCTGTTCCTTGTTTAAGAAGGGGGTCTATCTGTGACTATTTCAGGGCTGAATTTGAATTATATGCATCTTATTTAGACCATGGGCCAATTGCATAACCGCGAGCAGTGCCAAATGGCCTCGTTGAAGGCTGCTGGCGGTTGTCCATTGTGGTTTTTCTAAATTGCCGTTTAATTGTGGGCTGTGTCGCGTACACTTATTCCACATCTCTTTATTTTCTATTAAAGAAACAAACTGAAATTCCACAGTGGGGGGGGGGGGGGTGGTACCTCCCATTATAAGGTACATGTAGGTGCATATGTGCGGCCAAAAAAATCTTCTTTTTGGGGTGTCCAATATGTGAAAAGGAAATTTCAGATGTTGCATATATGATAGGTGTACTTTTCACAAATGTCATACATCAATAGAAAAGGAGTGACCGAGTATCCACGTTTTGCCTCCTTGTAACCCTAATTGTACATGCATTTGGTAACTTTTACCATTCAAACTTTGATTTAAATAGAATATCTATAAAAATGCCAAGTTAAAGCATGTTCTATGTGATTTTAAATGCTTTAAAAATATATGAATGGGTGTCTTTTTTAAGCAGGCGCATTATGTTATGGGGTGGGTACAACATTTCTAGGCGCACATCTGTCCCCGAAAATACTTGAGTTACCCCTTCCCCGAAGGCAATTGTAGCTAATTCCGGATATAACTGTTTTATTGACACATATATTAGAATTTATTGGTAAATTCGTGTAAGACAAGTCTGACAACCAGGCTTGTGATTACCCTCGGGGACCTCTGGTCAACCAGCAGAGGCTATCGACCCAGTGATTTCACAATACAAATATCAAACCGGGTATAAATCGTTAATTTGGTTATGCTATGTATGCATTCTTCAGCAGCATTTGAATCAAAACAAATGGAAGGTCAAAAATAGGGCATCTAATGGAACGTACATTAAATTATACCCCGCCACGATATTCATCAATAGTTAAATATGTTTGTATACTATACTTTATATACTATTCATATATATAGAGACAAAAAAGAAATGAGTTATCTTTCTTAGACCAGAAAATCTCATCGTTTTCAAATTTGGAAAATCTACACAAAGTGGCTAATCTTCAATAATGTTTTTTGGATCATTCTGAAAATTGAACTTGACCTGTATTTTATTGTACTTAACAGCTGTGCAAAATATCATTCAAATCCCTTGACTAGTTTTCAAGTTATCATCCGGAAACCTTCGGGGGAAAGACGGACGGACGGACAGACACCGAAAGAAACTGAGGGTATAACATAATACATCGCCACGTCGAGTGGCGGGGTATGAAAACCAAAAGTATTATTCGAAAAGCGCTCAAAACCAAAATGTTCGGAGAGGGAAGCCAAATCCAGAACCGAAGATATCAACTATGTGAAATAGAAGGAAAGAAACGTGGTCACCGTGTACAACCGAAAACGTAGGATCCCGGTTTTAACGCCGGAATCGCGGTTTTATTACGCCGGCACCACGGTTTTTTTCATCAACTTCCGGGAAAACCACTCGAGTCAGGTAAGAAAACATAGCTTTAAATAAACTAATATTATGCTGTCAAGTATATGTCTATGTGCATTCGGATCTACAATAATGCACCATTCAAACCGTGCATCAAATATTTATCAAATCTTGCCCGTTTTATCAAACATTCGCGAAAACCTAGGCCGTGCATGTCAACTTTTCCATACAAGCGAACGATTTCCATGATTTCTAATTAAACAATGAGGTACATATTCATTTTTATGCCACAGTTAGGTTCGTGGAACAATTATAAAGAACATTGATAGTTCCTACCTTTTACAGTTCAGTTTTAATTGAGATTTTAAAGAAAAATCGACGTAACGCAGGATCACACGGTTTAGACTTTTGGAAACGCCGGATTACACGGTTCCAAACATTATTTTGTGTGTGCAATATTCATTCATTTTCTTGTATATTCCGGCCGAAAATAACCTAGAGCATCACAGTTTTACATCCTTCATCTCTGTTAATATCTGTGAATTATTCAAGCACATACAATATCGCAACCCGAAAGGCGAGGAGGGGTGACGACTTTAATATTTTTCCGCGGGACAAAATTCTTACCTGAACAAACACCCCCCCCCCCCCAAAAAAAAAACCCAACCCTTCGAAGTCAAATGGTCGGACCATTATTATTATTTCTTTGGTTGCTGAACTATGACTCCTATATAAATTTTAATATATTATTTATGCATCGCAAATTTTTGTCCCTTTGCAAACATGGTAAAGATATATTACAATCCACACTCTTAATTTGTAAAATAAAATAGTAAAAATATGTCAGTTAAAAAAAGACCGAATTTTGTTAAACATGAAGTAGGTGAGCATCACACCTGAAATTGATTCCGACGGTTGGGACTATATTCTGGTGCTGCATACCTATAAATATTAAGTGACTACGATTAGTTGCTACATGCTAAGAAAACTGTAATGAAAATTACTCTCGCCGGCTAGTCACCCGACATTCCCCATTTTATAAACCGAATTTTTCAAATTCAGTCAATGAAATTCAGCCGAAAAAAAATAGAATCCTGGTTTAAAATATGTTGTTTTTTTAATTTAGGAACCATGATTTTGATCTTCCAACACGAAAGAAAGCTTTTAATTACGGAAAATAAGATTTGGCTCAGTTTCCCTTCCATCTGCCCCGTCTAGAGGCGCTTTACCGGTTCGACAATGGTACCGGAAGGATGAGTCGAAAATACTACCTACAACGCGGCTTGGTTTGGAACTGTGAAAGAAAGTGTTCATACTTTTTATCTGTATACAAGTGCATGATCAAAATGACTTTTCTTGGATTTAAATGCATATTGTATGCCTGCTGCATAGTGTACCTTTAATAATTTGGTTGTGAACTGCTACATTTGTGTAGATCTTAAAGACATGTCGTAATTTATATTAATGTGTATAAATGCATTTTAATTCACTAAGTTTTAGAGTTAGCAGGTGTTATTTTGGTAATTTTGAATGACAGCAAGGCATTGCAAAGAAGCAAAGAGCCACCAAATGGGACAATCTTGTCGAGAGTCCGAAAGGGCAATGACATAACCATTAAACACGAACGAAAACAACACAAAGAAACACAAAACATAAAAAACGCAAAAACAACCGAACAGTAATCAAGAACGCGAACTCAAGTCGTAACGAGAGATAACTCCGTTGATCCGGAAGAGTAAGCAGTTTCTGCTTGCAATAGCACACCCGTCGAGCTGCCAATTCCAATGCAGTGTGTCAAATCCGGTAAAGGAAGACGAAACAAAAACTCCATGTGTCTTAATTTTTTTGAAATTTGGCTTGTAGATGATCCTGTAAACATCCGTTATATAAAAGATGAATTACACAAGAAGCCTAGAATATGCCATAGGGGCATCCTGAAAGTGACAACACATAGAAAAAAAACCGCACAACATAACAAAACAAACAAACTATCCTTATACAAAATACAATATATAGACATCATAATCAAATGGACTCTATTTTGCTCTGAAATGTAATTTTTAAATAAACACAACTATAAACTGAAAGTTACGGCGAAGTTTAAGCCGACAAGTGTTGTAATCTGACGGCGCTTTGAGAATGAATTGAAGACTCATAAGAGGCACAAGGCAAAGGCTGAATCAAGCCAAAATCTCATTGATTGTCAAGTAAAGAATAATTAAAAACTAGATGGAGCCTTCCCCGGAAGGCATATGTCGCCAGCGTATCTATGTTTATTCACCAAACAGGGGGTAGTTAATTTTCGGGCATAAAATCGCCTTACAACTCATAATACTATGCGATGAAGCTACATAACAAATATCAAGAGGCTGTGGCATATAGTTGCCTGGAAAACTGTGACGAAAATTTGGCATCTATGTCCATTATATATAAAACAGTAAGTATTCGTCAAACAGGAAGTAATTATTTTTCGGGCATAAAATTGCTTTACACCTTAAAGTACTATGTGATGAAGCTACATACCAAATATCAAGAGGCTGTGGAATGTAGTTGCCTGGAAAACTGTGACGAAAATTTTGCACCTATGTCCATTACATATAAAACGGTAAGTATTCGTCAAACAGGAAGTAGTTATTTTTCCGGCATAAAATCGCTTTACACCTTATAGTACTATGCGATGAAGCTACATACCAAATATCAAGAGGCTGTGGCATGTTGCCTGGAAAACTGCGACAGAAATTTTTGTGACGCCGCAGGACGCAGGACGACGACGCAAGACGACGGATAGTGCCAAAGTAACCCCTATATGTCGCTTCTGCAACACGTTGCAGGCGACATAACAAGAACAGAGTTCCTGGGTCCCCAACCGAGTTGCAAAAAGTAGATAAGCGACAGACCTGAAAACTATTCCCACCTTACGAGACTCTTATCTAAAGCTGCATACAAAATATTGAAAGCCTAGGAATAGGAATAGCTGAGAAATGTGTTACGAAAGTTTTTCCTTTTTTTTTTACCCTTAAAGTGCAACTAAAACGCCTATAACAACTTTATTTCATTTTATAGATCTTAATTTTCTAAGATCAAAGCAAAAAACCCGACTTGATTCCGATGACAAATAACAAAGATATTGACAATTTAGTGTTAATTTCTTAAAATCTCACCTTTATAACTTCCGCTTTCGCGTAACTAATTCCACTGATTGTGCAACGTCAGAGGGGGAACCGATAAATTTGTTTACACTAGTTACAATAGCAAACGGTAGTTTATCTTTACAATTTATTAGTAATGAAATGATAATTAATGCATCCAGAAATGAAATATGTTATATAAAACATGTAAAATATATGTTTAATCACCAAAACTTTATTCAGTATAATCGTGATAATTGTTGAATTGTAGATGAAAAAGTAATAAAAGAAAAACGTAATTTAATAAAAGAAGCTTATTCCTCGAGGCTTATTCTTTTTTTATGATACTGATTATCTGTTGTATGAAATGAAGTTTTGAGGAAGAAGCACAGACACGAGTGTGTCCATTCTAAATTTAAATTCCTTGGTTTTCAGATATTTTCGGTGTAACCGACACTAAAAGTTTTACATATTAATTTACAGGAAGCTTAGACATCACAAGTTATAATTAGATTAGCATTTTGGCATTCACTAATTCAACATTATTTCATGGTTTCCTATACTCTAGCATAGACGTGTACCCGTTTGTCTGTTCTCGCTATTTTTATGGCCCGACCACGTATGTGGATCGGCCATATAGTTTTACCGTTGTCCGTCCGTACATACGTCCGTAACACTTTGCTTAAGTTCTTGATTAAGGTCAATAACTCGGATACTAGATGTTGAGGGTCAATGATATTTCACCACTAGATGTGTCTTGGGTAGCACTATACCATCCTCTAGTAAATCGCAGTGACCAATATTTTAAGCATGAACGACTTTGGTTAAGTTCTAGGTTAAAGTCCATAACTTTGATACATTTTAAGCACTAGAGGGCCATCTGTGACTCATACACACATTTTTAGTTTAATGGTGGATTTTTAGAAAAGTTTGACAGATGAGGCCACGCCAAATAATTCATAGTTCGTCAGACAATTCATGAAAAAAATAAGCTGCAAGCGGGCGAAATGTGTATACATGCCCATCTACGAACGTATTGCATATTAGTGTTTGGGCGCATCCACCTGTTCGTTCGTCCGTACCAAATGTTACGAGGTGAAGCATTATGATTCAATTCAATTCTTTATTTGTCTAATTTGGTCCCACTGGTGGCATATTACATATAAAAAATTTTGACAAAGACAGACCAGAACTATACAGTAACATTAGAATAACAAGATAATTCAGTAAAAAAAAAAATGAATACACAATATGATGTGTTTGTATTATTGTTTACAAATATATAATTAAAGATAATAGATAAGCATAACACATATTTGTGTTTACTTTGTATATGGCAAAACCACAGCCCAGAGAAGTTTTAGAAGAGAAAATATATCATGATGATCTGATGTTATTTTAATAACAAAAGAAATGGATACTTTTTACTAATCAAATATATTGAAGAACTTCTAAATTTTATTTATTTTATTTTATTTAATTCTATATTTTATTTTATTATGTTTCTTTTTCAATACGATAATACAACACTGAATTTGAGAAGATGCTCGAGTTTGAAATTACTTGTCCCCAAATTGTTAATTGCCCCCCTATGGTGACATATTGGTTGTCTAATTTCGTTTAACTTCACACCTGTGTTTGTTTGTTCGTCGCAAAAGGTAGTCCATACTCAGCATGGGTTAATAACTAAGGTAATTATCATAAGGACTTGAATCCTCAAACCGTCCAATTCCGACAGAGGCCTGCATATTTGACATATATGATTTAAATTAACACTTTGGACCATAAAGACAACACAACTGTTTAAAATAGATATGTTCCTTTGATTGCATCATGTATGTGTACTGATTGCTGCAGCAGTAAAAACTTTCAATTTTGTGGAAATCTGACAAATATAATTGCTTAAATCATAGGATTTAACCAAGGAATTGGAGTACTTTAATTTCTTGATTTAACATTTTATACAAATTTAAAAGGTCTAAACTTCATTCTTGTGACGGCCTACCTTTTTAAAATATTATTTGGTGTAAAATGTATTGTTAAAAACTGGAAAATGTATATATGTGTTCGTTGGGTATTTCTTAAATATTAATGTTAAAAAAATTGCCACCGAAATTATTTATATTTTATTGCGGATATCTTAAATATCCCCTTTCAAAAAACACATTCCTACTATACTAGCAAACGATTTCGGTTCCCCCTTGTGCGTCACTTCCGGTTTAGCTCGCATGTAATTCTTTTCCGGAAATATCGTTGATTAGATTTTGAAAGGTGCGAAATTTTGCACTTCAAACACTCATATCTCCGTTATTTGTCAACGGATTTTGATCGGATTTTTTGCATTGATCTTAGAAAAATAAACACTTTTAAATAAGATTAAGTTGTTATGACCGTTTTAGTTGCACTAATATTCTAGTCCGCTTGTTAAACAGGAGGTAGGTAAGCGACAAAAATGGAAACGCATCCCACCATATGGGACTCCTACCTGAAGCTGCATACCAAATATTGAAAGCCTGGGATTAATAGTAGATGAGAAAATCTGTTACGAAAAAAGTGTGACGGACGGGGGAACGAGCGGACGGACGGACAGACGGATGCCTGGCATTTCTATGTCCCCACTCCACGTTTCTGTTGGGGACAATAAGCTGTACCTTATAGAATATGTTAATGTTCAGAGATACAAACCATTTAAAAGACGAATCATAATCTCTTCATAAAAAGGTTCTACAAAATTAATAATCAGCTTATCAGGTCGATTATTAAAAAAACAGAGGTGATATAAAGACTTTTTTAAAGAAACTTTTTTGTTCATCAAAAAGTGGTTTATACAGCTATGATAATAGTTAACATTATCAAAAATTAACGAAGATGGCGTTTTGATTTATTTTCACGAAAGACGGCGAACTCAGAATGGTCTGAAAATTTTAATTTGATGGCTCTTGTTTCCTTACATGCACCAGGCTTGTATTTTGGTTCAAATGCTGCTCGTGAGAGGTTACTCCTTGAAACCATAGCACTTCCAAATTAATAGTTGACGTATTGATACCTGCTTTCAACTGACACTTTGTATTAAGATATTCAATGGTGTTTTTAATCGGTTATATATCAGTAGAAAAGATAGATGTGGTCTATGATTAACTTCAACAAAGAAATAAGTCAGAGTTTTCGACTAAAATGTAAATTTAATCAACAGTGGCAAAAGTGGTCTACTCCCTGTATGACCTTATAAAAAACAAAGATATATATAACAAAAGTAAAAAAAAAATAAGAAATCGCTAAACTGCAGGTTCCCGCAAAGATATGTGAAATATGTATCACAATCAAACCTGTTAAATACTGGTACAGTTGGAATAAACTAAATACACAAATGAGTGAAACTATCATAACTCTAATAAAGTGAAATAATTGTTCTATAAATGTTTTTCCGCAGTTCTCACAGGAAATCAACACATCGGAGTGTGATGTTCTTACGTGATCTCTCAACTTAGATGCCGTTTTATATGGATGTCCACACTTAGAACATATATGCTTGTTGTCATCGGAGGAGCGATTATGTGTTGACATATGGTCCTTTAGTTCATCCCTTCTATAAAAAGACTTATTGCATGTATCACAATTATACTGCTTATCCCCATGTCGCACCATGTGACGTTCTAAGGACTTGTCATCTTTTAACACTTTCTGGCATGTATTGCATGTAGGCATGTTTCTGGAATACAAGATGAAATTTATTCAAGCTGAGCACTAACTTGTCAATACATATAAATTGTCGTTTAAGACTTATGCATTGCGGGTAGAACGTACGACGTTTATTTTTGATAGGTCTTAAATCTCGTTTTTTTAGGTTGATTTTGGAAAATGTGTCGTCTTTTTTTTTTTGTTCAAGTTTTTTCCCGACCCGTTACCTCAAATTGTATACTGTTAGTTACAAATCAACAAGAACATAAAGGAAGTAAAACTATGATGCTCTACACCATTTTCGGCCGGAATATACAAGAAAATGAATGAATATTGCACACGAAAAATACTGTTTGGAACCGTGTAATCCGGCGTTTCCAAAAGTCTAAACCGTGTGATCCTGCGTTACGTCGATTTTTCTTTAAAATCTCAATTAAAACTGAACTGTAAAAGGTAGGAACTATCAATGTTCTTTATAATTGTTCCACGAACCTAACTGTGGCATAAAAATGAATATGTACCTCATTGTTTAATTAGAAATCATGGAAATCGTTCGCTTGTATGGAAAAGTTGACACGCACGGCCTAGGTTTTCGCGAATGTTTGATAAAACGGGCAAAATTTGATAAATATTTGGTGCACGGTTTGAATGGTGCATTATTGTATCCGAATGCACATAGATATATACTTGACAGCATAATATTAGTTTATTTAAAGCTATGTTTTCCTACCTGACTCGAGTGTTTTTCCCGGAAGTTGATGAAAAAAACCGTGGTGCCGGCGAAATGAAACCGCGATTCCGGCGTTAAAACCGGGATCCTACGTTTTCGGTTGTACACGGTGGTGTTTTAAACAATTTTACATTTTACATTCGAAAATTTCAATGACAAAATAAAAATACTATTATTATTTGGTAAAGTCTGACGACCAGGCTTGTGATTACCATCGGAGACCCATGGTCTACCAGCAGCAGTAATCGACTCACTGGTTTCAAAATACAAATCGTCATGTCAATCTTATAGTGTTATATCTCCAGTTTTTGAAAAAATTGAGATAATTATTTTTTTTACTTCCTTGTACACCAGTGATAAAATTGATATATTTTAAGTTTTGACAGTTTTCTTCAGAACTAGACTGTTCTATCTCCATATTTTCCATTGGATTAACATTGGGTTTATTTATAGCCCAAAACCGAAAGTTTAAGAAAGTTTCAATATTAGACTGATGTATATCCAAATTTTTGACTTATTATTTGGTCTTTCAAAGTTTTTTTGCCAGATATCTTTGAAATTCTAGACTTATTTGTTTCTATCTTTTAAAATCATTTTATTTTCAGTGATTTTCAGCACATTTTGGTGTGTCATAATACGAATATTACAGATATTATATATTTATGGTCTATCTCCATTGACAATATAAACAAGATTTTGAAAAAATCCACTTTGTTTCTTAACAATGTTCTATCTCCAAAAAAGGGGGGTCTAATTCTATGTAATTTTGGTTGTCTGTTAAAAACAAATTGTTGTTTTCAACAAGTTTAAGAACTATACATTCAATAAATTCAAAACTACTTATTTCTGAGACAATTTACAAAAGATTTTGGACTACCAACTTTAAACCCAATTTACCAACAATTTAAAAATATTGACATACATCACTATAAGATTGACATGACGAAATATCAAAACGGGTATAAAACTGTTAATTTGGTTATGCTATATATGTACATTTCAAGGAGTAACATCTCATCCACAGCAGTGTTTGAATCAAAACGTAGGAAGGTAAAAAATCAATTAATACGGAATTGTGAGCAAATGAGTCTTTTTACAAATTGTGTTGTTTTGAAAGTTTTACTAAAATAAAATGAAAGTATGACCATATTAAATATTTTGTAATAAGATTTCTGTAAGGAAATTAATGGAAATGTGACATTTTCGGAGGTCCTAGTCCACATTGATGACGCATATATTACCTGTTGCCGTATGGTCTGAATTTCAAAACAAAAATAAAATAAGAAATGAAAAAAATGTGACTTGAAGTTTTCCCGCAAGTGCCTTGCAAAACGAGCTGCTATAGTTTGGTACAAATGGAATAAAACAGACGAAAATATCCAATAAACTTTGTTAACCAAACATTGGTATGCGTCTTACATTATGTGTCATAAAAGGGTTTATTTGCCTGCGAGGTTGAATTCCTGGATGGTGAAAGTTCCTGTTGACCAGAAGAACCTGTCCGTGTGGGGTGTGAACATGGTCGCCATGATCATGAGTTACGGGAATCACTTCCCCATTTGGGCCATGGGTATGAGATACTGGCGGGACAGACTGGTTCCCTCCATGGTTTCCTGAACCCTGTTGAGCATTGGCACTTATTACAGGAGCTATCTTGTCAGCTAGTTTGTCTGCAATGTTAGCTGCGACTTTGTTTACTATGTTTTGTAATACGGCTTCACTTAGTTGGTTAACATTTCCAGAGTTTGAAAGATTCGGTTTTAATTTGTCTGAAAGAAGAGAAGTTTGGTGACCTTTAGACGTAGGGTCGATGATTCCTTTGCTTGCATCATTATGTAAACTTGTTTTTTCGGGGTCTGAGTTCGCCCCTGTTAAACCTAAAGCCTGTAGAATGTTAGAACCTAAAACATTTGCTTGACCTAATAGTGACCCTACACGTGGTTGTGGTTGTAAGGTTGGTCTAGTTCCTTGTTGGTTTATAAAGAATTGGTTCATATCATTTCTTTCTGGTACTCCCAACTGAGGATTCCTTGATGGAAAACCTGGCGTAGGTCCAAACATTGGATCCCAAAGCCGCCTTCGAAAAAATGGTGGCCTTCTTCTCCAATGTCGAATTGGAACTTGATCAAATTCTCCCGGGCTTGGAGAGGCATTTGGATCAGTCACAGGTTGAACCTGAGAGGGGTCAACAACAGCAACAACGTCTCCCTCAAACGTGCCATCGGCTGGGTTTGGGCGCGATGGTGGACCGTTGTTGTGTTCTGGGTGACTTTGATGATGATCATGAATCGAAGGGTTGCCTTGTGTTTCCCATGGAAATGGAATACCATGACTTCTCCCTAAAACCAAGAAAAAAACATTAAGGATGAAGACTAACGCCAAAAATATAGAGATTGCTTATATAAGTTTCAAATGGTTTTTTTTATTTATTTATGTTTGAAGATGGTGCAATTCCTTTATTCTGATTTTTTTAGTATTTAATAAATTTAAAGGATTTACACAGAGAAGTCAGAGCCAAATCCTGAAAGAAAGGCAAAAATTGGTGTATTATACCTGATCCTGTTCTCTGTGATGACAGGTGTCTCGTACATATCTGAGGTAAAAAGAGCACAGCAATCAAACAGAGTTTGTAATTCATCACAATTTATGGATCTGAAATTACAAATAAATAAAACGACATGTTGTAAAAGCATATTTCAAGATGTAACATAAGAATCATAATAATTGAAAACCCAATTGAAAATGTATATCATATGTTGAAAGAACTGTAAAAACAATTAAAAAATGTTTGATTCAGTGTTAAACCAAGATTAACAGTAAATATGAGGAATTCAAAATTACAACAGAAAAGTTCCATGCAGACACTATATTTTGTTTTCGCCTGACTCATCAGAGGCAGTCTACCAAAAAGATACCAAAGATGCCAAAACACTATATGAATATGAAGAACATCACAAAATTTATATGCCGAAGTGATGACATGCATAAGTTTGTCATTGGAAAAACCAAACCGGAAAATATGAGATATTTTATAAATTATGGCATCTGATAATTCTTCTTCCTGGCATATGGTAGTCTTGGTTTGGAATTTGGCATCCCGTAAACACTGGTTTTCTTGATAATGCTCTTTTAATTAAATATAAAAGTTTATCTTGGCCATACATTATATTTTGATGCGTCTTGAACAGACCAAACGGGCATAAGACAATCAGTCCCTTAAAGATATCGTTGCTCTTATTTAGCATGCCATTGTCAGTACTATCAAAGATATTACATTCAAAGACCATTTATGCTCATCATAACGATTAAACGATTTTCGAGAAATACGGTACGACCCCATCCCCCATAAAAAATCAAATGACATTGACAAGGAAAAAAACAGTTGGTGTTAAAAAAAGACCTACTTACCTTCGACTACTTTCGTTAACAGCTTGAGCTAGAGTTTTTTTAGGCTGATCTTTATTACTCCATCATTTAACTAATAATTGTGAAGCTACAACATAATACAAGTTTAAGTAAACATTGACTCGGAAATACCATGTGCATTATGCATTTTTGAATGAATGCGTTTTCCACAATGGTTTTTTGTTCGGTATAAACTTTTAATGCGTTTCCCTTTTGATTTCCAAATAATTCATCTTTACATGCCGAGTCAGATTTTGTTCAATGAGTTTGTTTATCATACACATTGTGACAAAGCAAAAAGATAAATGACCTATACTTTATAGTTACGCAAAACCCCTCTGCATCACAAAAAAACCGCACCAAAAAAAGTCCAAGTTCGTTTCTTTTTATAAATAGCTTGGTTAAAAGAACCAATTCTCATTAATTTTGGATTAAAAAGAAAGCAATGACCTTAAAAGAAAACTCAAACAACGATTTGGTTTTTGTGGTGAAGAAAAGCGTTCACTTAGAGTTCAAAATATACGTTATGTTGGCTGAAACGTGTAACTTTCTAATTTCCCTTTAAGCTACATAACAAAAATGTATATTGCATAATAATCAAAACATGCAAGAAAAAAAGTTTGCCATATTTACCTTAAATATTACATAGCATAAATGACATCTTTGTATTGATATATAAATATAACTATTTGCAAGTTATTCAGCACGCATGGTTGATTTCAATGTACAATTTGTCATTATGATCAATGTCATATTCATTACATTTATTTCACTTTATAGTATCGAACGGAGATGCGACAAGGTGGTCCTATTTCATCCTTTGTTTTTACAGAAATCCAAATTTATAGCTTACAATATCCAAGAATATAAGAATATTAAAATCATTTAAAATTTCAGAAGTCTTTTTAAAGAATATGTTCAACGTGTAATTAACTATACTTAATGTTAAAATTTAATTGTTAACTAATATGCATATGTATATAAATATTGTCTTACTAATGTCATTTTATAAATGATTCATAAGTTAACAATTACGACTTTAACAATTAACTTTTATGTTAACTCTGCTTATACAAAAGCAATAAAGTATTAATTTTTCGATAAATTAAATCTAGAAGATAAAGAACATAAAACCAAATCGACTTTCGTGGTAAGATATTTATTTATTGTTCATTTTAATTCTAACACTAATACTACAGGTTTACAAATTCTTTACTCAAAATCATTTTTGACCGAGAATTCATAATAAAAATAATAAAAAATCATTTGAGAAAACTATTATGCTAAGACACTTCCAGAAATAAAAACATTATAAATATAATATAGTGACTCTAGTTTCCATAGTAACACAGACAGTCTTTGTCAGTCGCAGAAAACGTGCAAGTCTCGGTCCAAAATAACAATTCTTTTAAGATATGCCGTATAACCCAGGATTACTGCATAATTGTTGGAAAATAATTACCGAGTCTAATTGTGTACAGTGATAGAAAGTTGTCATGAGCAACAGGTTATTCTAAAATTGAGTTCCACACTATGTAACTTTGGTATTCTCTCAATAAGAAATATATTGCTTTACAATTACGCCAAATTAGAACAGAATGATTGAGCCAAGATTACATGTACATTTTTATCTTTATGACAGTATATCAAATGTACACACTTTTTAATTAATAGAAGAAAATGAAACTTAAGATGTTGTCCACCACGATGAGCTCCAAGAAGAATGCTTATTAGCTGGGATATTGTTAACGCTGTTCATATTCCATTTGTTATTAAAATCAAAGTTATTATTGTTATTAGAACTGCTTGATTGTTTTTGCCATTGAAATTTAAAACCATTCAGTTTATTTTTCAACGATGAATCAAAAGTTTTCATAAAATTTCCACGACTAAGCATTTCTTGTTGAGGTTTTCCTCTCCCGTCAGATAATAAACCCAAACCTGTTATGTGTTTAGCACCAAATAAGGATTTCCCACTGTTTAACGTGTTTTGAACTGGTTCTTCTCTATGTGCAACGTCAATCAGTTGTAATTTCTGGAAACCTACGTCCAGATTCTTTGATGTTTTCTGATCGGTCGTTTGAACGATCGTTGGGGCTTCCGCTTTATTATCCAGTTTTATATGTTCAAAATGTGCATTTCGATTGGTTTCGTTGTGTCTTACTGATGTTAAACCATCGGACATCACACTGGTGATTTTCTCATTCGTTTCAAACTTTTTCGTGCGGTTTTTCTTTTCCACATGAACAGCATCTGAGATTCTATTTACAGTTTTCTGTATTCGTTCATCGTTTTGATGCTCTATCTTGTCAGCAAAATGGATCGAGTCTTTCCCGCGCTTTTCTGTGCGATGGTTTTCCTGTCGACCCTGTGCAGAGCTATGATCAGATGAATCAACTTTCACGGTATCGCCATTCCAAATCATTTTGGTTTTTGATGACGTGCTTTGCGCATGACTATGGGAAAAATTGTAGTTAAATGGAACATTCAAGGGCATCTCTGTAGTAACAGTGAACATTTTACCTGGAAGAGACATTCGGAGTGTTTCTTTTAAATTGCTAAGCATGTCAAAAGGGACATTTGATAGACCAGGAAGAACTGAAATTGGTCTGCTTGCAATTATAGATTTTTCGTTTAACATCCTAAAATTGTCTGACGGAATTCCAGGCGGCTCTTGTCGTACTTGATCATTCCTATTCGGAATAAGATCATTTACATGGATATTCGATGGCGGGTCAAATTGTTTTATATCAGCAGACGGCACTAGTGGCGATTGATTAGAAATTGTATCATCAGCACGAGAAACAATGTTATTCTCCGATGTCCAGCCGTTACTTTCGCTATTCTTTAAGGTATTGTTTGTGCCTTGGGTTTTAGTCTGTTCCTCGGTTACATTATCAGGAATCGTCTTCACCATTGATTGGTCAACGACTTCCACTACTATGACGTCAGGATAACCAGACTCTCTATGATTGGTTGAGACAGGAGTTGGTTCCGTTCGGTCCCAGGGAGGAGTGATTGAAGGAAATCTGTCCCGCCTCTGTGATCTTATTTCTGCAATATATAAAATGCAAACATAAAACATAAAACATCGTTAATAAGAAAAGAATCCAAACGTGACAACTCATTTCAATGTTTATGATTTTTCTTCGTTTTGACAATTTTTTCAAGTATTAAGCTAGCTATCTTGAATTTAGTTTTAAAACTTGCTTTCTAACTCTGGTATCTAATCGCCTGCTTGGTACTCTTTGTTTTTACTTTAAGTGTTTTTGAACTTTTTATTTACGAACTACCTCTGATACAGTGTCATTATTTTTTTTCGTTTCGTAAGGTCCACCTTCCACTCTAAAATAAATATTTTCCCCAGGGTGAGGTTTTCCTTATATTTCTACGTTTCTTACCTTGACAAAAGGTCAACATTAAAACCCATAGAAGGCAACTGGACATTCCTGGGAAAACAACCATCTTAAATGTAAATGTTTACAAAATTAGCGAAATAAAGTCATAAAGTAAAACAAACCTTAATATTAAAATCTAATATTTCAAACATTTAGAAGCTTAAAGATTATACCTGTAACAAAAAGGTATAAGAACATAGGACAAGAAGCAAAGAGGCACCAATGGGGCATTCGAGTGTCAAAAGTCCAAAAGGACAACGACAAAACCGGCAAACACGAACAAGAACAGCACGAAGAAACACAAAGCATAAAATCAACCGAACGGAAATCAACAATGCGAACTCAAATCGCAACACAAATCAAGGAAAAGACAAATAGGATAAATTGAAGATTGCAATAGTCCTGAAATGCACCGGGATTTCAAAAGAAACAGTAGAGAAAGAAATGGTTGGTTCCGGTTTTTATGGCATCAGATCTCTCTCTCAAGGTTCGGCAGTAACATTAGAACACAGCACTATTGTGAGACACAATAGAAACAGTTTGGAAACACAGATTGAATCAATCCCACATGTGCTCTCTCTCGCAATAAAAGATCAAATATTTTTGTTGTGCTCTGCACATTGAAGCCAATATTCCCGTGTTAAAGCAACAAGTTATGCAACAATTTCATTGAATTATCAAAACCAGACTAAAAAACTCTCTATCTATATTTAAAAAGATATGTTTTCTAAAATGCACCAAAAGTGTGCAACGAAACAAGCAGTCTTATTTTTTTTATGTTGTTTCCTTTTGTCAGAGGCTATCAATTATCACAGCAAAGGCGAATCAACTGGTTAACAATGCAAAGCTTATTATCATATCTTACCATATTTTTAGAGCTCCTGCCTTTGATTTCAATACAAATGTGACCGTACACTCGAATATGACCAATATTTATATTTTTTTTCTAATTTGATATAAAATGAGGGAGGGATTAGAATAAAGTTATGAGTTACTGTCATGTTAAATCATAATTGTCAAATCAGAACTGTTCTAATGTTTCCAAAAACCAATAAAATTTGACCTCTTGATCAATAATTTGTTTATTCATAAAAGTAAATTGAAATACAAGGTTTTGTGGTTTGTACCGGTGAAAGCGTAGGTGATTTAGAAGGACGAATTTAATAGGAACTAAAAGTGGAGGGACATTTTTACATATTCAAATCAATGCAACACATGTTTAACATGACGGAATCTGCTTAAACATTAACAAGGACAATGATCGTGTACTCTTGTTGTAAAGAATGATTTCCTACACGAATTCTTTCTTATTTGGTCACACTCTATACGTGATGTACATCTTATTGAAATCTACATGTATAGAATGAATTTAGACAATCTTAGTTCCGCTTACTGAGGATTCATTTATTTTCGTGGTTTGATGAAAATTGATAGGTTCGTGGGTTCTTAAATTTGTGGTTCTGAAGTTTGCAGCATGAAAATCAATGTCATATTTCCTTTTCGTGGGATATCAAATTTCGTGGGTCAATGCCACCCACGAAAACCACGAAAATTTATACCCCCACGAATAATAATGAACCACAGTATTACTAAGAAGGAATATCCTGGAGAATGCGAATTTCATGACTACAGGTTCATGGTTCTGCAAGTCGAACAGCTTCACATGGCCAGTATTGGTGTCGATTTTTTCAGTCCAAGATACATTTGTTTTACAGTTCTTTGTCGTGTTTTCACCTTTTGGTTTCTAGAAACATGTTACATTTCTGCCTCCAAAAATCTTATTTCATGAAGAACATAGAGGTCGGCTACTAAAGACGACAATGAGATGTGGAATAAGTGTACGCGACACATCCAACATAAAGAAACGGCAATTTAAAAACATCGCATAATTAGTTTCTTGACGACAATTTTTTTTATACATTTTAAGTTACACGATTTTTTATTGTAAACGCCCATGTTGTTAGGTTTAATAAAGAAAATTGAATGGTCTGCTGATCAGTGTTTGCTAGGAATGTCACGATCAACGAACAAAGATGCCACTGGTAGTTTTAAAATAAGCAAGAGATCCAAGAACGTAGAGCCACACACCCACGTTGGTGGCACTTTGCATTGGCGACCCTTGCGTTCCATCCCCCGTGGGCAGTACAAATTTTGCTGAACTGTCTGTTCCTCTGATTTCACTGGACATTTCAAGACTAGGGGTTCTTTACTTGTATTGCAAATGCATGGTCGATATCTTCGGTGCAGGATTTTGTTTCCCTGTTCAAACGTTTTGAGTTTTAGTAATATCAGTTCGATACTTTTGATTTTTGACCTTTCACTGTTTTGATTCAAATGCTAATGATGAGAGGTTAATCCTTGAAAGATGCATATAAAACATAAACAAGTGAACCATTTTTACCGCTTTGGTATTTTGTTTTTTTGAAACCACTTTGTCGATAACACTACTGGTATACCAGAGGTCCCCGAAAGTAATCACAAGCCTGATAGTCAGACTTGTCTGACACGCATTTACCAACATTTTCAATTTTTATTGAAATTTCCGAATGTCTAAATTCTAAATTGTCTAAAACATCAGGTTTCTTTCCTTGCACATGTAAATTGTACATGTTCGATATCCTCAGTGCTTAATCTGGCTTCCCTGTTCGAACGTTTCGGGATTGAGTACTTTTCGTTTCGTTCAATACATCTGGTTTTCGACCTTCCAATGTTTTCTTGCAATTGCTGCTGATGAGAGATTACTTCCTTCTTGAAATATGTTTATACAGCATAAACGAATAAACCTTTTTTTAATTCTGCTTTGGCATTTTGTTCTTTTTAAGGCCCGACCACATGGATCGGACATATAGTTTTACCTTTATCCGTCTGCACTTCCGTCTGTACGTTCGTCTGTACGTCTCATGCCCGTCCTTTCTTTCGTGCGTCCGTAACACTTTGGTGAATTTCTTGGTTAAGGTCCATAACTTAGATACTAGATGTTGGGGGCCAATTATATTTCACCACAATATATATGTCTTTGGTAGCACGCACTTACTACTAACAATTAGGTCAATGTCACCTACACTGTACACATAAATGACTAGTCTTAGTTAAGTTCTTGTTTAATGTTCATATCTCTGATAATACATGTTCTACATGTTAGGGATCAATGGTATTTCACCACTAGATCTGTTATGGGTAACACACCACCCACTAGAAATTTTGTCACTTCGACCTATATTTTACACATCAACGACTTGAATAATTTCTTGGTTAAGGTTCAAATCCCAGTTGTCAAATATTATTTCATTCTGAGGCTCATATACACGGCATTAGTTTTTAACCTTATCCTACCCCTTTTTAATGAAAGAACCTTAGTGAGCACGCTCACATACCCCACACGTCCACATAATGGACAGAGAATATCTATTTCTAGTTAGGAATAAAAAAGTCAGAGTTGTTGCCTTTCCAAGTCGGCTCGTTAAACAGGAAAAAATTGAGTGACAGACCTGAAAATGTATCCCACCATATGGGACCCCTACCTGAAGCTACATACCAAATATTAAAAGCATACAATTATTAGTTGCTGAGAAATCTGTGACGAAAATTTTCAACCCTGAAAATTAAGTGAAAAAAATCTAAGATGGCTCGTTTAACAGGAAGTAGCTGATCGACGGACCTGAAAATGTATCCTACCATATGGGACCCCTACTTGAAGCTACATACCAAATATCAAAAGCCTACAATTAATAGTTGCTGAGAAATCTGTGACGAAAATTTTCAACCCTGAAAATTAAGTGAAAAAAGTCTAAGTCAGCTCTTTAAACAAGAAGTGGATGATCGACAGACATAAAAACAAATCCCACCATATGAGACCCCTACTCGAAGCTATATACCAAATATCAAATACCTAAGTCAGCCCTTTAAACAAGAAGTAGATGATCGACAGACCTGAAAACAAATCTCACCATATGGGACCCCTACTCGAAGCTATATACCAAATATCAAATACCTACAATTAATAGTTGCTGAGAAATCTGTTACGAAAATTTTCAACCCTGAAAATTTAGTGAAAAAAGTGTAAGTTGGCTCGTTAAACAGGAAGTAGATGATCGACAGACCTGAAAACGTATCCCACCATATGGGACCCTCACCTGAAGCTACATACCAGGCATTAATAATAGCTGAGATATCTGTTACGAAATTTTGATCACAGACAGACGGACGGACTGTTGGACGGACAGATGGACGGCCGGACTGATGGACGGACGGACGGACCAGTCAAAAACATTATACCCTTTGCAATTTCGTTGCGTGGGGTATAATAAAATTTATTATATGTTTTAATCATTTAATCATGTTTTTATCCTGATAATGACAAAGGGCAATATTGGGCAAAAAATTATGTAACTCCAGTGCCGCACACGGTAATGAAATATGTGATTGAAAAAGCAATGTAAAAACATCTGTAACTCTCTCTTCGTATATCCAGGGATGCATTTGTATAAATCATGACAATTTCACTACTCTTACGAAGGAAATTCAAAGGCAACACAGGACGCAAGACATAGTACAATAAAAACAACAAAATTATCAACATTTTAATCCGATATTTGTTCGGCCTTGTTTTGGTTCAGAGTTGTGGTCTATCCATCTAAATACTCGCCTAGTGGAATTTGGTCATTGCCTATAAAAATAAAAATAATAAAGGATGTACACTTCTTTTAAAAAGATTACATATGTTTTAATTTGCTGTCTTTATACATTACAAACTTGATAAGTAAGGTTTCAGATAAGATGAAAAAAATGGTCGGTTCTGTTTTCCTTGACCTTTTCAAAGCTTCCAAATTTGTATTTTAAGTCGGTTTTAAGCTGTTAATACTTAAGACAAAAACAAAAAAGACTTGAAACTAATTGAAACCTGAAGTCCTGGACCAAACAATTGAAAAATTATAAAATATCATGTTCAAGGCCAAAATGTGTTTCTTGGAAATCGTTGCATTTTGAAGTTCAAACAAGTATGAAACAAGATACTCAAAGATTTTATTTTACTAACACATAAAGCCATTTTCTTGCACTAAAGCTGTTATAACTGACACATAGTGTACAGCTTTCAAGAAACCCAAAGATAAGATGTGAAATCCGTTTTTTTCTGTTTGCACGTAAATACTGGAAATTAACAAAGACAAATATAAACAACTCTGTCTAATTTTCCTGCCTCATAAAAACTGTTGACAACATGACGAATAAAGACGAGTCTCCCAATAGCCTGAATCGTTCGCCTACAATGTAAGAGTCTCTTCTTTGAGCTATATGACACCTGAAAAAGGGTCATTTGAAAACTTCAACCCAACATGCGGTATGTTGTTTGTTTTTTTTTTGTTCCAAGTTTTAGTGTATCTGTAATAGTTTTCATTCTATAGACCCCAAAACATGAAAAAAAACATATTTTTAACCTTTTAAGGGTCATAACCTCTATGCAGGATCATCGGACAATTTCAACCGAATGAAGACTTTTAGTGTAGAAGCTCAACCAGCTGAAGGTTAAAGCAAGCAATAGCTTTTCTCTATCTGCAATAGTGTTCATTCTATCGGGCAAAAACATGAAACAAAACATTTTTTTTTTACCTTCAGAGCCCCATAACCCCTATATGGAATAATCTGACAACTTCGATCCAATGGAAACTTGAGCAGAGCTTTTGATGCTAAAGAAGGACGATCGCATAAGATTTGTTCTTTAATTGACAAGCCAAAAACGATGGTTTAAAAGATGTTGGAAAGACACGTTTACATATTTCCAAAATTTGACAACATTTGGCTATTTCTTAAAAAATAATAAATTTATCTGTTTGGTCATTGTTGTAATATTTTTGGCTTCTGTTTTTTTTATATCAAATCTAATGTTCTACCGGTTTTCCAAGTTATTTACTCCTAGCGTGTCTGATGAAGGTTAATCCAGAAAAGCGCTTCACACGCAGTGAAATTTTGCATTGTACATTTATCAAAATCATTTCAATATGTGGATTGTGTCTTTCTGGCACATATTCCATATTCTTTCGTTTTTGATATAATTTCAGAGTTTGGCTTTAGTGCCGTGTGGAGGCCGTAGAAAGCTTCCCCGTGCTTCAGTTGTATGCTCTTATATATTTTCGAGTACTGGAATATGTGTTGGAAAGACACGTTTACATATTTCCAAAATTTGACAACATTTGGCTATTTCTTAAAAAATAATAAATTTATCTGTTTGGTCATTGTTGTAATATTTTTGGCTTCTGTTTTTTTTTATCAAATCTAATGTTCTACCGGTTTTCCAAGTTTTCCTAGCGTGTCTGATGAAGGTAAATCCAGAAAAGCGCTTCACACGCAGTGAAATTTTGCATTGTACATTTATCAAAATCATTTCAATATGTGGATTGTGTCTTTCTGGCACATATTCCATATTCTTTCGTTTTTAATATTAACCCCCTGGACTATTTTTAGCAACAGCGGTCATGTTTTTTTTTATGGATCAAAAATCGAATCACTTCTTTTGTGCAGGACATCTTAAGGATTAATCACAAGTCAGTAGATTCAGAGGAGAAGATTTTTGAAAAAAAAAATTGCTAACAGACGGCGACAGATGACGACGGACGCCAAGTGATCTAAGCTATAAACTAAGCACTGCTCGTCGCATTACATCCAAGGATCATTTAAGTAAATGGCAAATCCGATAAAGTTGAGGCAATGCTTATTAAAGCCGATGTTGGTTTTGTTAATTGCAAATAATAGATAAAATCATTATGCTTAAAGGTTGACATAACAAAAATAAATGAATAACCAATTTTATATCTTTACCCATCCAGAAGATGGGAATCCAGAACTAGTATTTGTCTTTGAGCACATGATTTCTTGAGAAAGAATTGAAATAACATAAAGAAAGACATAAAAGAACTCAAAGACACGCAGGACTAAGTGAGGCAGAGAAAATGACAAAGATCCGTAGAAAATGGTGAAACATTGTATTGTCCTTTGTAGTACTTACCTGATTCAGAAGGTATATGATTTATACACAAGCATTCCTGTTCGCCACACCCCTCGTACATGTCCTGGTAGTTATTGGCCTTGCAGCACTGCCTACACTCATCTTTCTTAGTATCAGTAAAGCAAGTGTTTGCTTCACACTGGGACGGAGCTGAGAATCTCGGTTTGTCGTCACCGTGTACAAAAACTAAAATTACAATATTTATACAAGTACGAAAAAGAATTGGAAAACAATGTCATAAATGTAAGAAATTTTTAAGCCACGAAAATGTTTTGCATATATGTACATCTAACTCATCAAAATTTCATTGCATATTCATACATGCATATGCATCGAATATATTCATTTGGACTATGGACCCGAATCAATAATTTTATAAAGATTCACATTGTTACCAGCAGGTTATCACATTTCTACGACAAGGATAGTGAAATATCTGGTTTTGAAGAAACCGAGCCTTGGTGTTGATTTTATTTCAACTTATTGATTAATACAAAATTTGGAAAATATTAGCTAAAGAAGTGGATTCTTCTCCAGTTTGCAATGTGAGATTGAGGCCTTTATTGCAACCCTACTGTGTAAAGAGCTCTTAGATGTGCATGGGTATTGTTTGTTTTCCCTTTACAGAATAGAAAATAAAGAGATGTGGAATAAGTGTACGCGACACAGCCCACAATTAAACGGCAATTTAGAAAAACCACAATGGACAACCGCCAGCAGCCTTCAACGAGGCCATTTGGCACTGCTAGCGGTTCTGCAATTGGCCCATGGTCTAAATAAGATGCATATAATTCAAATCCAGCCCTGAAATAGTCACAGATAGACCCCCTTCTTAAACAAGGAACAGAAAACATAAAAAAAGACAAGTACAAACGAGAGCTTTGTCAAAGATTCCTGGCTTAGGACAGGCACATGTAATATGTGGCGGGGTTAAACTAGTTTTTTGGGCCCAACCTTCCCCCTATCAATATTCCTAGACAAAGCACAAAAACTAAACACACAATAAAAATCAAATCGATCAAAGTCCAATTCTACTAGAGAGAACCTAAGTCAAAAAACAAGAACAAACAGAAGGACGGTAAAGGAACTCTCTATAGAACACTCGCTGTTACTGACAGCTAGCTGAGAATCATCAATCGACTGATGTAAAAAAATCAAACGTATCGATTTTAAATCCGACACCACACTTCAAACAATAATGATTTAGTGAAGTGTCATCACACAAAACCGACACGCTTGATCGCTATAATGCTTAAAAATGACAATAGTAAAAACGTTTATGGAAGTTTTAAAGCAAGTATCAAGTTTTCAATATTTCTGCCAATAAACACTAAATTCAAAGATTTAACCAAGATATTCATTTCATATCCTTTCCGTAATAAATTTTGAAGCCAATTTTTCATTTCTATAGGATTGCTTTTAAATTTGTGAGCTTTATAAAAAACATTACCATAAAATTCAGGATGTGATATTCCTTTCACTATAAGAAAGTGACGTGTACAATTAAATTTTTCAATAAGAGATCGATACTTGTGGAAGAATTTTGAAAAAGATTTTACTAATTTGTGGTATCGATAACCTTGTTTTAATAATTTTTCAGTAATAAAACGGTTTTTATTATTAAAATCAGAAACACAACTGCAGATCCGAGCATATCTTACTAACTGTGAAATGTAAACCCCGTATGACGGCGCTAGTGGAACATCTCCTTCAAGAAAAGGGAAATTTATAATAGGGAAGGTAAAGTCGTCACGTTTATCATATACTTTGGTATGTAATTTTCCGTCAATAATAAAAATCTAAATCTAAAAAAGGACATCTATCACCGGTGACGTTAGATTTGTTCAAGGTTAATTCAGAAGGATAGATATCTGTAATAAAATTAGAAAATGAAGGATTGTTGAGTGCAAGAATGTCATCTAAATATCTAAAAGTATAATTGAAAGTTTCGATTAGGTTCTGTTTGTTCGGGTCTTTTTGTAATTTAGCCATAAATTGTGATTCATAACAGTATAGGAAAAGGTCGGCTATAAGTGGCGCACAATTAGTACCCATAGGAATACCGATAATTTGGCGATAAATTTGTTTACCAAAACGTATGTAAATATTATCTAACAAATAATTTAGAGCAGTAATAGTTTCTGCATCAGTCCAGTTAATGTACCCCTTTTGAGTCTCGTTACTAAAAAATGATTTACTAAATGATTTTGAAACTCTAGAACAGATATAATCACTTTTAGATTTGTCAAAACACCATTTAACCAAATATTCAAATTTCTTTTTGATCAGATTATGTGGAAGGTTAGTATATAAAGTAGAAAAATCGTAACTATCAACGGTGTTAAAAGTATTTTCAAATGCACGAAGCTTGTCCAAAACATCAAGAGAATTTTTTACACTCCAAAAATAATTAATTCCACTGTTTTCGAATACCCTTTCACAGTATTGAGTAATAAATTCCTTCATAGTAGTTAAAGTAAGAGATAGAACTTTGGAAATATGGGTTAAAGAACACTTACTTGAAGCAGAGATAAAACGAGATTTATATGGATTTTTGTGCAATTTAGGTATCCAGTACATAGTAGGTAACTTAAAGTATGTCGGGGCAACTCGTAGTGCTGTGGTCGCTATGATATGATCGTCAATGATACCTGATTCTGTCGAATGCACGGGAACGAAGACGACCACGATCCCTCACGAAAGTTCACCAACGTTCTTGAGACCATTGTCGTCAATGGTGTCAAGAGAGAAACGGAAAATGGCCTACCAGATTATCACTTCCGACGATTATCGAAAACTGCCCTTGTTGTTAGTAGACACTTCACCACCATGGACATAAAGGCTTTACGTTAAATAGTACCATAGCCAGTATCATTAAAACAGTTGAACCGTTCATTTAGGTTAGGTTGCATATGCTTATTACAAGGCGTTATCTCTCATTAGCACATTTTATTCAAAAACATTGGAAGGTCGAAACCAAAATAAACCGTTCAAAAAGATAAGTCAAATTTAGCATCGAGGATATCGACCATGTGCTGTACAAAGGAAAAAAATGTTTTTTATATAATGTAAACTACAATTATTATTCCATCATCTGGTACAGAACGGTATAAAATAGACAAACTGTCAAATTGGTCAAGTTTTTACCTGATAGACAAATCACACCCACCAACAACACGAGCATCCAACTGTGTCTCATTACGATACCTGAAAAAACAAAAATCTTATATCGAATCCCTAATCAGTACGTGCGATACGATCAAATGATTTTTTGCTGTTCTGGGTTTTAATTTGTAAAGATAGCAATGTGTGACTTCGCTTACAGGCCCCGGGGCCAGATGTCGGTTTGTCATAGCGTTATTTTTGTCCTTCTTTACCCGGATTTGACATGCGCTGAAATGATCATTGGCAATGCCACGGGTCGGTTAAAGCAAGTAGAAATCAACTGGCCAACCTCCGAAGCACCTGAGTCACTCTTGTTACTACTCGACTTCGCGCTACTATCTGAAGTTCACGTTTGATCATTGACGTGTGCTCTTTATAATCATATAGTGTTTGGCACTTTTATTTTTTCGGTTAAGCGTCTCTGATGTGTTTTCAATAGACGAAAAGAGTGTCAGACGTTGCAGAATTTATTGCATGGAACCTGGTGTAATTTTGATTTGTCATCGTTAAACAAGTTTATAAAAAAAATTAGAAATGAAAAATAACTTTTTCAATCTTAAACAAGATCAACCCTGAAAATATTTAAAGCTATGTATCTATTATAAACCTACCTGAATGTATAGTACCAAATCCTTTTATGGAATATTTCTGCAATGCGTGAAACATGCACAAATTTAAGTAAGACCTAGCATGTCTTTTTAAGTACCTCTTATATGCTCGTTACGTCAGATTGCCAATCAATGAAGCCAAATTTATTGAGAAGAACAGCTTGCTGGATATTAAGTTTCTTAATTTTTTCTTATCATTGAAAGGCGTGTCTGTTGTCACATGCAAACAGTGCTGTAAAAATATCAATGATCAAAGCTAGGGTTGGATCTTCAGTAAAATGATCAAAATTAAAATATAAGATTACAGTTTAAGTATTGTGAATGTAGTAGAACAGTCCCGACACAATCAGTGCAATGCAAGTTTTTGCCACACAAAATAGAGATAAATGTGGTATTTGTAAAAAAAATAAAAATTAAAAAAATAATAATGAATAAAAATAAAAATGAGTTTTGAAAACCATAATGGGTGTAATGAAGAAATTTCCTCCATCGTTTGATTATGAGTCTTACATCTGTTTTTGCTGTCATAATTCCATTTTTCGAGGAACTTTTCATAGAATAATATATAAAAGTAAGTACTCATAATATAAACACCATGAACACTGAGAATGCGACTGTCCGTAATTTGCAATAAGCAGGTTCTTGTAATTTTATGGGAAGATGTGCAATCACTCAGTCTATCTGAATTGTCTGTAATTTTGAACAAGCAGGTTCTTGTAGTTTTATGGGAAGATGTTCAATCACTTCTACGTGAACAGAGCATCAAAAAATCACTTAAAAAATAAAGTGAAATTGGATTAAAAAAAACAAACAAAAAACAAAACAAAAATCCATCTTAAAGTAGCATTCAATATTTAGCTGAACTTTAAGTTATCGTATTACTACTGTAAAAATAATGGTCAGAAGTTACGCAATAAATTTGTTCTAGCATGTTGCACCCCTAAAAATAATTTTTATTTACGATGTTGTTTTTATATTGATTAGACAAGTTAGATCATTACTTTCAAGTTGAAATTACCACACAAGATATCATATATCTTCTTGTATTGTCATTGAAAAGAAGATGAGTTTTGTGACATTCATTTTACCTGTAACAGATTGGATTTGTTTTGGCTATTCAGATCCATTGTTTGCTGTGTTATTTTCAATTTTCACTGAACACAAAGAATTTCCATTTAGAGAAAACAATTCCATCGAAATCTCCCGCCTAGATCAAAGCAGACCATGGTCGTCTGCTCACTCATCATCAGCTGTCGTCTGATATGTAACGAAAACTTTCTGTACTGAAACAAAAATCATACGGACCGACTGGTGTTTGTTGCGGGTATAAGCACTATCAATTGACTATATATTCAATTTGTATCAGCCTTTATCTAGTCAACTTATCAATATTACAGATATATACGAATATATAGAGAAAATCTGGTTGATCTTAGACTCATTAAATCCAAAAAGATCTACAAACGTCTATTAACACGATTAAGTCAGTCTGATTTCTATTTCAAAGTCGAAGATTTCAGAAAACTTATATAAGGGCAATGACTATTTTAGGTTTAAAATCGCGTCTTTCATGTTTTTTTTTCCTGTAGAACAATTTTTAAACTAACGAACAGACGCTCACAGAGAAATGCATTTTCTTAATCGAATATTGACCATACAAATATCTCCGTTGTCGGATGACCCCTTTTATGAGTTATGGCTCCTAAAAGGTTAAAGATGACCACTTTTATGACTATTAAAAAGGTAAAAATTCGTATTTTTCGTATTTTTGCATTAAAGAATAAAAAATCTAGCAGATTGTTGCTGCAAAGCTCTACCAAAATGTGAGTTATAAAAGAGCCACATGCAAAAATTATAAGTATATAAGCAATGCAGGCAAGTGAACCTTAAGATAAGAAATACAAATGTTCCTATATATTTTTTTTTCATCCATCTTATTATCTCTAAGAATGCAAAATATACAGGAATTTTCCTGGTTACTACTTTAGACTTACGATTAAAGCGTAGCCTTAAATTTTACAACGATCTTATTTTCAAATGTGTAAGATTTAGGTCGAGGTCTTCATAGATCGCCTTTAAATGAAGACGAACATAATGGAGTATATAAATGTTTTTATTTTTCTTGCAGTTTTTCATTTATCCGAACCAAACAAAGATGTGCAGAATATGATACAAAGGATTGAACAGCTAGAAAAGACCCAACAAAAATGGATTGACATTGTGAAACAACAAGAGGTTGAAATCCAGAGTTTACGATTAGATGCGAACCGGAAGTCTGGTACCAATACCTCCAAGCGGTTAGCAAGTAGGTCCATAATCTATTCGCGTATTTGGTATATACTAAGTGCTTAAAAAACGCATTCATCCAATAGGATATAGAATAAAGAAATATTAACAACATTATATTAGCACTATGAAAACCATGTTGTATTAAACTCTTCAATTTGTATCTATCATTTTTACGGGATATTGGCGGCTATCGTTTCAAGCTGGCAAACTGAAGACAGTGGAAATATTTCTGGGCATGACTTTTAACAAAGAAAAGGATAATACGAGATGAGGGGAGACAGCAGTCAAATGTTGTCTACCTTTTTTCTTTTGTCTTCATCTTCGTCAAAATCAAATACTAGTACTGGTATTTTTTGGACTGTGTAATACCCCACGATTATAAGTTCGCCCTCATCAAAAAGAGCATGTCCCTGTGCTCTCATTAGGACCGTTTCGTGTTATTAAAAGTTCCTATGAGTTTTTAAGAGAGCCGGGATTTAGTGGCAAAATGGTTTGGCCACTAACATCAAGGTTCGTTGTTCGACCCACGTCATGGAGAAACTTCACAAGCTTGTTTCGCAATCCAGGATGAACCAGAAAAGGTGTGACCAGCAACTCACAAATAAATACCACCGCAACCAAAATATCAATCAGAAGCAATAGGTGCACATTTACAAAATGTAACAAAGACTGTGTGAAGTTCGCCGAAGGTAATACCCCACAATTATAGGTTCGCCCTCATCAAAAAGAGCATGTCTCTTATTAGGACCATTAAATTCATTGAGGGGGTTTGGAGAATTTGCAGATAAGAGATAAGTGTTCCTTTCGTCAAAATGGCTAAGACAATGTTTTGCTAAGAAAAGCCCAAAATTTCATTTTGAGCAAATTCTAAAACATAACGTGTTCATTTTAATTATATCACAAAGATTGTGTGAAAGTTTCATGAAAATCCATCTATGGTTTAATGAGAAGATCCGAATATGATTAGAATATGATACCCTTGTTGTGGAACAGTTAAGTCCATTTTTTACTATGGGAAACCCAAAATTTAATAATCATTTTGATCAAATTCTAAAATAAGAGATGCTCATCTATCACGTTACAAAAATCGCGTGAAAGTTTAATGAAAATCCTATAAGGGGTTTAGGGGGAGTAGCGGATAAGAGATGGGTACCCTGAGGTGTAACAGAAGGACAGACACACGGACGAACACCCCTGTCCCTATATATCCCTTACTTTTCAAGCGGTAGTATAATAAATAAGTTTAAACCTTAAACTAAACATTAATGCTAGCATGCAGTTCATGTGTACGTTCTAAATATTAACGGTTTTTTGTTGTTGTCTCGTTTCAGTTTCGAATTAGTCCAGTGTGGCATTTTCTGCATATCTTAACCATTTCCTGGTAAACCTTTCTCCGGGGGCTATTGTTCCGTTTGAAAAAGTGACAACAAACGAAGGAAATGCGTTTCATGGTGCCAGTGGTTTATTTACATGCCCTCGTAGCGGATTATACATGTTTGTGTGGACACTCGCTGTCGACAACGGACATACAACACAGGTCAACTTTATTGTGAACGGAAATACCCGTAGATGGGCTTACTCTACAGCTAATAGTGGTTTTGTTAGCTCTTCAAATCACGATATTGTTCGTCTAGCTGAAGGTGACAGAGTTTGGATGGCAAACGAACGCACTTCCGGAGAAATACATCCCCACCACACCACATTTTCTGGTGTATTTCTCACTCAGTAATGAAGCAATAAAGACATTTGTTGTTAATTATAAATTTATATCTATGTCTTTGGAGCCCTCTTTGATTCTACAAGACAGAACTTAAATTATTGAATGATTGTTATATCCAGACTAAGAACAAGCTGAGTTTAAGAATTAGCCCAGTTAAAATGGCATTTGAGGAAATTCGCAATTTCAAATTCCTCACACTAATCCCTGCTCTTCAATTAAAATTTCAAAAAGTTCTTATATATACATACCACAATCCATTGATATTAGTATTATTGCATCAACACTTTCATCAATATTCACTTTAAAATAATAAAGGTAATAACAAAATTACCGAACTTGGAGGATCAATCTCAAATGTCCAATTAGAAAAGACAAAACAAGGAATACATACCGGAAAAATTGAAGAAATTGAACAAAATATTGCTTTTCACTAACACCAAGTCTTACTTTTTACTCTAAAAATATGTGTTAGTAATGCATGTTTTAATGCCTATACCGACGTATGAAGCAGAGAGGTGCCAACAAGACATTCGATAGTCAAAAGTCCGAAAGGGCCACGACAAAATCAGCAAACGCGAACGAAAACACGAAAAACAACTAATCGGTATCAACGACGCGAACTCAAGTCGTAACGAGAATGAAATCAGATGCTCCGGAGGGTAAGCAGTTTGTAGAAAGTCTGGATAGCCAATGATTTCAATACTGGAGAATTACACCCGCACCATACGACATTTTCTGGTGTTTTCCTTTTTCAATGATGATGCGATGTTGGTATGTTTTTATGCACGTCCATTAGTAACTATAAAGGTACTAGTGGCATAGAACAGGGCAGGGTAAACGTTGATAAGATCCAGAAACAAACGACGAGAAGCAAAATGGAAGGTACTAAATAATGACTAAAATGAATAAAAAACATTAAATTGAAATGTATATTTTTGGGGGGATAACCTCTCGTTGAGAGCTCGAGTGTTGATATTGGTTGTAAAGTTTTTTTTCATCAATTTTATTCCCGCAGATTGAATTCGAGATTACGTATGCCGGAGCTTTCGAGTCTAAAAACTGACTGCAGCACATATTTGCAACAGCGTCAAAAAAAAAAAAAATAACGAAATAGCAACAAATTAAGATTGAGATGATTGTTTTAATACACATAATTGTGCTCGATTTGTCGTTTGAAGAGTTTTTCTTTTTCAGATCAAAGATTCAAAATGTTGAAAATATAGTTTTCCACATTGTCATCATTTGAAAGAAGCAGAGGTACCAATGGGGCAACCGAATTTCAAAGTCCAAAAGGGCAGAGACAAAACCAGCAAACACAAACAAGGAGAGGACGAAAAACACACACGGAAACACAAAAACCACTGAATATCAATTAGCAACGCAAACTGTAGACGTAATGAGAGTGAACTCAGGTGCTCCGGAAGAGTAAGCGGTTCCTGTCTGCGATGCCAAACTTGAGAGACGACATCAACCTAGAGGCAATATAATCTTGTGTTAACAATTTTGTTACAAACGTGACACTCTGCAAAGGAAAACGATGTAATTACCGCAAGCTCTTGAGTAACAAATCAATTGTGATATGTAAACCCCATACGCTGTAGCGGACGGAATGTTGCTACACAAGAAGGGAAAGTTGACAATTTGAAAGTTGAAGTCTTCACGTTTGTCATAGAGCTCTACTGAATATAGACTTGAGTCTCAATCATGGCTTTCATTTACTCTGAGACGTTACGAGAACTTCGAGTGTTTACCTTAAAGTCACGTGAATACTTATTAATATTAATCAATTCGAAAATGTCTCATCCTGTCTCGCTTCCTTTGGCATACTTCGCAATCCGGTGGATATGATTTGACAAACGTGATGACTTTAACTTTCCAATTGTCAACTTTCCCTTCTTGTGTTATGTGTTTTATATGTTTTGTCTTGTCCTTGTTTGTGTTTACTGGTTTTATTTTGTCTCTGCCCTTCCGGGCTTGACATTCGGATACCTCTACTTCTCGCTTTCCGATAGAAATGTATTTAAAAAAAAACCTCTTAATTTAAACCATAACAAATACTTATTACTTTGAATAGATGATTTTTGATGATATCCTGTTTCAGGTTGTGCCAAATATAGAAGTTTGGTTTTGAAGCTTTACATATGAAAAGTGGAGGTGACATTAACATAATTTTTTAAGTTGTATATACAAAACTGTATATTGATTATAGAATTTTCAGAAATATATTTGTTACTTTTTTTCAGTTCAAATTGAACATTTGAATGTTAATTTGAGGCAGGGTGGTTCAGATCTTATGTTACTTCCGAGTACTTGGTCGGTACTAACAGTACTTTGATTAAAATGCTATTCATGATTCTAGAAATATTACGATTGTTGTTATTCTAGAAATGGTGTCGATTAAATGTTGATCCTGAAGATTTCGAAAGAACTTATGGAGATTCTTAGCTCAAAATCAGTTTCATTTTGCAACAGCATCAAAACTTTCGATGTTCCACTCTTTACACTTCTATTCCGAATAAACAACTCAAATCACGATCGGCACAGCTGATTAAACGCAGCTTTTTTTTTAAAAAAAAGAAGGAAAACTCGGGTACAAATATCTGGTAGTCTATTACAGTAAGACTTACTTTGTCATCAACGAGTCTAAGAAAAAGAACAAATATACAGAAGACCAAATAATCGACATGCTCAAATTTCTTATCGACAACATATTTGTTCAGTTTGGTGGACGTGTTTTTCAGCAAACAATAGGGATTCCAATGGGCACTAACTATGCACCTTTGCTTGCTGAGTTGTTTCTTCATTCACACGAAGCAGACTTCTTACAATTTCTTCTAGACAAAAAATATCGTAGACTAGCTCTCTCTTTTAAACTGACGTTCCGTTATATCGATAATGTTCTTTCACTGAACAATTCTCAAATTGGTGACTTTCTCAATCTCATATATCCTCATGAACTTGAGATAAAGGATACAACGGATTCTAGGAAGTCTGCTTCATATTTAGATGTACATCTCGAAATAGACTCTCAAGGAAAACTTTCAACGAAGCTTTATGACAAACGTGATGACTTCAACTTTCCAATTGTCAACTTTCCCTTATTGTGTAGCAACATTTCGTCTGCTCCAGCTTTTGTATCACAGTTGATTCTCGTTACTCCAGAGATTGCAGGAATTAGCCTGGTAGTCAGACTTGTCTGACACGATTTACCATAACATTTCTAATATATTTATCGCAGAAATTTCCGCTTTTTAAATTAAAAATTGTTTAAAACACCAGGTCTCTTTCCTTGTAATGCACATGGTCGATATCCTCGGTGCTGGATTTGGCTTCCTTGTTCGAACGTTTTGGTTTTGAGTACTTTTCGTTTTCAACAGTTTTTGAATTTGACCTTCCAATGTTTTGATTCAAATGATACTGATGAGAGGTTACTCCTTGAAATATCGATATATGGCATATCCAAATTAGCCGTTTATACCCGCGTTTTGGTATTTGTAATTACATCGAATTGCTAACACAGGGTTTTGTTGGTCCACAGTTCTGTCATCCCTCAAGAAATTTTACGGTAGACACTGTGCACTTGTCGACAAATATTGGATTTCTATCTCTCAAATGAGTGCAAAGGTTGGTTTGTCGTAGTATTTTGTTTTGTCTTCCTTAACCGGATTTGACACTCTGAATTGGAAATTAGCAGTACAGCAGCACGACCGGTGTGCTATAGCAGGCAGGAACCGCTTACTCTTCCAGGGCACCTGAATTTACTCTTGTTAGGACTTGAGGTCGCGTTGTTGATTTCCGTTTGGTTGATTTTGTGTTCTTTGTTTCTTTGTTTCTTGTTTGTTTACTGGTTTTGTCGTTGCCCATTTGGACTTTTGACACTCGAATGTTCCATTGGTGCCTCTTTACTTCTTTCTTTGAAATCATGAAGGACAGAATGAAATATTATTTCTCTTTTATGAAATAAAATGTGGGTAAAAAGTATTTTGAAACAGTATTAAAAGAACAATAAAGAAACACCTAACACAAGTGATTTTCCTTTTTGTTTTTCAAAATTAATATGAATACAGTTAACCTATGTGGATATAGATCCATTTTCCCTTTCGTTATTAATTTTCCTTTTCGTCATTCATTTTCCTTTCCGATTTTGAATAGGAAAATGACCCGACGAATTTTTTATTTTTTTTTTATATTGAATAGGAAAATTACTCAAAAAGACACATTTTCCTTTTCAATTTTTTTTTATTTTGAATAGGAAAATGACCCATTTTCTTTTCGTTTTTTTCATTTTCCATTTCAAAATCAAAAAGGAAAATGAACAAGAGGCTCCCAGGAGCCTGAATCGCTCACCTGACATATGTGCCTGAAGTATAGGTTATTATGCAAAATCTATTTGACATTGAAAGGGTCATAAGTTTAAAAATGGGGTCATCTGACAATATGGTTTAACTTAATGTAGTAATGATTGTACAAAGTAATATTTTAGCAATTGAAACCTTTTAATAATTGTCTTTCCTTAAAACATTTTGGAAAGTGCAAATGCATACACAAATAAAATAAAAGGGCAATAATTAGTCCCCTACCGGCGAAAGCCGAAGGGGACTATAGGTTTGCGCTCTGTCCGTCTGTCCGTCTGTCACGCCTCAGTTTTCCGCATTTTTTTTCTAAACGCTTATAGATAATGAACTGATTTTTAGTATGTGAGTTTACCTTGATGAGTTACAGATCAAGTTTAAGTTTCATGCCGGTCCTTAAATTTTTATGGGAGTTATGGCCCTTTGAACTTTGAAAATTCACTAAAATTTCAATTTTCCGCACTTTTTTTTCTAAACGCTTATAGATAATGAACTGATTTTTGGTATGTGATTTAACCTTGATGAGTTACAGATCAAGTTTGAGTTTCGTGCCGGTTCACAATTTTTTATGGGAGTTATGGCCCTTTGAACTTTGAAAATTCACTAAAATACCAGTTTTCCGCTTTTTTTTTTTCTAAACGCTTATAGATAATGAACTGATTTTTGGTATGCGAGTTTACCTTGATGAGTTACAGATCAAGTTTGAGTTTCGTGCCGATCCACAATTTTTTATGGGAGTTATGGCCCTTTGAACTTTGAAAATTCACTAAAATTTCAGTTTTCCGCACTTTTTTTCTTAACGCTTATAGATAATGAACTGATTTTTGGTATGTGAGTTAACCTTGATAAGTTACAGATCAAGTTTGAGTTTCGTGCCGATCCACAAATTTTTATGGGGATTATGGCTCTTTGAACTTTGAAAATTCACTAAAATATCAGTTTTCCGCTCTTTTTTTCTAAACGCTTATAGATAATGAACTGATTTTTTGTCTTTGAGATTAACTTGATGAGTTACAGATCAAGTTTGAGTTTCGTGCCAGTCCACAAATTTTTATGGGAGTTATGGCCCTTTGAAGTTTGAAAATCTATTACAATTTTCTTTTCTAAACTTTTTTATTGTTCCTTGTAGATAATAAACTAATCAAGTTTAGGTATTCATTTGTTTGACAAATTGTTACCAGTGACTGAAATATGAGGCCGGTAGGGGACTAAGTATTGTTTTGCAATACTCTCAGAATGCCTGTTCTTTCATGGGTTGTTGGTTCTTCTTCAAAATTTCAGGGCTTGTTGATCATGATGTGTTGATTCATTTTGTTCTCAATCAGAATTTAAAAATTCTGTCACCCTTTCTGAGTTATAAGCAAAAAAATGCAGTTTACCCAAATGTTCTATTTTAGCCACAGCGGCCATGTATTACAACCAATCGAAAATCCCTACATTATTTCTATACACATAATGCTTATAAACAACTATAATAAGTTTGGTTCCAATTGGACTTAAAGTGTTAGAGGAGTAAACGTTTTCAATGTAATGATGAAATGCTGTGAAAATGCTAAATTTTTACGATCTAAGGGCAATAACTCCTAAAAAGAAAGGTCCTACAACGTTGATCCTTTTACATATTTTGTAGATCTTGATGTGCTTAACAATATACAATTTAAATTTCTCAAATATCTTTTATAGTTTTCAAGATATTGAGCTAAACAGGTGCAAAATTTGCAAAAAATCCACAAAAAGGACAATAACTCCTACATGGGTGGTTGGATTTTCTTCAAAATGTCAGGGTAGGTAGATCTTGAGGTGCTAATTTCTTATACCGATGCCATAATTTTGATATCGTTAGCCGTTTTTGAGTTATTTGCAAAAAACTGCATTTTACCCCTATGTTCTATTTTTAGTCACAGCGGTCATGTTTTACGACGAATCAAAAATCCCCACATCACTTCTAAGCACCGAATGCTAATGAACAACCATACCAAGTTAAGTTGAAATTGGACTTATGGTGCCAGAGGAGTTAACGTTTTAAAAAGTTTACGGACGACGGACGCCAAGTGATGACAATAGCTCACATTACTCTTCGGGTCAGGTGAGCTAAAACGAAAAGGAAAAGGGTCATTTAAAAGCGAATTATGAAGTCCCATTTTCCTATTCAAAATTGAAAATGAAAATGAACTAGAATTGCAATTGCGAGCAATTGAATAGCAGATGTCACCCCAGTTGCCATTTTCGCTAATAACGCAAAACGGTAAATATCGCTTCAAAACTTTTTGGGTAAATTATGAGATAATATATTTGTCTATCCACATGCAAAATTTTAGCCGCCCTAGCACCTAGCTAACCGAGATATAAGGCGTCCAAAAATCGGTTCTTCCGGCGGCCATCTTGGAAAAATTTTAAACGTCCACGGCACAACTTCAGATGACTACCTTAGAGTTGGCAAAGTTCCATGTCATTCCATTCACCCATCTCCGAGAAAAACGGCAGACAAAATTTTGTGGAAGAATAATAATGATAGTACGGAAAGCATAGAATAACAATATGTCACCCGACTTTCGTCTGGGGTTACATAATAACGAAAGGGAATTTTGGAAGCTGCAATCTCGTTGGTCACTTCAAAAGGAAAACAGAAAATACAATGAGATGTCTGCAGAGACAGAGGGGAACAATTGTAAGATCAGATTTTAACCAGATTGGGGAAGACGAAGACAAAATCATGCTGCGTTCACACTAACAAATAATGCGCATTCAATTCGATTTCAATTCGCATTCAAAAATTTTGACGCGTTCACACATAAAACTATTTGAATGCGAATCAATTCGAATTGAAATAATGCGGATTATCCAATTCGCTATGATGATACGTTATTGAATAATTCGCATTCAAGCGCATTGCATTGCCGTGTGAACGGAAACTTTATTCAATTCGAATTATGTGACAAGTGACCTAAATATATCTAATTGCATCAATTAAAATATATCTAATTGTTTCAATTAGAAATAAATATCTAATTGCATCAATTGAAAATTGTCTAAGAATAAAATCCAAAGAAGGGGTCACACATGAACTTTTAACGTTTACGACGTCATAGCAGACTTCCAGGAACCAAAAATGTCCAATGCAAATTGAGTGGTAAAATATGTGTGAACGGATATCAGTTTCAATTCGAATTGAATGCGAATTGAAGAAACGTGTGAACGCAAACGACGTTATCGAATTCGCATATAGTTCAATGCGCTTTGATAATGAGGATTGATTGCGCAATAAGTGGTTGTACGTGTGAACGCAGCATCAGTAGATATAAAAGACAGGACGGATAATAAAACGCCTGGCGTAAAAAAATACAAACCACACACACAAAATCAACACTCAATCGGCAACGCGAATTGAGTCTCGCGTAGTAACGAGAGTAAACTCAGTTGCAAGGTCTGATTGTCGTAACACATCTGTCACCTATATTTCATGACCAATACGCAAATAGAAATTTTTTGACATTTTTTGAACCAATTACGCCGCAATTTATTTTTTAGTTTAAAGGTTGTAAGAAAATAGGTTGTTTTTTTTTTAAATAAAATTCTATATGGCCCAACATGACCATCTGCACATGCTCAGAATATATACAATTTCTTTAATTTGTAATAAATAACCAGATAAAAATGTTTTGATGAAAAGATGCACAAATACAAAGGAATATCGATCATAAGTCATCAAATAATCAAATAAATTATGATTCTCATTTAGAACACCATTATTCATTTTGATGGACACCCGTACCCAAGTGTCCATTGGTAATATTTACCTTTAACATTAATTTGGCATAGTGTTGAAAAATAGCAGAGTCTTTGTAACCATCGATGTGTAACTTCGACCTTTCATGACAAAACTTCCAAAAATTTGGTCTCTGAGGTTATTGGGCCTTATATTGTCACGTACAACAATTAAAATCTAACGAAGCAACATTTTGTCCATCTCGGCTGATATGTTGTAACTATGTTTTACCACTTATGGCATAATATGCTATAAACTAAACACACAAAAACCCGGCAAAGGGAGATGTTTCACTATATACATATATATATCTTTTCTGTTGTATAGGTATGAACAGAATGGAAACCAGGGACGGACCCAGGGGGCCAGACTCTCCACTTTTGGTTTGATATGTAGGAAAGCATTGAAGCATGATCAAAGTGGACCCTACTTAGCCAGTCAGTCCATTTTTTCCTTCTAAATCTGGATCGGCCACTTGAAGCTGTATCGTTCAATTTCAGCTCTTGCAGTTTGGTTTTCTCACGTTATTTATCTGACCCTTCCTTTTCCGAGGTTAGAAAAAAATCAAGAATACATCTTCGAGTGGAAGGGAGAAGAAGGGGTTAAAACGGCTGCTGCTGCCGTGAATACACGGAAGGTGGCCACCACCGAAAAAAAGGCAACATAGAGAAGCTCTGAAAAATCGTTACGTCAATAACATTATAAGGGAAATGGAAATGGCACGATATCCCCTCCATAAAAAGATCAAAGAAACGACTTACATAGCAAAATAAATGACTGGTGTGACTTATCTGCTCAAATGTTAGCCATGTGAGCGATTCAGACCCCTGAATGGTCCATTTGTTAATATTTTTTTTATTTATAATACTTGTATTATATACATTTATTACGTCACGTCCCACCTTAACTTCATGTACATGTATCATGTTATTAGAAAATAGGGTTTTGACACAAAATCATATTTTTTGTGAACTCCAACGTGACCAATCGGTCAATCTGCGCATGCTTATACATTATATTTAAATATATTAACAAGATTAAATGATTTGCTGAAATGATGAATTATAACTATACGTCATAAAAAATCATAACATATAATACAAATTTAAAAACCCATTCATTTAATTTGACCGACAACAGTATCTTAATTATAGTCCGTGTTCGTATATGACTTTAATGGTCATCAGATAGTTAGGCTTTTATTGAACTTTGCCCTTTCACCCACAATTTTTATTTTGGTCATAAAACATGGCCTAATTTTTTACACGTATGCACTAATGTAAATGTCCGGAAGACATGATGCCCAGCGTCTTTTTCTGTTATTACGTATGCATGAAGTTGATACGGAGAAGTATTTTTGCTTATACCACTATGTCATAAAATGTAACGAGATACCCTGCATTAATCATGCTTTATCAGTAGATAAGGCTAAATTCCTGAAAGACCCCCCTCATTAATTATCATAAACTTTCATTTAGCACCCTCTACAGTCCCGTGGTATAAATCAGTTATCCCCCATCGGGCATCCGCCCTCAGGGGAATAACTAACACTTGTTCATGACGTTGAAGGCTGCTGGAGGTTGTCCGAATTGCCGCTTGATTGTGGGCTGTGCCACAAACATAAAGTTTCAGAGGGTTTTCTTAAATCTGGACTGGGCGTGCATAAACTGTATGTAGAAGATATTGCGGAATAGGTGTATGTGACACAGCCCACTTAAACCAAGCGACAATTAAAAAAAAAATACAATGAAAAACAGCCAGCAGACTTCAATGAGGACAAGTCAATGGGTGCTGCTCGCTGTTTTGAGATTGGCATTAGGTCAAAATATAATGCATATAATTCAAGCCAAATACGGAAATAGTCAAAGAATGACCTCCTTCTTAAACAAGGAGCAGAAAAAAACATCAAAACGACAGTACAAACAAAAGCTTTGTCAAATATTCTTAGTTTAAGACAGGGATATATAAATGTGGCGGGGTTCAACTTGTTTTTCGGGTCCAACCTTTCCATATCAATGATCCCTAACAAAGCACGAAAATTAATGTTTCCATTCTATCGTTGGTAAAACGTAAAAGCGAGGAAACTGGACACCATTTCCAACAGCATTATCCATCACACGTCAAAACCCACTACCTTAAACCAATATTTTGCAAAGTAAATATTTCACAATCCAAAAGCAACATTTTATTCATGTATAGATACCTTTTTGAAAATTGCTCTCCGAAAAATACATTATCTTCTATTGAGTTTAAAGACAAGTCAACAAACTAGAATGAGGAACTCCATGTCCTGTATGAACTCAAGGAATGTTGTCACTGTACCTCTGAAGGGGTCTGAAATATAGAATTAAAAGTCCATGGTTTTGTTTGTGTGATTGCTCTGTTGATTTTAAGGCCCCGTCGTAGGTAGTTCAACAATGGCACTAAAATCATGGGGCCCCCTTAGTGATGATTTAAGGAATGATACACTTGCTTAACCCTATCTTTATCGGATAAAGAGTCGTACATTGCAATAATTAATTTATATTTAGTCGCTTTATGTGGCCATGTGAATACATTGTCATCCTATACAAGTAAGAAAAAGAAGACTTCGATTGCAACCAAGTAGCATTATAAAAAGTATAAGGACAGTTTTATAATCTTGTCTGATACTTCTTATTTTAAATCCGTCAACTTTTTATTCTATTTTGTTTGTTTGTTTGTTTTGTTGTTGTTGTTTTTTTGCAATATTGAACAATTTGATAATAAAACATCCATCATTCAGTTCAACAACAGTACATTTTGGCAGAAATCGTTACATGGTTTAACATCAACGAAGAAAACTCAAAAAGAAAATATACACCTAATTTAATAATGAAAAAGTTTTGGTGCCCGTGCAATTTGTTTGTTTAAAGTTCCTTTTCTACCCTGCTCCACGATTTTAAGTTGTGAGACAGTTGACTCCATCCTTATTTATACCCATTGTTCAAATCAGTTATAAGTCAAATCTCAAATTTGATAAGTCAACATGATTTATTTGTGATTCTAGTTAATTTAAACTAAATTAGCCGAATGGAAGACAATGAGATATGACACTCTATTGGAGTAGATTTATTAATTATGATCGCGATCGTTAACCTTTAAATAATTCCGCAAATGTGTGTCGTATAAATACAGGAAATCGTACAAGAAAATGTCAAAAGGATAAAAATGTCCGAGGAACCGGACAATCAAGAAGACGAACGGGTAAGGATTGTAACAAATAAGGCTTTCTTATCCCACGTCGTTTTTTTTATTTTTACTTTCAGAAACATGTTGAGGTCCGGTTTTGCAAAACGGCCAACACTAAGTTGAAGGCTGCTGGCTTATTAGTTTATTGGATAATTTGAAAATAGCTGTTGAAATAAATGTTCTGATGTGGATTATTTTACATGATGGTTTTGTGTATTCAATTATTAAAGTACATTTATTACATAATACATGAAGTAGACTACACGCCAAAAATCATATCGATGTTCTATTGCGTAATATTATTGAATACTAACTGTATGGTCCTTTCAAGCTGTGGCTTATTGAAATATAAGAAAATATAAAAACTCAAAAACATGGCTCGTCGCACCTAATAAAACTATAAAATGGTCAATAAGAATATAATTTGTTTACCTTTTGTTTTCAGCGTCAGATTTTTCATATAATTATAATACACAAAAGAATGTTTGATATAATCTAGAAATACCAACATATTTGTGCTAGAAATCAAAATCACGCATTTTTCTTTCCATATCTTCATTTCTTTTAGATTTAAGATAATTTTACTCTTTACCCTTTCTTCACTCTTGACTTTAAATATTCCAATTTCCTCTTGAGTCTCTGGCGAGGCTTATTTGGAAAGTACATCAGATGTACTTAAAAGTATTTGTCCCGGTATTTTTTATTATTATTATAATTTTGTGAACCAGAAAAAAGTCTTGCTAAATTTTAAAACATGTAATTACAATTTAGAATTACGCGATATAACCTCAATATTGTTGTTTTTTAAACACAGCTCACAGTCTCTTAAAATAGTAATGGATCCCAGAAAAAAAATTGCAAATGGTTGAAAACCTAATTCTAAAAAAAATCTTCTCCGTATGGCGTTCAGTAGTACAGACTTTATTGTGTTTCTGCATTGGCAAGAACAATAACAGATTAAATTTTCATATTGATATGAATCTAACAATGAAGACAAAGAAGAAAGAAACAAAGAATAAATGAAAAAAAAATCATTTTATGTGGAATATATTTTTGCTGTGTGTGATTTGATCTAATGATTTTAATGCATTCAATTTGTTAGAAAAATCAAAGCAGTGCGCACACATATTTCGTATGTTGCCATTTGTAAAATTATAATTTGACTTAAATTGTGTAATAAAAGAATAAATTATTCAATTAATGAAATTTTCATTTTACATTTCACACCATGGAATGCATGATTTTCTCGTTGACAACATATTTGTTCCTTTTTGAGGAAAAATTTTGCAACTACAAGTTGACACAATTCAATGAGCATTGAAACTGTGCCTTTGTCCTTGACGACTTGTTTTTTTTTTACTCTTACGAGACTGAAATTCACCAGGAACTCGTAAAAAAAGAAAGATGCTAGATCTTTTAATCTTACTTTCAGATAAATTGATAATGTCCTCTCTGTCAACAACGCTTCGTTCGCTAGATGGATTCTTTCAATTTATCCTCCAGAGTTAGTGATTTAAGAGACCACCGATTCTACTTGCTTCACGTTTTCCTTGTACATGTTGTATTTACATCTCGAATTTGACTCGGGTGGTCATCTCAGTAAAAAATATACGACAAATGAGACGGTTTGATTTTCAAGTTATTGATTTTCCTAATTTTTAAAGTAACATCACCGGCATATGGGGTGTATATTTCACAGCTTATTCGATATACTAGGACTTGAACTTATTTTTTTAGAGTTTTTGATGTGACTGTTGTCTCCGTGATCGCCTTTTAGGTCAAGGTTATAGGAAAACATGTCTCACACGGCCTCTTAAAAAGTTTTTTCTTTCGATATCAGCCACTGATAGCGAAATTCAAAATGATTTCAAATGATATTTGGTGATTGTTTCAATTATTTTTTGAAAGATTGTTGTTGTTGTTTAGATTACACAAGTCCTGTTTTTTTCTTCTTCTAGAAAGTGACTCATTTATTATTTGTTATGATTGTATGTTAATACTGACATTCTGTATGCCTGATGAGGGACTTGTTTTAGACTTTTATTCCTGTTTCGTAGGAATTCCGTTACGACGATCACCCTCTATTGAGAACAATACAAGACAGCGTCATTGGACATGACTTGGTTATAGAAGGACCCTACGGACACAGAAAAGGTACTTAGTAAAGAAACGAAATATTGAAATATTGACACTTTTAAAATGGTAAATGGATCAAACAAATATTGTTTGTCCTTGTCTACTATCTGTTTTTTTGTTTTATGTCCAGAAACGGGTCTTTCTTTGATATTCTAGGCATTTGTTTGAATCTTATGTATTGTATTTTTAGTCTTGGGCCAATGCAAGACGGCGAGCAGTGACCTCTGGTCATGTTGAAGACTGCTGGCTTTTTTCCATTGTGACTTTTTAAATTGTCGTTTCTTTAATGTTGGTTGTTCCACTTATTCCACATCTCTTTATCGTCTATCTTGAAATATCTTCTCCGTCGGATTATTTGCAATACGTTGCTCGGTTTATTAAAAAGTCACTTCTACTAAGAAAAGTAGACACTTTGAAAATTGCATGACAGATGATTTTCTTTTGTCATTTCCTAATGATATATTGACATAAATTGGTTGTTAATGGATAAATATGATACGATTTCGTATTTTAAGATATGCAAATAAAATAAAATAAATGTTTTGATTCTTTTATTAGAAAATCATACATATATTTTTATTAAAACTGTAAGATTTAATTATTGCAACTGCTCATATTAGTTTTGTCATTTATTTTACATATAAGATTTACAAAATAGTTTTCTATATTTTATACAGCATTGTATGGCTTATAACATTAAATTTTAAATTATAGCAATTTATTTATACAATTCATGCCTTTATATTGCAGTGGTCTATTGCGACTACACGGCTTCTGGCAGGTAGGAACTCCTTCACAGAGTCTTATTTTGCAAATATAAGCGAAGTGATATGGAGTGAATATGGCATATGGAGAGGATATTGCATGCACTAGTCACGGGGTCAGATCGGAAAGTAAAGAGGTTGTTGTATTAAGCTCAATTCTACGACTTCCGGTTAAGTTTAGTTGATGATACGCGTGAATTATGCTATCTTTTACACGACAACTTTATTAAACCGTTATAAACTCACAAATGCTTAAACTTATTTAAATATCATTTGGCCCATTGTAAGAAAGAGATATTTTGGTATAATACCTATACTTATTTGAAATTGTGCAGTCACTGGTAATTTGTTGAAACGCGTCACAGTTTTCAACAACCGACTAAGATCGTTCAAAATGATTCAAGTAAGTCTGTTTTTAAACTTAAATAGGCATGTATACTATATTCTTAACTTTTATTATATTGTATGTTTTGCTTGAGTGATACATTTCAAGTAAAACATTATGTTTACGTAAATAAAGCTTTAACTTTATTGATAAGAACAATATTGTTGTATTTTGCGTTTGTTAACCAACATAAAGTTATGTTATGCTTTAAACATCGTATGTGTAGTGCAAAAAAAGCTCAAAATGTATGCAGTAGAAAGCCAATACAAAATTATTCCTCGGCACAATTTTGACGTTTATAAGACATTTATACCATATGAATTTAAATGAACAAAAAAATATTTTACGTTACAGCAAAGCTTAAGGCGAATGGTTATACCCTTGCGTGAAATGTAGTGGGATGTCTGTCCATGTCCCGCTAGTATCTGAATAAAAAACCTTATCTGAACAGAAGGGAGCCGGTTGCCAGCTTACTCGTCTCTTATCCACAACCCTTCAATGTTTTTTTTTATGAAACTTTAACACAATCTTAGTGACATAGATCTACTACACTTCCTATTTGATAAGAATTTGATTGGATATACTCTTGGTTTCCCTTTGCAAATAGGCCGTTGCAAATATAGACTTAAATTGAACTATTAGATGACATGGAGGGTAACCCCCTTCTTATCCGCACCTATAAATTAATTTTCATGAAATTCATTGTGATATGATGCAGATAAATGCGCAAACCAAATTTTAAAATGATACTGGATTGATTTGTGGGGGTTTCAAACACAAAAGCAGCCTCCAAAGGCACAAAAAATCTCATGATCCCAAGGAGCTGCAACATTTGCCAGGCATGTAGTATATATTTTGCTAGAAAGTACCAGTTAGCGAAGCATAAAGCTGATGCCCATAAACACCCCGGACATAAATGTGATAGATGTCATAAGGTACTCATACACCCCGGACATAAATGAGCTGAACATTTAAGCAAGCAACAGCTTTTCTCTATCTGCAATAGTTTTCATACTGTAGGGCAAAAACATGAAAATACGCTATTTATCACCTTTAAGGGACTGTAACCCCTATAAGGGATCATCTGACAACTTCGACCGAATGGAGACTTTTGTAGGACTTTTGATGCTGAAGCAGTAGGGTGGCATCAGATTTCACCTATGATCTCTTATACTTTTTGATTTACAGATCAAAGACAGTAGTTTGACCCTTGGTCTATTTTTAGTAACGGCAGCCATGCTTTTTGACGAATCAAAAATCGAAACACATGTTTGGTGCAGGCCATCCTAAGGATCATTTAATTCTGATCAGTAGTTTCAGAGGAGAAGATTTTTATAAAATTATTAACAGACGACATACGCCGACAGACGACGACGACGGACGCCAAGTGATGGCAGTATCACATGGACTAAAAAAGCACGGAGAGCCAAGATATATCTGCCAAGTGTGTGGGAAGGTTTTCTTCTAGCTGACATCGTTTCAGAGGCACCAGAAGAAGAGCTCATAAATCTTGTCAAAATAGATATTGAAGAGATAAATTATACAAGCTTACACTAAATAACTACAGTGAAAATGTATGTGGTGTCTTCCATGTCCGCCAATTCTTTTGCGCGTCCCTTACAATACCGGTTATCTACATATATCGTCAAAAGGGAGGTTTGAAGCAGTAATACCTGGTTTAAACTATTTCTTTTGAAATGTCTATACCAATTCAGGACCATTGAGATCTTCAACTTTTTTGGGGGTATGTCTTCCTTGTTTTGCCTTTTCTCTTGGACCTCAAACTTCGGTATTTTAATTATTACCTTTATTATATACAATATATACCATTTGACGTTTCTATCGCTTTTCATGAATTATTTCACAATTTTCCTGACAGAAGTTAGATATGTACTTTTTTTTTAATTTGATCTGGTGCATAATTTTGGCCAATGGGCCTGGCGTTATATATTTGTGAGCTAAAGCAGTTGTGTTTCATCTATTTATCGAGTAGTTTAACCTCAAATCATTACAATATTTAAAATGAGAAATCAATGATACACCCATATAATTTTCTGTTTGTATATTACAATAATGAAGCATAACATACTCACAATAGTCTTAGCAAAACATAACTTATGCAAAGTTGGCTTATAATAGAAAATGTCGTTAAACAATCTAATTTGAACTACCTTGCTTTTCAGATGCGATACATGATTTGTGTTTTTTTTTCTTAATAACGCCTAAACGCTGCTTATATGCATGATTAAGCATTATTGGCCGAACTTGGGCTAGAATTTGCTGTTTGAAAATAGGGGTACTGGTACTTTGACACGAATCACTCATTACTCATCAGTTCCAGGCTTATTTGGGAAAATTGTCCACTTTCCGGAAAGATTTTTTCTTCGAATAGGCATCTCAGAACTTACCTCAAAGTCTTTGTTTCTTAAATATCAGCAACAACAGCTCTCAACATCTAGATTATTATTAAAATTACGTTCTAATTCCTGACCTTTTAGTGAAAGAAGCAGTTTTTACGCTTATAATTTAGCATAATACAACTTTGATACGCGAAAAAAGCATAATACAACAGCCTCTTTACTTTCCGATCTGACCCCGTGCTAGTGATTGAACTAAATCAATTTCATTACTGGTGTGCCGTTTTACTATTTATTCACTATTTCTGATATCAAAAATTATAATTCTTGATATCAATAATTAATTTTTGATATCATAAAATGGATTTTTGATATCAAGAATTCCATTTTTTATTTCAGAAATATGATTTTTTTTATATTAAAAATATGAATTTTTGATATCAGAAAACCATTTACATTTTTTGGTATCAAGAATTCTATTTTCGGATATCTGAAAATCATTTATGATATCAAGAAATGCATATTCTGATATAAAATAAATCGATTTTCTAATATCAATTCTTTAGGTTTTCTGATATCAAATAATACATTTTTTGATATCAAATAATACATTTTCTGATATCAAATTTTTTTTATATCAAAAATTCGAATTCTTGATATAAAAAATTCGAATTTTTTTATCGTGTATAAAAAAAATCGATTTTCTATTCAAATATTCCATTTTCTAATATCAAATAAAGGTAATAACAAAACTACCGAACTTGAATGACCAATCTCACAGTCCAGAGAAAATGACAAAAACGAATCAGTCATACCGTAGAGTTGGTGGATCGCAATGGTCCTGACTTGGTACAGGCATTTCAAACGAAATGGTGGGTTAAACCAGGTGTTATGACGCCAAACCTCCCTCTTTCATTGCGATCTTAGGATCCGGTAATGACCATAGAACACAACATAGTTGTGAGACACAATAGGGATATTGAGGTGATCATCTCAGTACAGCAGACCAGTCAAAAACTAATTATAACAATTAACCACCATATCTTTTAACTCAATTTTGAACTTTTCTACTAGTGGCTGATAACGAAGAAATAATTTTTTTAGGGATCGTATGGCATATCGAATACGTTGTGAAATATAAACACCGTATGCAGGGGAAGTAGGTATATTGCTCTGTAGATTAGGAAAATTAATAATTTTAAAATTAAAATCGTCTCTTTTATCGTAATTTTTTGTACTGAGATGACCACCTGGGTAAATTCGAGGTGCAAATCCAAGAAAGTCGTGAAGCAATTTGATTCTGTGGTCTCTTTAATCTCCAATTCTGGAGGATATATTGAAGGAATCCATCTACCAAATGAAGTGTTATTGACAGAAAGGACATCATCAATATATCTGAATGTAAGATTAAATGACCTTGCCTCTTTCATCTTCTTGTTCTTTACGAGTCCCTGAAGAAATTCAGTCTCGTAAGAGTATAAAAACAAATTGGCGAGGAGAGGAGCACAGTTTGTGCCCATGGGAATGCCGATTTGTTGTTGAAAAATCTCTCCTCCGAAGGTGACAAATATGTTGTCAATGAGAAAATCAAGCATACTGCAAACTTGTTCCAGTGTGTAACAAATATCAAATATCAAAAATATAATTCATGTTATCAATAATTATTTTTTTTATATCAAAAATATTGTCTGATATGAAAAAAAGAATTTTAGATATCAAGAATTCGAAATTTTGATATCCAAAAATGAATTCTTGATATCAAAAAAGATTTCTTGATATGAAAAAATAGTGAATAAATAGTAAAACGGCGTCTCATCAGTTTAGGCTGAATAAATACAACAAAGTTTCAAACAATAAATTTTGCTACGTCTGATGCGTGATACGTCTAATCAAGACTCATTTGAGGCTGCTCTACCTGAAAGATTGAAAATACCAAACACTTTATGAATATGAAGAGCTGAAAATATGAAACCAAAATAATCCAAACTTGAACCCAAATTATGACCAAAGATCAGCTTGTTTCTCGCTAGGAAGAACCATTGGATTTGAAATTCAATGAATGCCTGAGAAAATACAACTGACAATTAAAACAAGTAATACTGTGAACGAGCTCACAAAAGGATACCCCCGCTTCATATTGGACTCAAATCTCAAGTCCAATTATCTCCCCTGAATGATGTCAGAGTGCAATGAAAATTCTTCATGCACATCTACATATGATGTACTTCATTCATGTAAAGTTTCATCAAAATCCATCCAGCGGTTTCGGAGGAGTTGCGCTTACGGGGTCTCCCATTGAATAATGTATTTAAAAAGTCTAAGTCCAATTATCTCCCCTGAATGATGTCAGAGTGCAATGAAAATTCTTCATGCACATCTACATATGATGTAATTCATTCATGTATAGTTTCATCAAAATCCTTCAAGCGGTTTAGGAGGAGTTGCGCTTACGGGGTCTTCCTTTGAATAATGTATTTAAAAAGTCTAAGTCCAATTATCTCCCCTGAATGATGTCAGAGTGCAATGAAAATTCTTCATGCACATCTACATATGATGTACTTCATTCATGTATAGTTTCATCAAAATCCATCAAGCGGTTTAGGAGGAGTTGCGCTTACAGGGTCTTCCTTTGAATAATGTATTTAAAAAGTCTAAGTCCAATTATCTCCCCTGAATGATGTCAGAGTGCAATGAAAATTCTTCATGCACATCTACATATGATGTACTTCCTCCATATCAAGTTTCAGTAAAATCCTTCAAGCGGTTTAGAAGGAGAAGCGCTTACAAGTTATGTGGACAGGCGGACGGACAGACGGACAGACGGACAGACAGACAGACGGACAGACAGACAGGGTGTTTCCTATATACCCCCCAAACTTTGTTTGCGGGGGGTATAAAAACCAAAAACCAAAAACAGTCAACAGAGGACAACAGACAACAGCCTTCAATGTGACTGATGTCGCTTTTTATCGTTTTACACTTTGTCGTAGATCAAAGACATAATGGTACGATTAATAAACAAAATATATTTCTTGCAATCTCTTTATTTGTTTTTTTTTGGCATTGGCAAACGAGACAAAATTGCATATATTATTTCTTACCATTTTCTACAATGTTATAATTGGAAAAGATATGTTTTGATAATTGTATTTTGCATTTTTCATTTAGGAGTCTAGGCTTCATTGAGGACTACATCCGGACACACGTTCTACCATCGTATGCCAACACACACTCATCTACAGGTCACAACGCCATCCATACAACTAAACTCAGAAACGAAGCAAGGTACAAAACTATATGTTATCGTAGATTGTGGAACTTGAAGGTTCATTTTATGTAATGGGTGCAAACTTTCCTACTTCTCTATAAGTGACTTTATAAGATAAAAATTCAACAAGAAACTCATAGTTGATAGTTGAACTATACATAATTCGGAAATGGTGTTTTTAATTTTCGTAATAGTATGAGGTTGGGGCATGCGCTTGATGCATTAACTGACATTTTGAAATAGATTTATTTTGAGACCAATTGGATTGTTGAATGGTGGAGGTCTTTGCATTCTGGTTCTGAAGACATAAGAAAATAATTCAACTTTTACAATAATAAACTTGATGATTATTAATATTCAACACACGATGGTTATAAGTAGTAAGAATTCCATCCCTCTTATTACCGATTAAATGACAAAGAAGGTCTCGTAGGATAATTCAAAATAGTTTTCCTTTTACTCTTCTTTATAAAAATGATTTTCAGACACATCATTAAGCAATGCCTTAACTGCGGGAGGAACGATTCTCTTATCTTCACAGGAAGTGGTGCTACGGCTGCTTTTCACAAACTAGCATGGGCGTTACGCATCAACATACCGAGGGTGGCAGAGGAAACGGTATTTTACATTTTAGGTTCTGTAAACTGTTTACGTAAGAGTGATATAACAATTTGAAACGGGATACAGCGGAGCGGTTTTTACTAAAAGTAATTGATATAATATAGAATGGATATGGTGAGCTGTAAAGTCAGAAGGGGTGTCCGTGTGCCAACAGTGATGAAAATCATCTTTTTAAAGCCGTTGACATCGGAAAATCCAGCATGGGGTTGAGCTGGAATCGAACCCATACTCTGTCATCTATGGCAACTTCGCCTGCACTGTGTCCAGCGTCCTAGACCACTAGACCACCTGGGCTAGATAAAAATCTAGCTTTTGGTTGCCTAGTTAAGCCTCCTCGTAGACAATCTAAGGTTGTAACACAGTACACCCTTAACATTAGGTGGGTAGGGAGAGAAAGATAGAGAATTGGTCGCAACTGGTATAGTAATATAAGCATATATATGATAAACGCTGGATACAGTGCAGGCGAAGTTGCCATAGATGACAGAGTATGGGTTCGATTCCAGCTCAACACCATGCTGGATTTTCCGGTGTCAACGGCTTTAAAAAGATGATTTTCATCACTGTTGGCACACGGACACCCCTTCTAACTTTACAGCTCACCATATCCATTCTATATTATATCAATTACTTTACAGAGCTGTGCGCAACACCATTTATCATATATATGCTTTTACTAAAAGTGAACTGTTGTGGAATCAGAAATTTTGCTACTGGGCTTCGTCAGGCCTTTGTCATTTCAAATATATTTAAACAATTCCTTTTTGATTTGGCCAAAGGATCAAAATATCATGAGCTCAGGGCAATCAGCTTGAAACATAATTTTATACGATCATGAAACTCTTAAAAATCCTTTTTTCGTTTTCGACCATTGGTGGAAAATTCAAAAGTGGTTGTTTTGATAAGTGTTTTGCTAATTGTTGTACCGAGATTATCCTCTTCAATATCCTCACTACCGTGTTGTTGTTTTTTTTACAACCGGACACCAAGATTGCGACGGAAGAGGGTGTTTGACGCGCCATAAAACCTGGTTTAATCCACCATTTCTTTTGAATGCCTGTGCCAAGTCAGAACAATTGCGATCTTCAGTTTTTCGGTGTGTCTTCCTTGTTTTTATTTTCTCTTCGACATTGAGATTGATCCTCCAAGTCCGGTAATTTTTAATTACCTTTATTCACAAATATGGATTCAGTTGAAGACTATACCAGAAAATTGGGAAAAACAGAAGCATGAAATAGAATGTATAAAATATGTGAGGTTGTTGGTTTTGAAAAGAAAATATGGCTCGGTGAGCACCAAAATAATATCTTTTTTTCAACAACCCTGAGGCTGTGAATACATTGCCCAACTTACATGACAAATGAGTTGTCGTACCTGCAAATAAAGCACCAAACAGCATCATTAATTTTCGCAAAAGAACATTTGACTGTTTAACAGTCGAACTTGTGATTGGTTGTACCAGCAAAATCACCACATATACAGCAACACTGTCAAAGGAGGAGATAATGGACAATGATTTTAATGTCATTGCATCCTTTTTGCCTTTCTGTTAACATAAGGAACAATGCCATTCCTTCCTTGTATTGGGCTCTTAAATTACATTTACTGTAAACGTACTTTTTTGCGAGGTATTGATTTCCACGGATTTCGCAGTCACTAATTTTTCGCGAAATTAAATACCCGCAAAATGAAAAATGAAAAAAATGTATGAAATGAAAAGAATAATGTGCAGAACTCGTGAAATTAAGTACCCGCAAACTTAGGTGAAATCGTAAAATCGTGAAAATAAGTACCCGCTAAAATAAGTACGTTTACAGTAACCTCTTCAGTGTATTAATATCAATATGGACGGCGATACAATGAGGCCTTCAAAAGTTTTTAGATTGTTGTTACTCTAGAAATGGTTTCAACCAAATGAGGATTCTCAAAAATCAAAAGAACTGATGGATATTTACCACTCTTAGTCGTTTTCATCCTGTAATAGCATTTAAACTTTTGATTTCTCCACATAAATTTCACTTTCCGTTTGGCACAGTTGATTAAACGTAGCTTTATCAACAAAAACGGACACATAGGAACATCTGGCAGTCTATTATAAAATGACTTATTTTGTTATCCATGAGTTTAAGAGAACAAATTCACAGAAGAAAAAATAGAAACGCTAAACTTTATCACCGACAACATATTTGTACAGAGTGGTTGACATGTTTTTCAGTAGAAAACTGGCATTCCAATGGACACGAATTGCGCACCATTACTTGTCGATTTGTATTAGATGACTTCTTACAATCACCTCGAGACAAAAAGGATTGCAGACTTGTTTTTTCCTGTAATCTTAAATTTCATTTTATTTATTCACTAAGCAATCATTGATATGGTAAATATTTCCCAAGGAACTTGTGATGACTTTAACTTTCCAAAAGTCAACTCTCCCTTTTTATTTTGTAACATTCCGTCCACTCCGGCATATGGCGTCTACGTTTCACAACTGATTCGTTATTCAAGATCTTGTTGGGTGTATTGCAACTTCCTTGATTAAGAGTGTCGACTGACAGGCATATTGTTAACACCGGGTTCGTTGATTCCCGGTTCATTCACGAAATTAACGGAAGATATCATTTGTTTTAGACAATATGGTATTTCTATTACGGTATATTAACGATATCTGGTTGCCCCCTTGGTCCATACACCCTTCATGAATCTGTCACTGTGAACATGAGGTGTTTAAAAAGTGCTTGAAAGAAAAATCCATTATTTCAGTTACGTATTTATGCAAAAATTGGTTTCACTTATAAATTCATCCCATTTAACTAGGTTGTTTTTGTTGGGCCATACGAACACCATTCGAACCTGTTGTTATGGCGAGAATACGGAACTGATGTAAGTATATATATAACCATTTTCAATTCAACAAAATCTACCAAAGCAATTGGATGATAGGGTTTTAACACTGAGCTAATCTTTCCACAGGATTTTTTTCCTTTAAAATTCCATTTATCGTTTCAACTTGAGTCATTTTATCTAGTGAATGAATTTTATTGATAGCCTTTATCATGTTTATCGTAATCACTGTGTCGATAACCTTTGCTGGTGGACTAAAGGTCTCCAACAGTAACCACAGGCGCGGATGTAGGCAGTGAATCTCTTAACACAAATTTTATCAATGAATATTTATGAAATTCCTGATTGCCTAAATTCAAATCGTTTTAAAGCGTCAGGTTTCTGTACTCTGCAAATGGTCGACATCCACGTGCTAAATGGCATCCCTTTTCGAACTTGTTGGGTATGAGTTTTTTCTTTGGTTTCAACCATCTATTGATTTTGCTTCTAAAGCTGCTGGTGAGATGTTATTCCGTAAAATTTTCATGTATATCATAACCAAGTTTTTGATACAATTTTACTACTCTGTGTATTAATCTAAACTTGGACATACCTCTTACTAAGATCGCAACGGAATGTTTCACTAAATTTGGACAAACATCTTATAAAGATCATCACAGATTGTTATAAATATCCAGATGTACTCCAAAGTTTAGGCTAATTCGTAAGGTTTCTAGTTCTTTAAAATCTTCTCTCCCACATGATTTTCGAGCTTGTGTGGCATCTTGGTTAAAACTGCAACTGCATCTGAAGTATTTTGATTAATGCATCTTGCTTTTAAATTACAGAAATATAGATAACAACAAAGTTCCAGACAATACATTTTGCTACGCCTGACGCGCGTTTCGTCTATTCAAGACTCATCAGAGGCGCTCTACCAAAAGTTGAAAATGCCAAACACTATATGACTATGAAGAGCATAGATAACTACAGAAAATGATTTTTTTTTTATCAAAGTTTGATAATTCTATTTACATTCAGGTGATTAACTTGAAGCAAAATGAAACAGGAATGGTAGATTTAATACAACTGGAAGATGAACTTAAGGTGAGAAAAAGATACAAACATAATTTTATTAACAATCATGATTAACGATGAATGAGATAAGATATACAACTTGTTTTATTAAAAAAGTTCGCAAAAAAAATAATTTTCCGTATTGTGTTGTATTATTTATAACAAGTTAAAAAATGTCAGACATGGTGTATGGCAATGGCAGATACAGTACTGTTTTTTCCTTGTGTTTGTTTAACTGATCTATCGAATGTGTAAAACCTTCCTGGTTTTGTCACTTTAAGGGGTTTTAAAATGGTGTTGAGCATAGTCATACACTCTTTTAATTTCAGATATGGAAAGACAAACGCCAGCAAATTGTGGTGGCTGTGTCTGCCACCAGTAATGTTACGGGTATATTGACTGATGTGAATTCGGTGGCAGAAATAGCACATGCATACGGGGCCTTGGTGGTATTTGACTATGCATCTGGTGGTGAGTGGAATAAACGACTGAATAAACATACATGAAAAAGATTGGTATAGTTTGTCTAGAATAACATATAGATGCAAGAGTTATGTTAAACTATGCATCGTGTCATAAGCTCTCAGAAAAAGCTGGAACACAAAATACAGAGCTTAAGTTTTGTTTAACTTTGCATCAGGTTGTAGTTAGAAACTGTGAACATGCACAAATTAATCTTTGGTTGGGTTTGACTTGGATTTTGACATAGCTTTATTGATTTATGTACTCAATGGAAATAGCTTTGTTGATTTATGTACTCCATCGAATAGTGAGCTATGCCTGAAACCTTTAGTGACAGGACTTTAACATAACCAGGGAATATGATATGCAATCATACGAACGAAAACATGACACTAATAAGGTGCACCTATCACTACTAACGTATGATACTTAAAACTCGGGTATCTAATCATTTACTCATCATAGATTTCAATAATTTGTAGGTCCTTATTTAAAAGTTGACATGAATCCATCAGAAAAATCGTAAGTAACTAGTACATATACATATTCAATTTTAGAATGTGATCAAAAACTGTTTCATGGAATTTATTGTCTAAAAGTATATTCTAATATTTTCGCTTTTGATAAGAGCGGTGCTCGTTATTAACTACAGTCTTTCCTTTACTGTAATGGTTTTACCATACAATACATTACCTGTTAGTTTTACAGTAGGAATGGTATGTTTTATTTTTCAGCTATAAAGATGCAGTTATAATAAGTCCACATAAGTTTGTAGGTGGTCCTGGAACTCCAGGTATTTATATATTTTTTTTTCAAAATAAAACATTCTCAATTGTAATCCTTTTGGAAGTTGAACTTAATGTTGTGTGCAGTGATGAATGAATTCGAAACGACTGTATACTAAAGAAATATTAGGTAGATTTATGATTAACGCCATAAAATTAAGCTATGGAAGTCCCTTTTCATCCATACCTGTTAGGAGTTTGCACGATAGCAAACTCTTTAAATGATTTAAAGGTGTGTTGGAAATGAGCGGATATCATTTCTAATTCTACTTTGATTATTGAGACCAGTTTTTACACGTTATTGCATATACCCCCATAATCTTTCAGGAATATTTGTAGCCAAGAAATAGATGTTCAATATGCTTTTTTATGTGCACTCTTATAAATCGGCTTTCAGGAATATTAGTAGCCAAGAAATGGATGTTCAATATGCTTTTTTATGTGCACTCTTATAAATCGGCTTTCAGGAATATTAGTAGCCAAGAAGTGGATTTTCAATATGCTATTTTATGTGCACTCTTATAAATCGGCTTTCAGGAATATTAGTAGCCAAGAAATGGATGTTCAATATGCTATTTTATGTGCACTCTTATAAATCGGCTTTCAGGAATATTAGTAGCCAAGAAATGGATGTTCAATATGCTTTTTTATGTGCACTCTTATAAATCGGCTTTCAGGAATTTTAGTAGCCAAGAAATGGATTTTCAATATGCTTTTTTATGTGCACTCTTATAAATCGGCTTTCAGGAATTTTAGTAGCCAAGAAATGGATGTTCAATATGCTATTTTATGTGCACTCTTATAAATCGGCTTTCAGGAATATTAGTAGCCAAGAAATGGATGTTCAATATGCTTTTTTATGTGCACTCTTATAAATCGGCTTTCAGGAATTTTAGTAGCCAAGAAATGGATTTTCAATATGCTTTTTTATGTGCACTCTTATAAATCGGCTTTCAGGAATATTAGTAGCCAAGAAATGGATGTTCAATATGCTTTTTTATGTGCACTCTTATAAATCGTCTTTCAGGAATATTAGTAGCCAAGAAATGGATGTTCAATATGCTTTTTTATGTGTACTCTTATAAATCGGCTTTCAGGAATTTTAGTAGCCAAGAAATGGATGTTCAATATGCTTTTTTATGTGTACTCTTATAAATCGGCTTTCAGGAATTTTAGTAGCCAAGAAATGGATGTTCAATATGCTTTTTTATGTGTACTCTTATAAATCGGCTTTCAGGAATTTTAGTAGCCAAGAAATGGATGTTCAATATGCTTTTTTATGTGTACTCTTATAAATCGGCTTTCAGGAATTTTAGTAGCCAAGAAATGGATGTTCAATATGCTTTTTTATGTGTACTCTTATAAATCGGCTTTCAGGAATTTTAGTAGCCAAGAAATGGATGTTCAAGAATCAAGTACCTGACAGAATGGGAGGAGGCACGGTGCTGTTTGTAAGTGCAAAAATTCATTTAAAATATTTTATTATTTTCAAGCTTATCAAACCTATTAAAGATGTCGCATGTGGTAATCATGGTAATTTAAAACGTTTACTTTTGAATCCAAAACAGTTTTTTGTAGCAATTTCTTCTAGAAATCCTTGTTAAAGCAAAAAATATGGACTATAAAATTGCATGCTGTGATGCAATGACGTCAGATTTTGAGTTCGTACGAATTTGATGAAAAGTTACCTGTTAAAATGCATTCTTATGGCATAAAAAACTTTTAATTTAAACACTTATTTAATATTATGTGAGAGAGAAAAATACAATGTATACGACCCCCAAAACATCAGAGCTCCCTTTTAAGATTGCTTAATGATGTATGTTCTTTTTAAGGTTACAAAAGAATTGCACTCTTATAGCAGTAAAATAGAGGAGCGCGAGGAAGGCGGGACTCCAGAAATTATTGGTTGTATTAGAGCCGCTGTGGCATTTCAATTAAAACAGGTTATCTCACTATTGTTATTATAAAAATGTTAATAATCATATTACCAATTTTCAAGTTAAATTTGTGCAGATGACTTTTCTGAACACATATTCAGTTTATAATTTTGTTAGTCGTTATCAAATAAAACATATGCTGGTTTGTAAGCAATTTTAAAATCATTTTTTAAATGAAAAATAACATCATGAATTAAGAATTTTTTTATTAATAGGACGTAGGAACCAGCGTGATTGGCATACAAGAAAAGCGACTGTGCAGGTATGTATCCCGAGGCACCTGATAAATTATAAAAAAAAAAAACACACACCACAGTGCCAGACGTTTGGATAAGCATTAATTTGAAGAAAAATCTCTCTCTTAATTCGTTCGTTATAAAATATAAAATGAAGATTAATTAAATTTTAGCACATTTAGGAAAAATAGATTAACTTTTAAATGGAGTTATCTTTGTGTAAATGGAAACGTATTTGTTTATAGGGACTTTGTAATCCAATGTGTTTTATTCCAACTGCTAATGTTATACCCGATTTTTTCTCTAGAAAGGCGATGAAAATGTGGCGAGAAAATCCAAGTATTTTAATCCTTGGTGATAAAGGAGCAGACCGAATACCAATCTTTAGTTTCTTGACAGTTCATCATATGACTGGTAAACTGATTCACCACAATTTCATTGCCACGTTATTGAACGAATTATTTGGAATACAAGCGAGGGGTGGCTGTGCTTGTGCAGGACCCTATGGGATGGTAGGACTGTTTGAATGGGTGCAGTGACTTTTGCTTTTTGTTGTAAGTTGTAAAGATTACATCTAATGTTTTGATTTTTTTTGGTGGTTTTCCTAACATATTGTTGCTAACTGGTGGTGAACTGCATGAATGTATTTTGTGGATTTTCGCCTAGATTATTGATTGTTTGTACTAATCTAAAAAGCTTTGGATATGATTTTATATTTTTTCTTGCGTTTAATTATGGGTTTGGTTTAGTTTCGTAATGATTTATGCGTGAAACTATATCGAAAGAAATTAACACAAGTAATGTTTCTAACCAAATAAACAAGAAAAGAGAAAAAAAAAATTAAAAAAAGACTTTCCTAATCTTACAATAATAATAATAATTCTTAAAATTGGGGCTAAATTTACTCATGCTGAATTAAATAAGAAACATTTTATCCTATTAGTTTGAATAGAGATTTTTTATGAAATCAATATGTAGTTTAGAGATAATATTCTTTTAGGATTTGCTTGGTGTTTCTGAACCAATGGCAAGAAAGTTAATGTATGCTGTCACAAAAACTAATGGGTAAATATATTAGATAATATAATGATCAATTAAATGATCTTCGAAAATAAATAAATAAATCTTAAGACTTATAGTAACAACAAAAATCAACGTTTAGATTAGCTACTTAGTTCTAAAAAAAAATGATATATATAAAAAACACTCTCGACGTTGATCGAACCTATATGATATATGATTTTTATATTCATTTTTTTTTTGTGGTGTTTAGACAAAGAATAAATTCACACAAAAATGATTTGATAATCATTGATTCGTGAAGGTATTAACAAAATTACCACACTTGGAGGATCAATCTCAAATATCCATCAGAAAAAAAAGGAAACAAGGAAAACATACCGGAAAAAAAGATCGCAATGGTTCTGACTTGGTACAGTCATTCCAAAAGAAATGGTGGGTTGATTAAATGTACTTTATCTTTAATATTTATAATTTAAGGTCGAATAAAATAGGTCCATCAAAGATTGTGGAAATAATAAAGTAAGTTTTATAGAACAATAGAAAAAGCAAAGGGGCAAACCGCAATCAGCAGCTTGAAGTCAAGTTTTATTGTAAGGATATTATCATTCAAACCGGGAGTTTTAGATTCACGAATTTATGAGATAAAAGTTTGAACCTAGAATCAACTTATCCTCATATCAGTTGATTCAGAAATTTTAAAAAAGGGGGACCACTGACTAATTCAGGGGGGCTAAATATGGTCATGCCTAAAAGTTTTCCTACATATCAAACCAATTTTTCTACCAAAAGGCGGACTGGAGAAGTTCGAAGAACTACATGACACAAACATTAAAAAAGTACTTACATTAAATTTTATCAAAGTTGAATTGAAAAAAAAACAATACGACAAAAGAAACTTTAAAATCCTAAAGAAATTCAAATACCAAAACGGGTATTAAAACGGGTAATTTGGTTATGCTGTATATGCATATTTTAAGGAGATACATCTCATCCTAAACAAGAATAATGTAAAAAGAAAATTGAAAACCCAAATCATAATCGGACTACTAGTATTTGAATAAAAATCTATTCTAGTCGAACTAAACAAAATTTTAATTGCTTTCAACAATGAACGATTTTTAATCTTTAATCAAAATTTTGTTTTCAAATAATGTTGTTTTTTTTAATTAGACCAGGTTTTACTAGATTAAACCTTCCTTACTTTCATGATGACGACACAATAGATTTTATTATTGAAGCAGTTGACATGGTAACAAAAGATGGTTGGAAGCTACTACCTCAGGTGGGTCGGTTTAGAATAAATTTATTTCAAGATAATTTTGAAAAGAGCGAAAATGTCTAATTTAAGAATTTATGAGAAAATTCAAACAAGTACGGATTTGAGATTTGCTTATCAACAGATACCCTACAGACAACTCCATTACAAAAATCATTCAACTTGATTTTTTCATAAAAACAGAATTGCACCTAGGTGCTTTGAATGTATTAAAGAAACATTTGTAAAACACATTGCTTTATTTGTCTATGGCTCGTTGGAATATGTCAGAGAGATGGGAATTTGTATTTTGTACTTAATGTTTCTTTATATGAATTTGACAATCAAAGAGCAACATAACCAATTGTTAGCAGTTTTATGTAATATCTGAAAGAAGCAGAGGTACCAATGGGGTATCCGAATGTCAAAGGTCCGAAAGGACAGAGACAAAACCAGTAAACACGAACAAGAACGGGACAAAAACAGACAACATGTAAAACATGGAAACACAAAATAACTGAATATCAATCAACAACGCGAACTCCAGTCGAAACAGCCTGAACTTCTATTAAGGATATCATGATTGAAACCTACGGGTTCTGGAATTATAAATAAATGTGTAAATTGTAAAGCGAAATTGGACGAGTTGAACGTTGTTAGGTAAGAAAGGAGCTCTTATCATTAATGCTTTATGACAAATACAAACAACTTTACCCGCCGTGGTAATCTTAAGATCACTTTTAAAAAACATTCTTTTGTAACTCTATATTTGGAAATGTATTTATTGCAGTATACGTTTGATATGTACAGTGGAACCTGGAATCATCGTGAGTTCAGTCACTCAGAGATTTCACGGCGAATAAAGGACATACAGTTTACAAAGAAAGGACTACAGAATGCTTTATCAATGGCAAAGACAAATAACAATTGTCCTACATTTAAAGTATGAACAAAGTTTTATTCTGTATTAGTAGATTATATAGAGAAGCATAACACTTTTTAAATTTGATTCTTCGACGTTGAGTAAAAATGTCTATGAAAGGTGAATCAACTGCAATTTAAATGTTCATGACTTAAAATCTAATTAAAGCTTAAAATAGCTTAACTTATAGTATATGTTTTATTGACCCTAATAAGCTTTTTTTGTAAAACAATACCTGAATCAAGATACTTGATTTAATGTTTTAGGATTGAAAAATATATAAAAGACTTCGCAATGACCCAAAACCAACCAGTTTTTTTTACAGAATCGCTAAACATTCCAAGATTTGAACGGTTGGTTTATATAAAACTGAATGCTAATGTTCTTTTTTTCATTTCAGGAGACTCTCAATAAATGTTGTTTTATTTAAAGTTAAATGCTAATGTTATTTTTCATTTTAGGAGACTCTCAACAAAGCCCAAAAATTGTTTTCAGAGGCAGAAAGTGTGTCAAAGGTAATATTCCTAAAAAGTGTTGTCAAGCTGAAAACCAGCTTTTAAACCATATTTGAATGTTGTCCTTAGTTACATGTGAAAGTTTGGGTTCTTTGTCTTTCACTTTTGTAATTCTAAGGTACACAGCCATCGTCATATTCCAATGATAAACATTTGTGCATTTTAGAACTCAGAATAAGACATTTAGTTTATTAGGTTATTTAGGATGCACAACATTGTCTTATCTGGGTACATAAAGATTCGATCGAAACTGAAAAACCGATCTTTCACGCTGCAAAGTGTATATCTGTATCCAAAATACATTACAGTGATCTACTAGTATTTAAGATATCTTTGAACAACTACACGATAACTCAGAGTGTTTTTTTTTTCATTGCAGTCTTCAAGTCAGAACTATATACCAGATTTCAAAGTATATAAGGACAGTCTACCCCGGGATAAGAACTATCATAGATGGTTTCTAACTCCAGAGGAAGCCTATAAAATCCTGTCCAATAATGAAAGTTTTATCAAGAAGAAGAAGCACAGGTATATATTATGTATAGGAAGAAAGAAAGAAGAGGGATTTATTTTAGATTAAGGCTGGCAGTTCTTTATTTTCTAGAAGGCGTGGTCACTCATAGTAACACGCGATTTTATCCAGGTAATTTTTACCAAACTCCGCAAAAGATACTGCATTAACTTTATACTTTGCTGCGCTCGTACGAAATATAAATTGTACGTTCGTCAAATTATTGAATTGTCGAACTCATGGAACTTAAACATTTCCCCATTTACACCAATTGTAGATGAATTGTTAATGTGGAGATCCACTACGGCTTTCCATACGACATAAAATTAGGGTTATGAAAAATCCTTAACATCTGTTAGTAAAAATCTTAAGACTCTATTCGCCTTTATAAAGTGTTAGTAAAAATTACCAGATAGATTCGCGTGTTCCTAGGGGTGGTGGTAACATTTGATATGTTGGTTCTTTTAACTTTCAAAACATTTATTTTTGTTCTGCCTGATTTTTGATCATTAAGAAATAAATATTGCTGCTCTTTCTGTTTCGGTTTGATCATATTTAGATAGTCATGTAAAATTGTTGCATTTCAATGTAAGGTAATTTTGGTCATTTGATTCAAATGTTGATGAGTTATTGCTTTGCGATGTACTTAATTTTATAGATAACATTTTTATTTGAACCCACTTTGTTCAATGGCTTTTTGATACCACAATGGTTCGGAACGAACCTCTGTTGGTGGAGGGTCAAGGTATAGACAACAAGGTCATCAGTCATCACGAATTTTACCAATTGTACGTTTTCGACATTTTCCAATTGTTTAATTGATTAAAGCACCAGGCTTCTTTGCTTCTAATGCACACGATCAGCATCATGGGTGCTAGTGGTTTTGTTTTTTTATTTTTTTTGGGGGGAGGGGGTGGCTTCATTGCCGTAACTTGTTCGGTATAGTCACATTTGCTTTTCGGCCTTTCAATTATTTTGACTAAAGTGCTTCGGATAAGGATTTCTCTTTGCAAAATGTGATCAGCTTTTCGCCACCAATTTTGGACCTTGGCATTTTCAAACCGCTCGGCCTTCATAGAATTCAGTGAATGAGGAATGGGTCTAATTCATAATCGATATTTTTAAAAATAATACTGGTTAACAATATATATTTTAATTTATAGGTCACCATTTAAAACCGTCCGTACAGTAGTATTCCCTGAGAACGGAGATCTCACAGACAGATCAACAGTATCAAAGACAAGCAGAAACACAAAATTCTTAAAATACAGGACACAGTTATCCACATCTAACCATAAAACATTGGCCCCTCACGCTTTGTCTAAGAAACGGTTTTACAGTGATTCAGATGTGATTGCAGATTTAGACTTGCAGAGCACAGTTCACAAGTAAAAGAGGAAATTAATATTAAATCTAAAGCAGCATTAAAAGACGGTTTACAATATTTGAACCAGAAAACACGGTCGAAAAATTAAGACATAAACATCAGGGGTTTACTTGTAGCGTACTATTTGAAACAGACAAAAGCAGGAAACTAGTAAGCTTTTCATGTAGTCGTGACTTTTGTTCTGTGAGGTTATTATTATCATTATTTCTTATTGATCTAACAGATGAAATTCCAATTGACAATCATTGTGTATTCAAAATAAGTGCCATGATTTTTGTTATTATTTATTTATTTATTTATTTATATATTTATAAGTTTTCATTGTTGGTTATGCTTTACTGTTGATCATTGCAATAAAATCATTACCTCAGGCTTTAAATTTCTTGTCTATCTTTTAATTTGTTTAACATTAATACAATTTTACACAGAATTAAGATTTAGTTCTTACATATGAGTAGTCGGAAAAGTGATAGAATATTTTAGTTTTATTGTCAGTCAGTGGAGCTCAGAAGAACTAGACAAAAGACCCACATGAACTTGACTACAAACGATACTAACATATATTATATGTATACTATCCATGGCCATATGGCTAAAAAATCACAAGGGAACCAGGCCGCAATCTTGGATTTGTTTACTTATTGTTAAAATCTTACTTCTATAGAATAAATTCTCAATTTATCTGTCTTCTTTTAGCTTTAGGAAATGTAAAAATGATTTTTCGTTTTTGTATTTTCCGCCGAAAACAACTTAACTGACGATTTTGTCAAATTTTGTGTTTGCCGCCAAGGGAGATAATTAATCGCGGTCCTTGGAATAGCGGAAAAGTCTAGAGGTATACCGAAAAAAATTTGGCGCAAAATAAATATGTCCTGAAGAAACGAAAAATGGAAAAATCAAGCGAAACACGTTTAATTTCATGGAATTAATTTATAAATGTAAGATCGCGGCCTGGTTCCCTTGTGATTTTTTAGTATATGGCCATGGATAGTATACATATATATGTTAGTAGATTTATTAATAATCGTTTGTAGTTAAGTCCCCGTGATTGTTACTAGCTTAAGTAGTCACATTATACCTCAATAAAAGTCTTCATCAGGTCAAATATTGCAGATGTAGAAAAGCTGATGGCTAATGTATGTTGAAAGATTTATTAACTGTATGTTGCCTTCAAATACTGACAAGGAGAGTGATAGTTCAAGAGAGGTTTATAGTTAACTAATTTATGAAAAGATATGGGGCAAATGAGCATTTATATCATAGATATGTATTATAACCTTTTTTGACGTTGTGTCAAATCTAAACTTCTTATAAGTTTATGAGAAAATAGGGTCGTTGAATTTGGTACACTCCAACGTGATCAAAAGGCCAATATGCGCATGCTTAAGTTAAATTTTATCTGGCAATAAATAACAAGGTTAAATGCTTTGATGAAATGATGAGCAAATACAAAGAATTGTAATCATAAGTCATCAAAATATGTATAAAATATAAAATGATACACATTAAAAGGGCCTTCATTCATTTTGACGGGCACCTGTACTTAGTGTTCATACAGGTTTATTTCCCATGTTCGACAGGGTCATCAGATAGCATGGTCTTTATTCAACTTTGCCCTTTCAACCCAAAATATATATTGATGTGGTACCTTATTTGTCATGTATACACTAACGGTAAAAGAGACAAGACGAGATATCATGTCTCGCGCTATGTCTTTTTCCACAATCCCCGACTATGTATAAAATTGATGTGTGCTAAGATGTTTTTTTGTTTGTTCATTGTCCTGATACCAAAATATAAGTATCAGAGTATACCCAACGTCGGATGGACGTACAGACAAACAGACTAGAACAATGTGCCTCTACTCTATAATAAGTGATACATCAAGGAAACTGGAGACCAGCACCAGCAGCATTACCTAGCACATGTCAAAATACACTACTTAATACACATATTTTGCAAAATTATTTTTAACAACGCAAAAGATCATTTTATTCATTTATTGATTCCTTGTTGAAAATTCATTAGATTGAAACAAGGCACTTGTGGACATGACATTCGAGTTCTATGTCATGTATGAGATCAAGGAATGCAGTCACTGTACCTTTGAAGAGGTCTGAAGTATAAAATTAAAAAGTCAATGTTTTGCATTAATAATTGCTCGTGTGATTTTTAGTAAGTACAACAATAGACTAAAAATCATAGACCCCCTTTAGGATGATTTAAGGAATGATACACTTATATCGATAATGAGCCGTACGGTGCAATAAAACGGTCGCTGTAAATGGTCACCCTTTTCCGTTTTTGGAAATGACAGTGAGAAAAAGACGATTTTGATAACAACCTAGTAGCATTATACAAAATATAAGGACAGTTTCATAAACCTGTCTGAATACGGTTAATATATAAACCGGCCTTTTTATCCTAATTTGTTTGTTATATACCATCATTCTTCAAGAATGATCTGACAAAGCAAAAAATAATCAATCAGTTTAACAGCATTACATCTGTGACCGAAATTGTGACATGGGTAGTTCATATGTGTCTTCCATGTTTTGTCTTTTCTCTTGGAAATTGAGATTGATCTTCCAAGTTCGATAATTTTTTATTACCTTTGTGGCAAATAATTTTGAAATGAGCTCCGAAAATTTGCACTTAATTTATTGATGGAAAAGTTTTGGTGATGTTTCAAAATTGAAAGGTCTTTTTCTGCCCTCCAATTTTAAGCTATGAGACAGTTGACTCCATCCCTATTTATATCTTGTTTAAATCGTTTAAAAGTTCAAATTTCAAATTTGATAAATCCATATGATTTATTTGTGATTCTAGTGAACTAATCAACCGAATTTAAGACAATGAGATATCACAATGCGCATTGGGGTAGATTTACCAATTATGATCGCGATCGTTAACCTTGTTACCCTTTTAATGATTCCGCAAACAAGCGTCGTATAAATACAGGAAAGCGTACAAGAAAAATATCAATAGAATAAAATGTCCGATGAACCGGACAAACAGGAGGATGAACGGATGAGCATGGTAGAGGACAGGTACCAATGGGGCGTCCGAATGTCAAAGTACGAAAGGACAGACACAAATTAAACCTGTGAACACTAACGAGAATTTGACAAAAACAGACAACATGTTAAATATTATCTGGTTCTAAGACGGTTTTTACCTTATTAACTTTTGGAAATATGTTAAGGTTCATCTTTACGCTTCGATTAAAATGACTGATATTTTAACGTCTTTTTGCAGACTTTGTGTGCAGAATTAACTTCACATTCAGTTGCTAAATAAGCCATAGCAGCGTCTAGTTAATATTTTTATCAAAAATTTTAATATTTTGACAATGTTGTCTAATTGTAAAAATGTTAATTATAAAGGTACATTTATCTAAGAATTAACTGTAGTAATGTTTTGGTTTATAGAAGCCATAAACTAATTTTTTTAGCTCACCTGACGGGTCATATGAGCTATTGTCATCGTTAAGCATCCGTCGTCCGTCCGTCGTCCGTCCGTTAACTTTTCTTCAAACATCTTCTTCTCTGAAACCACCTATGGGATTGCTTTGAAACTTTGTACACTTGATCTTTAGGATGTCCTCTACCGTGGCCAAGTTTGTGAAATTTGTGAACGTTGACCAACCAACATGTCGGCCGTTACTAAAAATAGAACAGCTAGGGGGGTCAGAGCATAGTTTTTAGCTTGTAGCTCAAAAAGTATAAGAGATAAAGAAAATCCGAAGCAACTGTCCTTCTTCAGCGTCAAAAGCTCTACAAAACTCTCCATTGAGTCAAAGTTGTTGGACGACTTCTAATAGGAGTTATTTCCCCCTTGATCGTCAAAATTTACCATTTTCACAGTTCTTCTCTGAAACCACTGATGGGATTGCTTTGAAACTTTGTGCACTTGATCTTTTATTGTCCTTTACCAAGTTTGTGAAATTTGTGAACGTTGACCGACCAACATGGCCGCCGTTACTAAAAATAAAACAGGGGGTCAGACCATAGTTTTTTAGCTTATGCTCAAAAAGTATAAGAGATAGAGAACATCCGAAGCAACCTTCCATCTGCAGCATCAAAAGTTCTACAAAACTCTCCATTGAGTCAAAGTTGTGGGATGAGTTATTTCCTTTAATCGTCAAAATTGACACAGATTTTGGACTTAATCTTGAAAACTGTAAGTTCTAGAGGAAAAGATTACATTGCAAAATTGTTCAGCTCATTGAGATCTACAAAAATGATTTCAGGGTCAAAATTGTCAGATCAACCGTTTAAGAGTTATCCCCCTTTAACTGATTTTTCTTATAATGTTAACTAATTTTTAAAATTCTTCTTTTCTGAAACCACTGGTGGGATTGCTTTGAAACTTTGTACACTTGATCTTTAGGATGTCCTCTATCAAGTTTGTTAAATTTGTGAACGTCGACCGACCAACATGACCGCCGTTACTAAAAATAGAACAGGGGGGTCAGACCATAGTTTTTAGCTCATAGCTCAAAAAGTATAAAAGATAGAGAAAATCCGAAGCAACCTTCCATCTGCAGCATCAAAAGTTTTACAAAACTCTCCATTGAGTCAAAGTTGTGGGATGAGTTATTTCCTTTAATCGTCAAAATTGACACAGATTTTGGACTTAATCTTGAAAACTGTAAGTTCTAGAGGAAAAGATTACATTGCAAAATTGTTCAGATCATTGAGATCTACAAAAATGATTTCAGCTTTAACTGATTTTTCTTATAATGTTAACTAATTTTTAAAATTCCTCTTTTCTGAAACCACTGGGGGGATTGCTTTGAAACTTTGTACACTTGATCTTTAGGATGTCCTCTACCAAGTTTGTTAAATTTGTGAACGTCGACCGACCAACATGACCGCCGTTACTAAAAATAGAACAGGGGGGGTCAGACCATAGTTTTTAGCTTATAGCTCAAAAAGTATAAGAGATAGAGAAAATCCGAAGCAACCTACCTTCTTCAGCATCAAAAGCTCTACAAAACTCTCCATTGAGTCAAAGTTGTGTGACGATTCCTTTTTGGAGTTATTTCACTTTAATCGTCAAAATTGTCCATTTTCACAGTTTTTGAACTTTATCTTAAATGCCATAAGAGTTAGAGGAATAGTTAGCATTGCAACATTGTTCAGCTCATTAAGATCTACAAAAAAAATGATTTCAGTGTCAAAATTGTCAAATCATCCTTTTCAATCAATTTTAACTTAATATGTTAATTTGGGTTTTTTTTCAAATGGAAAGCTTTGTAACTTTGTATTCTTGGTCTTAAAAGTGTTTTCTATCCTAACTAGTCTCTTTAACATTACTTACCAAGTTAGACCATGTTGCACACTATACTATAGGTAAGAGGCTTTAGCATAAGAGATCAGGTGAGCGATTCAGGCTCCCGGGAGCCTCTAGTTTATGGTGCACATTGAATAATCGCGGCAAAGCGAAGCGGTTTATTTTGAAATGAAATTCTTTTGACCCTTTAAAAGTTTACAAGAAAATAAACCCAATGTTTTTTCAATGCAATTACAACTAATAGTTTTCTAAAATTTATTTATTACGACGTCCAATTTACACGCCAAAAATCATATCGATGTTATGCTGTTGCGTAATATTATTGAATTACTTCCAGCTGCGGCTAATTTAAATATAAGTGGAATATAAGAAAATAAAGAAAAACTCAAAACAAGGCTTGTAACTAATTAAAAGTTTTAAATGGTCAGAAAGAAAATAATAATTAGTTTACTTTATTAATTTATTTATTTTTGGCGTTTGATATTTCATTGTTGTTTACCTTAATTTTTTTAGAATTCTAGAAATGTCACACCGTACCAACACATATGTATTAAAATTCAAATAAGTAAAATTTTCCGCCCGCGCGTCTTGGAATTCTGGCGTCGGATCAGTGCTCAGCCCTTAGAGCGTCCAAGTGTTCACCATAAAGGTTGCTGAATAGGGAGGCCCTCGTCCGCGGGGTTGTCAGGTCTATAATACGGAAACCATGACCGGTGAACATGTGGGCCAACCTGTGTGGAGAGTGCTACGCTTCATGCACGAAAAAGAATCATTTGTGGACCACCAAGTAGTGCACCACATAGGCTAAATTTTCCGCCCCATCCCACCCCACATTTCATTTATCATCATCATTCCATGTTCATTTTATCACCCTTATTATGTTCATCGCCTTTAAATAACCTATATAGCGTTGCATTGGCGTAAAGCGCCAACTCACTCACTCCATAAAATTATTTATTAATTTTTTCTCTGCAGTGTTTGAATATAAAGTAATTTCAGTTCTCATTTTGTTTGATTTTTTTTCTTAGTTCAAGTATTTTGTTTTTGCTTCGCATCAAGGTGCGAAGCTATTAATTTCATAGGATATTCACGCCATCTTGAAATAATCAATCACTTATTAGCGCGTTGATTGGCTGTTTAATAATGTTACAAAAGTAACAGATCGTTTCATTGGCTTAACCAATAACTTTAATCGTGAATCAGTAACGGAGATGAGACGATTTGATCGTGATAAGGCTATTTTGTGTACTGCAGAACTGGACACGGTACAATTTATTGTTTACCGTTGATTAAAATTGCTTTGACCAGGTGACCTCAACAAATCCACTAAAATATCACGTGATATTTATTGATCGCTGAGCAAGAATAGATTACATAATTTTTTTGTAATGAACAGGTTTATCATATGATTTACAAGTCCAGATTATATTTATGTTTCTTTTGCTGTGCATTTTCATCCAAATATAAGCTTTTTTGTTTGGCAACACTTTGGGCTTATAAAAGCATAATGCACCGTGCTGAAAAGTTTTCTTCCAGAATTCCGACCAGTACGTCCTCGTGGTGGAATACAGGTCATGTCTCCAGGGCGTATGTACCTGGAACAACTATGGGCGACTTACCAATACTTGTTCACGTTCAGTTTATTTTAGAATTCACTTGCAATGTTTGCAAATATAGCGACAAATTAGAGTGAATTATTTAATATCCCTCGTCTTGCATAGTGGTGCTGTGGCGTCACAAAAATTCCTCATCGCAGGTTTTCGGCAACTATATATGTCATTTGCCAAGTATGGATTTCTTCTATATCAAGCATTTTTTGTTCGTTACCCTTCTGTTTCTTGTATACCGAATATCTTAAGACTGTCGTGTAAAAGAAATATATCACAGTTTTCCAGGCAAATTCATGTAATTGTCGCGTACATTTAGCTACCTCTTATAATGTTCTATTGTGTCAAGCAATTTTATAACCTAAACTCATGAACCACTCATTTTCATTCGGTTGAAGAAATTTCATATGGAGCATGCAACATATGTCTTCCATATATAGTTAGTCATTATTATTCGTCCTAAAAAATCATTTAATAAGACCAATTAGAGAAAGACTCAGTAATAACTTATTGGCGTTATAAGATATCAATTTTAATGGCCACTGATCCTTAAAGGAGACCATTATAATATGGCAAAGCAACTGTAATAGAGAAACTGAACATTAACAAAAATCTGTTGTTTTCTTATAAAATGACCTTCAGCTCACGGTAATTAATAATATTTCTTATGCATTGTAATTATAGGCATGCTCCTGATACATTCTATAAAGTTCTAGTAGACCAGTGACTTGTCATTTTAAAAATAAACCGATATACACTTTCCTTTCCTTTAAATGCTGCTACAGCGAAGTCCCCAGCTTTTTGTAAAGCTAAAACTTGTTGTAACTTATTTTAATTTTTCTGTAGGGCACCTCTAACAAAAGTTGTTATGAGGAGGATTGGCGTGCCATAAAACATGGTTTAACTTAACCCACCATTTCTTTTGCATTGCCTGTACCATCTCAGGATCATTGTGATCTTCAAATTATCCGGTTTGTCTTTTCTCTTAGAATCATGACATTGAGATTGATCCTCCAAGTTCGGTAATTTTGTTAATACCTTTATAAATCAACGGCGCATTGAAAGACAGTGGATAGACACCTGTGGTAACATAAAAAAAATTCCCTGACTCTGAATTTTACGAAAATAAATGTTTTGCAGCATGATAAATTGTGTTCGCGACACAATGTTCATAAACCAATAGTTATGAAGACAATGTTCTGTCTTTAATGTTACCGCAGTTGTCTCTCAGTCAGGTTTTCCGCATTATCGCCTGACGACTCCGCATCTCTCGATGTCAGGGCTGCCCCATTCAACCACCTGGGGCACACATCCCAGTCGCTTTGTGGGCTTTCCATTTATAGGTTACATTTAAAACCGTCCGTGCAGTAGTATTCCCCGAAAACGGAGATCTTACCAACAGACCTACAGTATCAAAGACCAGCAGAAATAATTAATTCTTAAAATACAGAACACAGTCGATATCAAACCAGAAAACAGGGGCTGCTCACGCTCTGTCCTAGAAACGTTTTTATATGGATTAAGACGTGATTGCAGATTTGGACTTGAAGAAGACTCGGCTTAAATAAAGAGAAAACCTTTATACTAGTCATACAAAGTAATTCTCGCCACCCAATTTTCAAACGTTTATTGCGAAACTTTTTGGAAAATCAGGTCGGAAATGCAACCTGATCTTGAAAGGGGAAAGAATGGTCGTTAAATGAGCCTATCCATGACAATTTTAGCAACAACAAAAAAGAAAAAAATCGGTACCATGGCGAAAACTACCTTTTAGGAAAAAGTGATGGGAACTACTTTCTGACCAGTGGCATTTATGGATAGTTATCATGACCTACAGTACAAGATAGATAAAACTTTGGAAGTTGGCGTTAAGGAATTGCCTACTACTCAAAAATATTGTCATGTTTATGTTGTATTGGAGTAGCTTTGTTATTTGTTGAAATATTTCATACAAACTCTCAGATCAAATATGTCATTGGTAGCCATTGTGCATTCAAAGTTTGTTATTATTTATTTATTTATTTATTTATTTATTTATTTATAATTGACATTGTTTGGCTATACATTACTGTTGATTATCGCAATTAAAGCTTTACCTTAGGCATCAAAATTCTTGATTTTCAATCCAACATTTTGTAAACATTTGTTTTTCATATTTTATACATTATCAAGATTTCAGATTGTTTTAATTCAGCAAAAAGAGCGGAAATCCTTTTATCTTGGGAATGTCACTTGAACAAAATGAAAAACAAAACACTATTTTAAAAGATTTCATTTCCACTACTTAGCGGTAAAATCATTCCATCGGATTTCTGAAGGGAAAGTTCTTTTTAAACATTTTATCCCAATAACAAAGCACCAATCGCTCCTAACGCTAAACCAGCGGCCAACCCTCCTTTCTTTTTCTTCTCTTCGTCCTTATGTTTGTTATCTTTTCTTTTATTGAATTTTTGTTTTTTCTTACGAATGAGTTTACGAAGTTTTCTATTCTCACGTCGGATATCTTCCAAGGGACTGGATTTTCCCAAGGGTGAATGATAACTTTTGTCGTGTAACTCGTGCAGCCTCTGTCTAAGTCTTTCATTTATTTGTATCTCTGTCTCAATGGGATGTAAACCCTGGGCTGCGAACGGGCCGTGATCGTGGTGGATATCTGAATGTGAATGGTCATGATTCGACGATCCTCCCAGAAGGTTTGAGAGTCCACTGATGAGTCCCCCACCAAGCAGACCCAGACCTATACCTCTTCCTTCCCTCTGGCCTATTCTTGGTCCTAACCTATTAGTACCTCCTTGTAAAGGATGGATATCTGATCTACCACTAAACGGTACAATGTTATTAAAAGGTCCATCAAAGCCACCAGCAAATTCGTTTCTTGACAAAGGACCACGTCCAATGCTATTCTGCCACACTGGTCTATTACCAAAACGGCCACTGTTTCTTCCGTCCGGAAACCCTACAGAGTCTATACCTTGAGCGTTCCATGGTCCAGATAAATCAGTCGGGTTTACGCCTTGCGGATTCCACTGTCCAGGTGGGCCTGCCGGGCCTAACCCTTGTGAAACGAACTGCCCAGGTGCACCACCTACGGGGTCCACACCTGGGGGCAGCAGCTGATCAGGTGAGAAGGAGCCAAATCTCTGACTTATACCTCCCGGTGTCTGGAAGTTATTGATTTGTGAAGTAGACCCTATAGAGTTCATCACCTGCTGTGATATTTGGTTAACAAGTTGTTGTCCTTGCTGCTCGCTTAGACCCAGAGGTATTCCATCTGGGCCCTGACCTTGAGGCAAGAAAGGTTGTGGTCCAAAATTTCCTTGGAACTGACATTTTACACCTATAAAAGAAATTTGAATTCATCTGTTAAGATAGTGCTTTCTCAGTTTACTGACCACACCAAAACTCAAAAGGATAATGATTTAATTCTATTATGTGATCTTGAATCACAAATGACATTTGACTAAATGTGCAAAAAAAAATTAGAATATTTCGACGTTTTGTGTACATGTTGTTACGTTTATCTTGGTCTTAACCGTTGGTACGAGGGTGTGTTGTTAAGTTTATTTTTTGGTCTCCGAGGAGTTTTATATTGACAGAAAGCGCATTAGAGGCAGTACAAAATTTGTTTCCTGTAATTTCCCCGCAGACTTTTCTCGTGTTTAAATACCCCGGTATCATTTTCGAGTAGGTTAATTTAAAAAAAAATGTCAAAACTAAAGTTGTGATATAGGTTGATCATAGTTTTAATTTGGGTTCAAATTCCTTGTATTTGTTTGTTATTTTATATATGCTCGTCCTATTCTAATTGTATTTGGCATTTTTAAATATTTTGACTAAAGCGTCTCTAATGAGCCAGGCATTCCAAAATTCATTGTCTGTTCTGGAACTTATTCGAAATTATAATTATAAACCAAGAAGGCGAATACATTTGGTGTAATTTCTGTGATTAAACCAATACAGTAACTTGTTTACAACGGACCCAAAAATACCAAATACTTACATGATATCACAACCAAGATACAGATAGCTAATGTCTTCTTTACCATGTCAGGCCTGTAGTAATAAGAAACTACATGTACTAGTATTTATATATTTTAGATAAAACAATTGAATGCAGACATTACTGCGTCACAAATAGTTTAACAATAAAACTGCTGTCGACACTAACGGTTTTACCAGTTACATACGAAAAGTGTTACACAATTTTATATGCTATAAAAAAACGTCCAGATAATAACATTACATTCAGGATTACATTACTTTAAGAGGAGACCCAAGCTATTTTTTCATGATTTCCATTCATTTTCAAGTATTCAATTTATCTTTAAAAAGGCAGTTCTAGTTTTGTAAATAGATATGCATGACTATTGTGTAATTTAATGATTTAGGAAAAGTTATGAAGAATTGTAGTCAAGTTAGCAAAATAGAAAAAAAAAAACGGTTTTACCTCAATGAAGTAAAATTCTGTATAAAATATAAGAATATATCAGCAAAATTAACAATAATAAAAAAAATGAGTACACATTTGTTTAAAATCTGTGTTGTTTACCTAAAATTCATCATAGATGATTTGAGATGTGGAATAAGTTTACATGATACAAACTCTATTAATATGGCAATTTTTAAATCTTTGATAGAAAAAAGTCAACAGCCATCAACATGGATAAATGACCGCTGAAAGATGTCTTGCAATTAGTTCCAGATATAGTGATCCTCTTAGAATTATCAAAGACGGACCCACTCTGGATATAAAACAAATTTAACACGAGTGACCCTATAAAAATCATACGGGCAATATTCTAATTAATAACAAACCAAAACCAAAGTGGGTAAAGCATCGGGCTCCTAACACCAAGATATCTGAGACTGAGATCTCTGGTTCGATACTCGTCAGGTGTGACAATTCTAAGGACCAATTGTCCCCCCTGTTGATTCCATTTGAGGATGGTCTCAAGGAACGATTCTAGTCCTCGGATGACACGACAAATGGTTGTCCCGTATAAGGGTCGAGCAATTGCCCATGTTCAAATCTCTATAGAGTTCTTTAAGGGAAGGCTTTAAAAAGATCGCTACGAAGGCCTTACTCGGCAACTGCAAAAAGGGGATTATAGATTGTTTTACAATCAAGCAAAATATAAAATATGATAGAACTGACTTACTTGTACCAATAAGTTCGAGTTTCTTCTGTATTATTTCTCTGTCAATCGTATTCTTGTTTTAACATGATGTTTGTCAATCAGAGTGTTTATTGTTGTCAGATTTATTGTCTACTGCTGCAGGCAATGTTTGTAGCATTTTCCAACATCAAAACTATCATTTGTATGTAAGATGGTCGTAAGTGGTAATAAAGGGTCGCTTCTTTTGGCTCATGACCTCGAAATTACAAATTGATTACTAAAAAAGACAATATTCTAAAGAAAAGGAAAAAACTTCACGGGCAAAAAAGCTCGTTTGTGTAATTTATCTTTTTTCCATAAGTTAAGAAATACATGACGATCCGAATTCTAAATGATCAACCGTTTTTTAACGAGTTTTTCCCTTAAAAATGAGGAAACCAACTGCGATGTCGATTTTCAACCGGTGATTTGTCATGATTCAGAATAATGGGAATAATGCAGAGCCCCCAATTTTCGGCAAATGTCCTTGGGTTTTTTTTTTGTTTTTTTTTGTGTTTGACAGATCGTTTTATTTAGTTTTCAATAGATACATTGTTTGTAGAGCAAATAAAAATCCTATTGATATTTTGGGAAAGAACGCATAAATGATATGTTTTCACATCCTCGGAAACCCATAGGGTTTTCTTTCGCTGACTCAATCATCTATCCTGGGTCATTAGGCCTAATCCAGCACCAAGGAAATCGTTGATAACACAACACGAATCTTGCTAACGGTTTATCAGGGAGGTGATCATGTAAGGGCTGATAAAAATGAATATGAAATGATGAAGTGGAGGTAATGGAGATACAAGAAAGTTTTGTCTGCCACTGGAAAAGGAGGGGGGAAATATGATAATGCAATTTAGCCTCCTGTAGGGGATCTTATATTAGTACTTCTCTAATCGAGACCTACAGCAATGTTCTTTGAAGTTAAACTAATAAACTTAAGCCGCATTATAAAATACGCTGATAAGCGATCAACAACAGGTGGTTCAGTTTACTTTGACGTGCAAGGAACATGACATTTCCCCCAAAACGGTGCACCACGAGTTATAGCCTGACGCTTCGGCATTCGTCATAACAGGACAACGTCATTTAACAAGCTGGAGCACACATCATAGCCGCTTTGTGGGCGAAGCAACCTGACTTGACGTCAGGTCCTTCGCGCTCTTCTAGTATACTTAGAACTACCAAGAAGCCTACCGGTGCCGATGACCTATTTTCCACCCGGATTCCCCACAGGTACCGGGGATATCGATAATGTTGAGTTCAAGACATGAATTTTAAAAAACGGTGAAATTTGATTGAAAATTAGTTGATAAGTTCGTGTCAGAAAATTCTGACGACCATAAGAAACCTCAGGCTCATCAGCAGCGTTTATTTCAGTACCAAGGTTGATGTTAATAAGTGGTGTTTTGAACTATTTCTAAAAGGTATACCAGATCATTTTTTTATGTTCGTAGTACTTTTTTTCGTAAAAAAAATCGTACTATAAAGGAGTATGTTGGGAATTGGCCAAAACGGCCGTAAATTTCCAATTCTAGACAGCTTCTCAAATACTGCTGCTATAATCGTCATAAGACTCTTTACTTTATAAAATGTCACAAATGGTGCATAAATTGTTTACTTTCGTGAACATCAGAGGCCTTAAAGTTGGTAAACTTCTTTAAAAGTCGCTATTTTTGACAACCTTTTGCGATATGAATATAATGTTGCCCGCATATTCTGACCAAAATTAATTTTGGTTAAAAACTGGAAATGTTCACCTTTAAGTAATTTAAAAAGAAATAAACAAAAATCTGTAATGGTCAGTTCGGACAGTTTTGATTTTGGCACAAAAAGGGGGAAATCGACACAAATGAGTTTTTCCTTTATTATTCTCATATTTGGGGTGTCACTGTAAGAAACAGCTCAATTTTTTCACGAGAAAATGGTTACATATATTAAATAAAGTATTTTGTTAGATATTTCAAAGCATCAATTTAGATTACGGGAATATGAAAATCATGCAGCCCAATTACAGGGTCAAAAATAAGCCTTTGAAAACATACTCCTTTGTATGAATGGACATAGTACAATCTGTGTAGTTTAAAGTACATTGTTTGAAACATTTTAATTCAAAATAAAAGGGTCATGAATCGAAGCTAACACCGAGGATCTCAAGGAATTTCTTTGAACAAAAAAATGGAGTGCTTTAAATCTATGTTTAGCTGGGGTTCGTAGCTCTTTATGGTCCTTTTGAATTTTTTGTTTTGCATTTTTGCGGACCGCCAATTCAGAAAATTTCAAAAAGGACCATTAAGGGCTACGGAACCGCAGCTAATCTTTTTAAAGAGAACTGACAGAGTTGTTTTTTTTTAAATGTGTAATCTTTACTCAAGAGATTAGTTCTATGCACGGTAGGTAAAGTTTCTATATCCCTCAAACATCCCAAGTGTTAATGTGTATCAATATGTTTGAAAAACACTACAGTATTTGCTTAAAAAAAAACCACTACAAAATATCAAGGCTTGTCTTCAAGAATAACCTTTAATAGTGGATACGTTTTTATAAAGGATTTACCCGCTGTGGTCTTAACACAATCACCGAAGCAAATAAGTAATTTAAAAATGATTTATTCAACAAAAATAACAAAATAAATAGATGAATCAATAATATGACAAATACATTATTGGTTTATGAATAAATAAATAAATATGTTAGGGACTTTATGAGGAAGATGATCTATTCAAATTTCAACTGTCTCGGTTTCTACTGAGATCGTCGAATTTCGTTTTTCAGTTGCGCATTGTCTTTTCTAACTTCTTTTAATGTTTGAAGCTTTTGTCTTCTGTTTTGTTGTTTTGCTTCAATGATTTGCTTTCTAAGTAGTGCATTGGCTCTTTTTATTTCTTTCATTAACTTGACCTTAGAACCGTGAACAACTATAGTATCGCTGCCATTCTGAATATCAAACAGTTTGTTGTTCAGCTTGTCATTTTTTGTTAAACCATTTCCGATTGGATGGTCTTGCATATCCAATACTTGTCCATGGACTACCAAAGTATCCCCGCCATATAGAATATCATTTAGTTTTTTAGTTAAACGTTCGTTTTCCTGGAGACCTTTCCCTATGTTAGATTTATATTTGTCAACGATCGAAATTTGTCCATTGGAATCAGACGTTACAACTCCTGGTACTCCGAGGGGTTTGTTTCCTGCAAGGGTCGATTTGATTGGATGGTCCATGTCAATTACAAGAGGTTTACCAATGTGACTTTGTTGCAGACTTCCGGCTGTTTGTAAATTGATAATGCCTCGGGCATTGTCCATTATAACTGGCCGTTGGTTTAATCTTTCTTTTCTTGCTTGGTTTATCTCCTTTCTTATTTGATTGTTTTCTTGTTTTATCAGTTTCCTTGTTTCTGCCTGAGCACGTTGTCTTTCCTTTTTTGCTCGAGCTACATCTTTCATCAGAGACGCGTTAGCCTTTTGAACTTGTTTTAATGCCTTCCTTTTGGAACCTTGAACAAGTAGCGAGTCTGACCCATCCAGGACATCGCCTAATCTTGCACTCAATCTTTGGTTTTTAGCTATTGCTTTTCCAATCACATGATTCTGACTATCCAGAACTTCTCCATGAACTACGAGAGTATCGGCACCATGAATTATTCCGTGCAAATTCGAAGCTAGCTTTTCGTTTTTAGCCAGTGCTCTACCTAGTTTTGAATTGTACTTGTCAACGATTTTATCGTTTCCCATAATGTTTCCAGAAATCTGTCCCATCCCTTGAAGTGTTGCGTATAATTTTTGATTTTCCAACAATGCATCATTGTGTTGTTTCTGAATCAAAGAGACTTGCGGTAAATCGACAAAACGCTTTTTAATGACATGATTTCCTCCGCTGTAGCTATTCCATGCACCCAGGTCAGCCCCATGTATATAATTACGGTTCCTGTTCATAGAATTGGCGTACTGGCCTCCCTGGATCGTGTTAGAACTGAGCTGTTGTGAGGTGAATCCAATACCAAATCTCGAAGACAAACCGTTGGAGGAGGCATCGTATCCATCGAGTACATTGCTTTTGACCGGGTGTTGCTGAGATTGAAATGTTCCTCCTGAATAATCATTGTTACCATGGCAACTAACCACTGAAATGTATTTCACAATATCTATATAGGTTTTTTTAATTTAATTTGCAAAGTCCAAAATAAAAAAAAATTAGCGAAATTCATGGCTCTGTCATTTAAATAATTTTAAGACTTTAAAGATAAAGTAATAAATAAACCGTGAAAAAAAAAGACAAATTAAAAACATGGGTGTAAAGCTTACCTGAAAGGACGACCAACGCCACTAAGCAAAACAGCATGCCTTGTTTGTTGCCTATAAAAATGCAAAAGCGAACTGTAATTGGTCCATAAGTAAATGAACTATAAATATGATTTCTTTGCAATTAACCAAATAGACTGCTGATATATATCTGTGCACATAAATTTAATTTTCAAATTATTTTCATATAAATTCCCCTACTTGTTATCTTTAACGTTGATATCTCATTAATTTTTTATTTAAAAACAAATCGAGATGTTTAAGAAATATTGTAAATTTCAGGTTAATAAATTAAAAAAACAAATATTGAAAAAACTTTTAAATTTGTTAAAACTTACATAAAAGATCTAGAAACCAAAAAAAAAAATCGAATAGAAATTTAAAAAGTCTATACCTATAAATTTGTAGATCGAACTTGTTCGCGTTTCTAACTACATGTGTATCTATTGAGGTGTCATTACATTTTATATGACCATGTTACATGTCAAGACCGGACAGATGATCTCTGTTTTAATGATGGACAGTCTTGACGTATGACTTTATTGACATAATTCTCAGATATTACAAACTATTATTCACTTTCCGTTTAACGAAATTCCCGGTCTTGACCCGAGAAACGAATGGTGATTTAATTTCCGGAAATTGAAAATTCCTTGCTATCCGAAGTGTACAAGTTAATGTTGAATTTTCTAACAGGGCTTTAGGGTATTTCGGTCTCTACAAGTTCAGTTGTGTTAAATAAGTTGTCAGTTGTCAATTCAAATTATACAGTAAGGTTCCTTCCGTCTGATTAACAGCCAGGCTAACACAGGGCATCCTTGGTGAATGCCACAAGACAAAATTAAGAGCATTTTGCTTTATGGATACAACAAAGAAATTCAAGAAAAAAAATTCTTGTTAGAGATAACTTTGTGTTCAGTAAAATTATCTCTAATTTTTTTAAAAAAAAATTATTTAACTACTCGTAAGTGTACTGAGCTATAAAAATGACTGCTATTGCTTTTCCATCATAAACTCATGAAAAAAAAGAAACTGTGTATGCCTATGGGAAATCAATTGTACAAAAATTTCTTCTAACCAGAAAATCGTAAAAAGTTATCGAGTTGAAATTTTCACTGAATGTCAAGTGGTTGATGCAGATCATGTTGGAGTTAATGTCTAAAATTTTTCGAATTCCAGTTTCTGAGATTTAAAAAAAACCACTTTTTACCACAAAAATAATTTTTTACCCAAAATTGAAGGTGTTTACATTCAAGAAGTTTTTTTGTGAAAATAAGCTGAGAAAACATAAAGATTTAAAAACTAATGGCTTGTGTCATTTTGCGAATTCCATTTTCGTTTAGTTGTCTTCAAATTTTGCAGAAATATGTACTTAAATAAGATAAAGTCAACTGCTTAATATTACCCCAAAGTGTAAATTACAGAATAACATCAATGAGGAAAATATGATCACTTTAATTTTGACCCAAAATACTAATAATAGTACAAATTTTAAAGCGACTATTACATTTTTTAAGGTTTACGCACTTTACGCGCATAGTTTACAAATTTTCACCTTGTAATCTTATGCAAAGACTTAATCAGTATATAAATGTAAAGAATATTGACACGTAAACATTTGAAACTGACCATGGAGGCGTATATGTACAAACATATCTTTCGATCGATCACAAATGCTGCACAGGCATCATGCAGCGTAAAAGACTTTAGATCGGTAGCAAATGTCACTGTATTGCTTGCTTTATCGGACTAGAGGCAGTTAGGAAAACATGCAAGGTACAACTGAAACATTTATATTTGACATTTTCGGACATGTATAGTTCGGTCAGTGTTGGCCACTTTTATTACTAGTAATAGTAGTTCAGTAAATAAAATTAAATATTACTCCAGCTTTAATAGACGAAGTAGTGTAGGCGATACAACCTACATAACTTGACAGTTTAAAACAACACACATATTGGAAGGCAGCAAACAGAGTGGCCTCTGCCTCTTGTCTTGCATTGGCTCAAAAAAAGTGGGTAATGTTTGTTCTTGTTGTCTTTTGTCCAAGGTTCTCTCTAGTGGAATTGAACTTTGATCAATTTAATTTTTATTGTGTGCTTGGTCTAGGAATATTGATAGAAAGAGGTTGGGCCCCAAAAACTAGTTTAATCCCGCCACATATTATACATATGTTATTTGTGCCTGTCCTAAGCCAGGAATCTTTGACTAAGCTTTCGTTTGTACTTGTCTTTTTGATGTATTATGATCCTTGTTTAAGAAGGGGGTCTATCTGTGACTTGATTTGAATTATATGCATTTTATTTAGACCATGGGCCAATTGCAGAACCACGTGCAGCGCCTACTGGCCTCTTTATTTTCAATAAAATCAACACTGCAGATCTTGGAAAGGTGCCCGTTAATAAGGTGGCATGCAATTTTTTTGACACACTATTCAAACCTTTATCAACCTACAACTCTGAAATAACTTTTATAGACAACTATTTAAAACTTAATAGAGCAAATCAAAGGGCAGAAAAAAGTAAATCTGTTATAGACATTTTGAGAGAGGCACAGAGGCACCAATGGGGCATTCGGGTGTCAAAAGTCCGAAAGGGTAACGACGAAACCGGTAACCACGAAGAAGAACAGCACGAAAAAACACAAAACACAAAATCAACCGAACGGAAATCAACAATGCGAACTCAAGTCGTAACATGAGTGAACTCAGGTGCTCCGGAAGAGTAAGCGGTTCCTGCCTGCTATAGCACATCCGTCGGGTTACTAATTTCCATTTCAGTGTGTCAAATCCGGTAAAGGAAGACAAAACTTTCTACGACAAACCAACATCTGCACTCATTTGAGAGATAGAAATCCAAATTTGTCTATGAGTGCACGGTGTCTGATCGTAAAATTTCCTGAGTGAAGACAGCAACCGTGGAGCAACATAACTCTGTGTCAAACGCGACCCTCTGCCATGGAATCGATGTAATTCCCGCAAACTCTGGAGTAACGAATCAACTGTGATGTGGTGACCATAAGCAGGAGCAGACGGAATGTTGCTACACAAAAAGGGAAAGTTGACGATTGGAAAGTTGAAGTCATCACGTCTGTCATAGAGCTTTGTTGAAATGCTTCCTTGAGAGGCAATTTCGTGATGTGGATCTAAATATGAAGCAGACTTCCTAGAATACGTTGTGTCCTTTA